>OX639997.1:95871753-96471753 GCA_951828415.1 Anomoia purmunda | reverse complement strand
AAAATATAATATATCAAAATTAAAAAAAAAAGAATTTTTTTTCATTATTTATTATTTGAAATTCATGTTTTTTCTTAGTTTTTAACTAAATTGCAAATACTGCTAAATTAAATTTCTGCCAACAAGTATTAATAATTAAAGCCGATGTAAAATTAAAAATTTGAAATAAAGAAATAAATAATTGTTGACAATTAGTATTTTTGACATTTCATTAAATTATGCTGGGTAGATGATAAAACTGTGATCAGATTCCTAACAAATTGCAAATTTTGAGTTATTTCTCTTTATTATGAACCGTACATAAGAATTTATTATTTAAAAAATTTTTACTTGAAAATATACAACCCGTCAAAAATGTTACTCTTCAAAATTTTATAACTGCACAACACCTCAAAATTGGGGGGGGGGGGAAATTAATTTAAAATATATCTTATCAAAATTAAAAAAAAAATTGATTTACTATTTATTATTTAAAATTAATGGTTTTTCTTAGTTTTTAACTAAATTGTAAATACTGCTAAATAAAATTTCTGACAACAAGTATTAATAATTAAAAATTTGAAATAAAGAAATAAATAACTGTTGACTAATTATTTCCGTACATTCCATACTAGTTTTTTTTTTTAGTACATTTTTAATAAACAACGCTGAGTGGACACGAAATTTGAATTTCAATTTTGAATCCATTATTTTCTTTTAACAAAATTTTAAAATTGATAGTTATAAAAAAAAAATCAAAAGCGAGTTTAGCTGAAATTATTTGTATATGTATTTCTTTAATTATGCCAATACAAACAGCAAGAACAAGAGCACATCTTTTTACACAAAAATAAAAAAACAGCTGAAATAGTTCTAATCACTTTCCTTCCAACACTAATCAGGTGTGATGAAAATATACCGGTTTTTGCTTTACAAAAATTTATTAACACCTATTCTGCGATAATATTTTTTATGCTAATTTTTGTCAATTTGCTTCGCTAGATTCTAAAATTAACCGACGATCGGACTTTGCTTGCTAAAATATCAAAAGAAAACAGAAAAAATAAAAATAAAATATAAGGAAGCGATAATTCTTAGTACATAGCTCAAAGTGACCTTCATCAGCAACCAGAATGCTTCCTGCTACATCGACGTTATGTGGAATATTCTCACTATTAATAGGCAAGTACTAAGCGCTGCTACTTAAATTAAATATTTCAGGCTAATTTGTAGAATGAATTTTGAACCTTTAACCATATGCTGCAAATAAAATATAAAATGCGGAAATCGAAAACAGAAGAGGGGAAAAATTAAAATGCGATTTGCTCATCATTCGTTAAAATGGAGTTGCATTTTGCAATGTTTGTGTTTTAATTGAAATTTTACTTACATATAAATATAGTAAGGAAATTAAAATTCGAAGAGTATTTATATATAAACAGAGTTTTTTGCTTCTCTTCATTCCTTTTCGTTATTTGAAATCAATTTCGATTGAACTCTGTTCGCTATGTTAATCAAAATACTAAAGCCTGAGGAGTTACCAAGTAAAATTTGCGAAATAAACTTGTTTGAAATAATTTGTAATTGCAAGTTGGAAATAATACAAAAAAGGCAACTAGTTTTTTTTTTTTGAAGCCAATTTTGAATTATATACTACAATCAGGTTATGTTTTTCATTAAATGCAGGATTTTTTTCTATCATTTACTATTTAATATTGCCCTTTTATGATATATCATTGAGGGAATGGTTTAATAGATAGAATAGATGGATAAAATAGCTAAGCTACGAAAGTAAATATCAACCGGAGTTATTTATGAAAACATTTTGGTTGAAAAAATCAGTTAAACCATCTTTGGGTTAACCATCCCATTTATTTGAGATGCTCTGCAGCCAGGAGTGCTCTAAACCTTAGGGCGTCTAACAGACTGCCCCTATCCTAAAACGTGACGGTGAAACAACGAAAGATACGACTATCAGATTTCAGAACTCGACCTTAGTCACAACTTCCAAGTTCACTTCACCGATAGAAGCGACTGGGAATCTGACTAGGCACTAAACTCCGATTAGATTGCGATCTTCATAGATGGCTCTAAAATGGATATGGGAACAGGATCTGAGATTTTATCCCAGCAACTTTCATTGAGGGAAGCAAATAGACTTCCAGATTACTCTAGTGTGTTGCAGGTTACGGTCTTTGCATTTGATTTAGCGGCGAAATTAGTAGACATGATGAACCTTACTGAGCGAAGAACACGGAGTCTGCTCAGATTATCAAAGCCGAATGTCAAGCTACTCGCAAGAATAATGATATGGGACACATGCCCATCGGCCACATGGGCGCCTAGTTTGGGGGCCCGTGCAATGACTTCTGTAGAAGCTCCACGGATGAAGTAGAAGTAGATATCATTAAACTATTCCCCTGCAAGTATTCTGCACTACGAGAAATGAGCTTCAGATTTGAGGGGATAATTTCTTCGGAAACCTGGACGACTTGGGTGTGGTCGCAACTGCGGGGCTGTCGAGATTTGCCAAAAGTTCGGGATGGTTTAGGAAAGTGCATAGGTTGGAGGAAAATCCCTTTCTGAGCATCACAATGGGTCCTGTGATCACCTAGTGAACTCACTACCAGAGCAGCCCGCTTAACCTAACCTAACATATGGACAGTGATTTATATTTTTCGATCTCTGCTTTTGCAGTGATAAAATTGAACGATACCAGCCAGGTAATGAAGATAACACTACTCGGAAGTCAGAGTCTGGTGACTGACATTACTTTGAAATTATCTGACCGAGTGTGGAGATTCATTGATATTTTTCTTTTCATGATCACTGTTTTTATGTTTTCAAGATAATTTTATACCGCCAAAATGTGCAATCTACTGTTCTCTAAAATAGTTCGCAGATCCCGAGGTCTTCCTAACACAGACAATCAATTTCCTACAGTTTTTAGTTGTTAACAATATTTAAATAAATACAACTAAATACACTGGCGGCCATTTGAATAGCGCTCTCTTTTCTTCAAGCGTTTTCCTTTCTTAATTCGCTGTTGTATCATTCAAAATGTGCCCGTTATCGTTGTTACAACTTGGCTCAGAAACTAATGCACGGATTTCAGTTGAATTCAGGTAGGCCGCACGGACATAGGCTTAATGCGCTAGGTGGCGCATGAGTCGAGATACTCAGAAAATCTGTATTTACAATACGATTTTGATGAAATTAGAAACCTATACTGGGGGTGAGACGAGAAATATTTTTACGAAAAATATATCCAATAGATGGCGCTAGAATCGAGTTATTCAGATGCGTATTTATCTTTCGATTTTTATGATATAAAAAAAGTAAACATTAAAATTTTAACCTTTAGAATCAGAATTTCTTGACAAATATTTTTTCTGTAGTACTCTAATTCATCAATCATCATCATTTCAACTACACTTTGTGTAACATAAAAAATTATACAATATTGAAATGTGACTAAGCGCACTTAATTGTGTATTGAAATTATTATAAAAAGTTAGCAAAATAGTCGTAAAAATCACGCTTGCAACAATGAGACTCTAAGTAACTAAACAAATTTTTAAACAAATATGGTCACTTGAGGAGACGATTCAAATTGAAATGGTAAACTTATAAAAATAAAGAAAAACATAACAAAATGTGAAGGCTTTGGAAAAGCAGAACAATCAAATTCATTTTAGCTTAAATGAAACCCAAGCGAATGAAGCGCTCAGTCTAACAAGTGAAGTAAATATGAAAATAGTATGAAAAAAATAATAATAAAAAATAATGATTGTTTGGCGAAAAGTAACTAATTACACTCGCACATATTTAGCGCTAATTGACAGTTGAAAAAAATGTAGCTGGAAATGTATGTAAATGGTGCTATTCAAAAAACTGCTCACTTTGTTGGTTAAAGTAGTAAAACAGCGTTCAGAAAAATCACCTAAGTAATTTTAGGAATCGCGAACTACCCTTTTAGAATTGGGTATGTTTTAAAGTATAGGATAATCCATTGAAAAATGTGTAGTATTGTGGTTAGATTTCGAGACCTAGTTGCCTTGAATGTGTTAGCCAAATGTAGCTTAACCCCAATTTTACTAACATCATTTTTTCGAAAGCAAACTATAATTTTACTGGCATTAGAAATAGTTTTTCAAAAGATAATTGAATAACCATAACATGGTTTTATAAATACTCTGTTTGAATTTATTATTTACAAAATTAATATATGTACATATGTATATACAGTGACTCAAACAATTACCCCGGAGTAATATTATTTTTTATCACATTCGCAATTTTTTATATGATATTTGTTTCGTGGGTTTTTTTATAAAAATATAGTACCATCTGTAACTAAAAGCATATAAATCGGAGTTTTAAACTTAAAAAAAAATTATAAAGATTAAAATTTTTTTTTTCAAAATTTCAATTTTTTTTTTAAATTTTTGAAAAATGATTGGGTAACACTTGTGCAGCCCATTCAATTTAATATGCAAGTATGAAGAGGCTGAAAACACTCCCGGATTTTGAAATATTCATCATCATCATCGATTCTTGTTTCTGCCATTGGAGCATAGTAGGTTCTCAAATTTTGAAATATTGGTCTTGGGGACTTCTTCTAATTCAACGCATGCAGTTTATACGGCAGAAAATTTGAAAAAAAGTGCCAGTTATGTTGAAAAAAGTGTGCCAAAAAGTAATCGGAATTTTTAATTGAGTACCTTGTTTAAGACCATTTTGGGACAAGTGCGGGATCAGTTCGGGTTCATTTCGGAATTAGTTGAGAACCAGTTCGGGATTAGCTCCAAATGACTTCTGGCACAGTTGAGGACTAGCTGAGGATTGCTTTGGATCGAGTTCGAGACTGGTTCAGGGCTTGTTCGGCATAGGGTCGGAACTAATTCGAGGCAGGTTTTGGACAACTTCGGGACAAGTTCGAAACTAATTCGGAATTGGTTTCTTAATAGCACGATACTAGTTTTAAACCAGTTGAAGATTTGCTTCGAATTAGTTTTGGACTGGTTTTCCAATGAAAACCATTGCAAATATTCCAAATTAGGTAAATAAAAGCGGAACATAAGAGAAACAAAACTTTGAAATGTTTTATAAAAATATATGAAAAACTTAGCGGGATTTTGGAGTATACAAAAAAAAAATCACTATAAGAAACTTTATAAAACAAGAAATTTCAGTGAATTGCTTTTTTTTACGGGAGCTTTCTTCCCTATACCTGTTTTTAACTACTTTAAACAAATAATGCGAAGCTGTCGAATGTGAAAGGGGGGAAGAGATCAAGAGGGTTGCCACCTGTCCAAATGTTTAGCTGAACTCAATTAATAGGTAACCAGAAGTACTAAAATATTGATGTGGAACAACACATGTCTCCAAAGAAATAAATTCGGAGAGGGTTGCCACCTTTTTGAAAAATTAAACTATATTTACCTAAGAAAATTACTGAAATATTAAAATATTGCAATATGAGTGCTAAATGAAAAATAGTTTTGTAGAGGGAAAAATTATTTCGGAGAAGGTTGCCACCTTTTTGAAAAATTAAACTATATTCACCTAAGAAAATTACTGAAATATTAAAATATTGCAATATGAGTGCTAAATGAAAAATAGTTTTGTAGAGGGAAAAATAATTTCGGAGAGGGTTGCCACCTGTTTAAAAGGGATGATTCAATTTAATTTAAAGTTAACAGAAGTGCTGCTGCTATAGTGGTGTGAAAGAAAAAAGGTTTAAAAAACCTTTGCTTCGAAAGTATTTTTTAAAATGGTTGCCACCTTTTTGAAAAATTAAACTATATTCACTTAAGAAAATTACTGAAATATTAAAATATTACAATATGAGTGCTAAATTAGAAATGGTTTTGCAGAGAGTTGCCACATATTTAAAAAGCTAGGTCACCTAAATGAAATATAACAACACTATTGTTAAACGAATAGGTTTACGAAAGCTTAGTTTCGAAAATACTTTTGAAGTGCATTACCAGCTGTTTCAAAAATCAAAGGATGATTAAATTAGGAAATATATGGTTAAACCCTTCCCTAGCTTAGTGACCAAAAATTATGCTCCTTCACGTACAATATCAATTAACTTTATGGGTCTTCGTCTAAACACTTAAACGACTAGTTTATTACGACTTAGTTTATTATGATGCCAATCCTCTTTTTGCTAAGACACGCTAAGCAAAACTAATTTTGTGTAACGAGATACGAAACCGAATAGATAAGTTTCCATAGAGACCTGTAACAAATTTCCTAATTCCAATCATTAGATTCAAAGTTACAAATGGTAGTGTCTGAGGGGTTTTTAGAATCGCAAACAATTCACAATTACAGCTAACATAGAGCTTGTATGTTGATTGGTAAACAATTCACTTTTGCTTGTAAATAAATTTATTATTTAAAAAAAAAAAAATACATTTATTATTTACAAATACACAGAGAGACACACCCGAATAAACAAAAATCTAAATGAATAAATACAATGTTTCTGATGACATAGTGGAAGTGTTAAACAGTTTCAAATTGAACTGCGCGTCAGCGAAAAAACTTACCTGCGCATTAGAATTCGAGTTAGTGTAAAGAGTAGATGTTAGATTTGTAAATTAGAATTCATAAATAAATTAGACAGTAAAAAACACGAATGGTCATTACTTATGGCTATAATCTGTACAAAATTGCACACTACAGGCAATGGAAGGTGTTACTCAAAAAATTTATATTTTATTCAGCTTAAATTTTAAGAGTTAGTTTAAAGGTACATACTTCAAATACAGGAACAGGAGTGGATAAAATAAAAAAAAAACTTTGGATTATCTTTATGATCAGAGGAGTAAAATAATGTCGTTAATGTTACAGTTACCATTTTTTTTGCACTAACGTTATTAATATTCCACTTAATTAAATAATTAGTACTTAACTTTTTAAACAGGTGGCAACCTTTCCACAAAAAAAATTAAATTATGCGTTCCTAAACCTATATTTAGTGTGACACACATATTTTAAAATTCCGTGTTAATAATTCTAGTGAATTTAATTGTTTAAACAGTTGGCAACTCTCTTCAAAAATATTTTCGAAAGTTAGCTTTCTTAAACCTTTATCATTTGTCACCTACATATATTGCACTATTTCATATTTCAATTTAATGGAATTAATACTTTCAAACAAGTGGCAAGCCTTTTCAAAACTATTTTTGTATTAGCTATTTTCGGCTCACGCCAATATTGTAATATTTCAGTTAACTTCATATTTGAGTTAAATAAAATTTTGTAATATACCGTGTTAATAATTCCGCTGAATTTAATTTTCCAAATTTTTCGCTTCAAAATATTTTCGAAATTAAGCGCTTTACCATTTGTCACCCATATTGTAATATTTCATATTATCAATTGAATGGAGTTAGTACTTTAAAACAGATGGCAACCCTTTTCAAAAATGTGTTTGTTTAAACTATTTTCGCCTCACACCAATATTGTAATATTTCCGTTAACTTAATATTTGAATTAAATTAAATTACATTTTTTAAACAGGTGGCAACGGTTTTAAGCATATTTTCGCAATGAATCCTTTTTCGTGTACCACTCATGGTTTAATATTTCAGTTAACTTATTAGTTTGATTGAATTAACCGTTTGAAACGGGTGACAACCTTCTTCAAAAATATATTCGTATAAACCTCTTTCGTGTTACACCCTGGATGCTCTAATATTTCATTTAGCTTATTAAATTAATTTATTTAAAATTTTTAAATAGATGGCAACGTCCACAAAAAATATTTTTTATACTCTTTCTTTAATCACCTATGCACATATATTACAAGATACTTGATTCAACTTCAGAATATAACTGAGTTGTATGTATTACCAGGTGGCAACTCCCATTAAAATTATTTTCGATAGTAAGCTTTTTTCATCCTCTTTTGTATATTGCAATATATTTGATATTTTATGTTCTAAACAACTCTCACTATAAATATTTTCGAAATTAAGTTTTTTCCCTCTCTTTCTTTGGACACCTAAATTGCAATATACGAACTAAATGTCGGCTTTTGCATCCTATTTAAAGATCGAGTTATTTTTTGTTTATCACCTTCGAGCGATATTGGGCTCGCTGATTATGAATCTGAAGGCAGTTACTTTAAATTCAAAATAATAAATCTAATATTGCTGACAAATTTTTAAAAAATATTGTATTCTATTAAAACTGCCAGCTTGTAACCGTTCGTCGCCACAAACATCAAGGAGGGTATTCTAAACAATCTGGGCCAAGCAAAATGGTTTGGGCATTAATGCAGATTAAAAAGTCCTGATGTTATTTACGACCAAGACCAAGACTCTCCATTTCGAGATACTAAAGCTAAATAGTCAAACACTTCATTTATCCAGTCATGTAAGGTATCTAGGAATCACACTAGATCCTGGTATCGATGCTATGGTTCCTTAGATTAGTGGACAGCCTTACGTAACCAATATAATCAAGTGGAGGTGGGCAGAGTGTAGAACTCAGCGAGCATTTTGACGATGCGGATGCCCGAAATGTTATAACAAATCTCCTGCCTCCAGTGTCAGCTGTAAGGCTCCGAGAACTTGGGCTCTGAATGGGAATGATGATGGGGCATAGTAAAGTTCTGTCTGTCCTTCCCGCCATGGATTATATGCAGAGAAAAATAGATTACAATAGGAACTTTGGGATTCTAGTCCCGCCAGGATTTGAATGGGATACTTACTTACTTACTTAATTGGCGCTATAACTGCCATAATCGCGATTTTGGCCGAACTTCTCCTACAATTTGTGGTGTGTATTTTGATGTTATAACACAAACTGAGGGACCTACAGTTTTACGCCGACTTCGAACGGCGAATGTTTTTTGTGAGAAGTTTGTTCATGGCAGAAATCCACTCGGGGGTTGGCCACTGCCTGCCGAGGGGCGACCGCTATTAGAAAAAAATGTCATTATAATTTTTGCATGTTACTTGCCTCGAGCTGGATTCGAACCTGGGACCCACCGAATGAAGCGCGCATATGCTACACACTCGGCTACGGCGGCCGCAATCTGAATGGGATAGACAATTTGACATTTCCACTTGAAATCACCAGGTATACACTGATGGTTCTAATATAGAGCAAGGTATTGGGGTTCTTGGGAGAGAAGAAATCTTACTACCTGCCTCAACTTGGTAGTGCTTTCCAGGCAGAAGTTTTTGCTTTCGCATTAGAGTGTGGCTTTGGCATTTCCAAGATGAGCGTGTAGCCATCTTCTCAAATAGCCGACGACCCTATTGGCCTATGGCTCCAGCCAAAGAGGGTTGTGTGGCAACCTAAAATGAGGTGCCGATTTCAGTCCCGATAGGATTAAATAATAAACCTTCAACAATCGGCTTAAGAGGAAGTGGAAGTTGTCACAGGATGCTGGCCGAACAGGACCCACGCCAGAAGAATTAGTTGGTTTTAACACAATAACCCGAGGTTCTATGGTCAACGCCAGTCAGTAGCTAATTGGCCACTGAGATCCTTCGCCGCCATTCTAAAATAGCCTAAAACTGACAGCTATTATACTGATAGACTAAAGAAATAATTATTTTCTGAATTTTTCAAAACTACTTAGCACCACAGCGAAACATTGTGTTTGGTAGCTATTTATTGTTTTTTTGGTTGAACTTTTTAAGCTATCTTATTCCTTTCTAAATAAACAATCGTTAAAAAAAGAATGCCAATAAAAATCCACAGTTTATTTATTTAAAGAGAATGCGTTGTTTTCTATCAATGTTATGAAAAAACTTTTTTTTCGGACGCAATTAGCTCACCAAGCCACATAAATGTTATTTACTTTGAAAATATAGTCCTCTCACAACTGTCTTCAAGACCCTCAATAGCAATGAGATCACACTATTTCCCAAAAGTTTATTTTAAAATCGGTGATTGCTTCATCTAATAAACTGAGCAGGGCAAAATTAATATTTATATATATCTTTGTAAGTATTTATGTGTTTACAATTAGTACACAAATTAGTTAGATGCTAGTTAGTTATGCAAATTTTTGCTAGCGTTAATTGCAAAAACAAATTCGCGCGACGTGGAAAAAATATAAACAAGCAAAAAAGAAACAAATGAAATGGATGTATTATAATTTTAAATCGCAAGATAGCACCTCTTACGATAGCTTTCGATGAAGCTGACATTGACAAGGCCGTTCGTTTGAAAACAATACCAAGTTGATATAAAAATTTCAAAATTAAATACCTTTGTTTATTGCTTATATAGGAAATCAAAAATTCATAAATCCAAAGTAACCATGGGCGTAAGTAGCTGGTACAAGCAAAATATCGTATTAATCATTTAATCTTGAATTCATATTATCTGTACAAGTAATTTTTATCTCAACATGGTATTTGTTTTTGTTTTTTTTTTTGTCAGTATGATTGATTACAAACAACATAATACTCATGGAATTCGCAAAGTGCCAATATCCAACAATAAAATTACTGTAACTTATTGGCATTTGAGCTGGTTCACAAGTTTATAATTCAAGTTCATGGTGACGATTTTGCATAGTGCGCGTGAAATCATCAACTTCGCTTTTTAGCTGGTGGCTTTAATGCCAGTTAATTTGCGTAGCGTGGAAGGCCGCGTGAGCATTGAAAACTAATAAATTTGCGCTGAGATAAAGCGTAGCCAAAAGAGAAACAAAACAAAAATGACAAGGTGCATTGTTTTGTAGACAGAAAAGGGAGAGAAATTCAAAATAAGAAGATAATGAAATTAGTTAGTATTAATTTGTTTAATAACTTTCCCCCGCAGTTCCGCTCGCATGATATTCGGTATAACGTTATGTTTCCGAATGTAACGGAAAAGGAAATACAAAATTTCACCAAAGATAATAACTAATACAAATTTTGCAAAATATTTTGATTATCAAAAAAAAACTACCCCCACTTTATATTTCCCGACCGCGGTTGGTTGCAGAAACTTTTTTGTCAATGTCAACTGCGCAGTCTGCCATTCGGATTTAATGGATGCTAAAGCTTCATCCATCAGTTCAAGTTAGTATTGAAATGCTCTATGGATCTTTCAAATTTGGTTTCATTTAAGTTTTTCGAACCGGTGGCAACCGTCGCCAAATATATGTATGTGTCGAATAAAGCTAACTTCAACTCGTTTCTCCCCAGTATAGTAGGAGTTCAGTTGCTTTAACAATTAAATTAAATTAACGTTTTTTAAAAGTTTGCAACCCTCTTTAAATTTTTTTCTTAGAAACACTTTCATTTCACAGCAATACTGTTATATTTCGGTAAGCTTAGAAACCGAATTAAATTAATACTTTTAAACAGGTGGCAACACTCGTTAAACACATTTTCTTTAAACCAGCCTATTTCCTTTGAGTCATATGCCGTAATATTTCCTTGTACTAAATTAAGTTAAATTTAATTTACTTTTGTAAGCAGGTGGTAACCCTCTGCCGAACTATTTTCAAAATGAAATTTTTTTAAATTTCCCTCATTTGCAATGCATATTTCAATATTTGTTTTAAATTATTGTAGTTTTAATTGATTTTTGAAACAGGTGGCAAACCTCTTAAAAAATATTTTTGAAATTAAGCTTTCCAAAAACTTTTTTTTGACACTCTTAACCTCAAATTGTATTTAATTGCTTAGTTTAACTTAATTTACCTTTAAGACGGTGGCAGCCCTCTTTCAAAATTTTTTGGAAATGCAACTTTATTAAACTTCCTTTGAACTACACGCCACAATATTTCCTTTAACTTAATGTAATTTAATTTGATTTAATTTAATTTAATTTAATTTAATTTAATTTAATTTACTTTTTTGAGCAATTGGCAACCTTCTCCCAATTTATTTTCTATATAAAGATTTTGTAAATTACGGGTTAAGTTGATTTTTGAAATAGGTGGCAACCGTCTCCAAAAAATATTTTTGAAGTTAAGCTTTCCTAAAACTTTTAGTTTGACACTTTTAGCCTAAAATTGCAATTAATTGCTTAGTTTAACTTAATTTACCTTGAAGCTGGTGGCAACCCTCGTTCAAAAAATTTTGGAAATTAAGCTTTATTAAACCACTTTGATTTGATACTTATATTGCAATATTCGATTTCACTCTTTGTGTTATTTGAATTTAATCTTTTAAACAGATGACGACTGTCCTTAAAGAAATTGTTTCTATGTTAGGCCATATAACGGGCCATTTATGTGCCACATCTTTCAGCTTTATCTTTAACTTTATTTACAATTATCACCTATATGTTAATTTAAGCTACAAGCTATTTATGAGTGAAATTTTGTATAAATTTAGTAAGCAAGTTGTGTGTGAAAAGGTAACAAACGTACTCAGACACGAAAATTTAACACCCACAACATTGGTAGGATTCGTAGAATATTCCTAGTTATTGCGAAACTTCTTATAATATACTAACTTTTTTAAAGTCTTCGTTACATTTCTCAATTTAAAAATTGTTTGGAAAATTTGGTATTTTGTTATAACTCCCCTGAATGGGCAAGAATTGACTTGCGCAGATATCTATATATAATATATATATATATATTTAGACATATTTCAGGCTGGTATATAATTTTTGTTTTTGGCACTGCTTTGTTTTTAAATTTCAATACCTTAACATTAACCGAATCTGTAGTACTTACTGTACAATTCATTTATGTTTAAAGCAGTTGAGATTTCCCAAGGCCAAGGTATTTAAGTTGAAAATATGTTGCATAAGTTAAAAAAGTTTTAGATTGCTGGTTTATTTATTTCATGAAGCCTAGCATAATCTCTTACGCAAGCGATATAATTCATTTTGGGAAAGCAACACAAATCCAGATAATCCAATTATTGTTCTCAATTTCAGTGTCAACAAAAACGGAAAATCGCCAAAAAAATATTCTTGGCACGCAGTTAAACTTCGCAGTTGGCAGAATGTTTTGTAATTATTTGTAAGGCTTCTAATTAGCCAGATTATTGTAAGTTAGAACAAACCTAATGGAGTGAGAAACTGAGATGGAACGTTAATTTGATTAAAGTGTAGGGAATCCGTTAAGGTGAAACTATTAATTGAGCTCATTATTACTTGGAAACATTTAATTAAAAAATTTTAAAACAAACTAAAAATTACAAATGTTATTTGCATTAAAAATGCGAAAGTTATAAATTTAAGGTTAGAATAACGGTGAATGAACTCAATGCGCAATTAGCAAGTGAGTGTTGTTTTGATACCATAGAACCTTGTTATTGAATTTGAGAATCTTGCTGAGGCTATGTTTTGACAAATCCTGCGTGGAATTGTACTCAAAAGTCCCCAGAGTAGTCTTCTGTTTTCCGATTACAGCTGGACATTCGCTGAGAAGGCTCGACTGTCTCATGTTCATTTTCATCCCTGTAGCTTCTGCAGTAATTATTGTGAACAAAAACAAGTTTTCTGGCATAGATTCCGATATGCCGATACCCTGTGAGAACTGCCCGGGTCTCGCAATGTTAGGCCTACTCTTCGCCAGAAGTATGGCTGCGGGCTTTGGGACGTATTTGGGCCATGTTTATTTTGCAATTCAACATCCTGATGCTGTGTACTATAGTTGATATTTATATATGGTTGCTTATTATTCCTATAGGCACTGAAATTGGCACCTCATTTGAGGTATTCACCAAACCCACACGAATACTTGATGGGGCGCCTCGTTTCGAGCGATGATGCCGATGACCAGGGAGCCAAATCAAATCTATTGCTTGTTGCAGGCTTTATTCAATAGACTACCAAGGAGTACCTTACCGAACAAACCTTGGTCTTGTTCTAAAAGATTCCAGAGCCGAATTTGCAGCCTGGCTTTATAAGAAGATGGCGTCACGCTCAGCTTTGCCAGGGAAATACTCACACATTGAGGCAGTTGGTATGACGCCTTTCTTCTTTCTTCCAAGAAATCAAAAAAATCTCTGCCAAAAAACCTTGCTCCTTCTTGGAGGTTATGGAATTATAATCCATACAAAATTCCAAAGAAAGATAAATTTAAAACGATTTTCCGAATATTGGAAAATTCTGGAAAACGTCTTTCGGTAAAAAGGACTAAAAAATTAAACCAAATAGGTAATGTTCGTTAAAGTAAAACGTAATGCCAGAATTCTTATTACCGCACCCCAAGAATTTCAATAGGGGAAATTAGCTAAGTATTTGATCTAAATAAATAAAGCATTGGTACAGAATGAATAATTTGCAACGAAACTACAGCCCAGAGTACACAAATATTTTTAATTGGAAGCAATATTTCTTAAAAGTACTTTTAGTACAATTAGTTTGCTACCCATTACGGTGCAGTGTGGCTATCAAATGTACAGATTTATTGTTGAGCAGAGTTTGAATGTGGAAACTTTAAAAGGCACTTTCACGAATAATATAAATATAAATATATCAAAAAAAGTGAAGTATTCCGATACAGGCATCAAATTAAAAGAATACTCGTACCTGTGAGGGGGAAATTTTATGCATTAGTAAAACTTTTACTCGAAGGTCTAGAGCAAAAGTTGTAATCACATTACCAATAGAAGGTAAAGGCATTTATTTTAAGAAGGACTTAGTGAATTGTTTTTTTATTCTATCCTCTCCAGCTGAGAATTAAATGCATTTATTTTATTTTTAAAGACTACAAATTTTCATGAAAGGTGTACTATTCGCAAATTTGTCCCTTCTTTCTAAGAAATTTAATTTAAGTTTACTAATTTCTTTATTACATATTAAAAGGTTAACTAAAAAAAATGTCAGATACAAATGATCTAATATTATTGTACATTCCATTAAAAATCATGTTCAAAAAGAAAAAATTAGCACAATGCAATGAGACGAAAATTGTCCAATTGTCGTTTTTCTCTCAAAGCCATTTGTTGGTAATTCTTTCTAGCTAAGGTTTAAAAATACAGATGATATGATCTTAAAAGAGACCTACGCTACGTCTCAGTTGGCTGGGAAATAAATTGGTTTATTGCCACTTTTGAATCAACTAAAATTGAAAGTAGTGCCTAAAAGTATGCAATAATAAAGATCAACATTTTCAATTTATTTCGGGAATGTAAATTGTAGATATATACCTGATAAGTAGAATAAAGCAAAGAGAAATAAAACTTAGTTGAATACAAAACAAATAAGTTATAAGGCCTTTCATATGCTGTTTAAAAACGATGTAGTATATTTTTAGGGTTGTGTTTTTTAGTTATACTACTTTGCACGTACTACTCCCAAAAATTGCGATGATAGCTGTCATTGTAGTTGTTATGACCTATCAAATATTAAAAAGTGATTAATATTTTTAACTGCGTTAGGCGCGTTAGTGGAAGAATATAAATATTTAGTAAATATATCAGGTGTCCCCAAGTCAACCAATGTTCAAAGAGTTGAAAATTTTTTTGTTTACTTGCTCGAACTAGCAGTTTAGACCTAATTGCAACTTTTGGGCGTTAATAGAATATTTGTGGGTAAAAAACCATCGATAAATTTCCTCATTTCACAGAAAATTTGATTTCCTACAAAAAAGTATCTTTAGGTAATTATTCGCGACATTCAATGGTTTCTGAGACAATGCGATTTCTATTAAAAAGCATAAACGAATTATTTATGGGAGAAAAATAATGAACATATTAATAAATATATAAGAAACTCAATTCCTCTAAAAAAAAATTTTTAATGCACATATGTTTGCTGTTAGCAATAAAAGTTCCATAAAATTCGATTTGTAGCCCCTTTAAGAAGTATAGCATAAATTTGTTAACACTATTAAGCAGTTTTCTTCATATATACTAAACATTTAGTCTGCTTTCAGGCATGTCAAGTACTTATTGCTGTCAATTCTGGCGCTCCGCATAGTCAAGTTGTTTCAAGTTTACTTGCCTTGCTTTCGGCAGCCTCCATTTTCACCATATTTGTTGTTGTGACAAAGTAAAGATGCAAAAACTTTCCTTCAATTAGACTTGCACTTGATGTGTCTGAAAGCCGACTTAGCTAATCGCCTTCCTACACACCAAATACACATTCATAATGATGTTGCAACTGCCCCTGCTAATCTACATTTATATTTTGCCCCTTGGCGTCACTTACAACTGGCAACGCTGTGGGATATTCGTAAAAGTAAAAAAAAAAACATAAAAATTACTAATACAGTGCAGACAGCCATTAAGAACTCTCATGTATTCATGTAAAATATATACCTTTCTAATCAGAAAAAAATATGCATGCGTATAGAAAGATTTCTCTTTCTATCTAGCGTCCTCAATTTTCCGCAACTAACCTACTTTTACCATTTTTGTTTTTTAATTTTTTCGGTTCATATAATAATTTTCGTTTTACTTTCATTTCACAGCTGGTTCACCAATATTCTATAGTCCTGCGCCGCGTGGTGTCTGCTCTAATTGCTGTGCGATACGTGAACGAGAAGATATTACATTTTTGCTCTACACAAAGTAAGTAATGTTGCGTAACTAAAATGGTGAAGAAAATAATGTTATAAAAATAACAGACTTATATGTAAATGAGTCAAAATTTGTGAAGTGGGTTCACATTTTTTTTTGTAGGTTGAGCTTTTTTTGTGAAACTAATTTTTTTTGGTTCGCAGATAAAAAAATGTATATTTGACGAAAGTCGAAACATTTTTGCAGTTATAGCTATTAACATTTTCCAAATTCCTAGTTTGAATTTCATTTATTTTTTCATTTCTCCTAAAAATTCAGATGTTTTCTTTACAATTTTTTTTTTGTTATGTATTTTTTTTTTGGAAAAAGTTCTACCTTAAAAAAAATATTGCGTTTTTGATCTTATTGTGTTCCACATTCCATTAAAAATCATTTCATAAGTAGGCTGGAAAATAAGTGGTTTTGTTATCACTTTTGAATTTACTAAAATTAAAAATAGTGCCTAAAACTATGCAATAATAAAAGCCCAAATTTTTCAAGTTATTTCGGGAATGTACATGCTAGAGATATAGCCGATTAGTAGAGTAAAGCAAAGACGTATAACAGGCAGTTGAACTAGAAAAAATAAGTTGAAAGGCCTTTCATAGACGGAAATACGTAATTTGAAAACGATTACTTGATGTGACATATATTCAGGATTGATACATGTAGTTATGCTACATTACCCGCCCTATTCCCACGCCAATGACAAACTCGTGTATACTGTGCCTAAAATTGCGGCAAACATGGTTTTAAATCCTTCATCGATGACAGTTGTCATTGTAGATAGTTGTTAGCCCTATTGACAACCAAAAAAATTCTATTTTTATTCTGCGTCATTGTTTTAGGCATAGTAGTAAGTTTTTATTTTTAAGAAAGTAACAACTTTTATGCCCCAGTTACCGATTTTTTCAAACCACTAATTCTTTTATTTTTCTTTTGATCGCCTTACAATAACTTTCAATTCTCATTTGCCTCATTTTCCACTTCCAGCAAAAATCCAGACAATTCACAAAATCTTTATTTGGCCGATGAACGTCGTTTGGCTAAAAGCAATTTCGATTTGCAACAACCATTGGCATTCTATTTGCATGGCTTTTCCGAATCGGCCACCGGTGACAGTCAGAGCAGTCAACAACTGAAGGATGGTGAGTTAGAGAGAGGAAGAATCATTAAGTGAGTGAGTGCGGGCGCGCGCGAAGTGTGACAGAGTTAAAGCGAGCGCTAAAGCGTAGCGTTATGACATTCAGCCGTGTCGAGTAAGTGATTGGCCAAGCTTTAGGCGCATTTGCACATGATGACATTTTTTCAGCAAACGTCGATCACTTCCGTCCTCCTCGTTGTCAAATTAAAATCGCATTGAAATTGAATTGCAATCAGTGAATGAAAATCAAAATTCGAAAAGTGAAATGAAAACATAAATTGCTTTTCGACGCTGTGCTGGATTCTAGAACGGCTGCGGATGGCCATTGAATGAGGAAAGCTCAGCGTTGGCTAACTGCTTCTACACCCACTCATTTTCTTATATTTCGTGTTGCTTTTTAGTCGCCATTACAAGGGCTATAAATGTTCCCTGCCATGCCCGTTCTATCCGCTATCCCAACGCCGACACACTCTATGCACTCTCTCTGTGTTTTTTTTTTTTTTGGTAATTTTTTCCACCTCATCTCCTTACCTCAGTCTTGTTGATGTAATTCGATTCTTTTGCATTTGCTTTTCAGCCTTTTTGAAATCGGGCAATTACAATGTCATCCTTGTCGATTGGAGTCCCATGGCGGCTTTGCCTTGGTATACGAATGCTGTCGAAAATTTGCCGGTGGCGGCGCGTTTCATCGCACGTTTTTTGCGTTTCCTTGTCGCGAGCGGCTATCAAACGCGGCTCATTCATGTGATTGGCTTCAGTTTAGGCGCCGAGGTGGCGGGCTTTGTGGGCAAGCAGCTGTTGGAGTGGGGGGTGTTGCTGCCCAGGATAACCGGTGAGTGTGAAGTATGAAGTGATGAAATTTCAATTTCAATGGCTCAGAGATAAAAAATTAGGTACTTTTATTTGAAATTAGTTTCTAGTTTTTTTTAAAGATCTCAAAAAATGTTTGGCAACTAAATTTTAAGTTGTGGATACTTTTCTTATAATTTGCATGGGGAAAATGCACAGCAATGTATATAAAAATATTACATGCTAGATTTTCCAAACACTTTATAAATTTTTTTTTTTACAAAATTTGCATTTATGTAAAAATATCTATTTAGTTTCAGTACTCGGTCGTATGTTTGCACATATATGTAGATGTACGCACACACATACACACATACGCCTGCTTATATAAATGCCTCGTTTGTAGAGCTAAGTGACACAACAATAAGACGTCAAATGCATTTGCATTTTGAGCAAATAAAATGTGGACAAAAAAACACAAACAGCTAAATACAAATGAAGTGCCAGAGATACTTGAAAGTTTTTCGAAACATATTTTGTTGATGCTCAGAAAATGTTGAGATGCCTTAATGCGTTGCTATTTAAAACTCGATTTCGCTTAGACGTAAATTTTGTTACATAGTTATAGTTACATTGTAGAAAATGTTTCTAAGTAAAGTAGTAAATTTAAATTGTATATAGGTTATTCGTTTTTTTGTCGAGGGGAAATATAAACAATTCTGCTTTTTGAATGTTTAACTATTAACATTGTTAAGATTGTTCTTAAATTTACAAATTTTTTAAGTTCTTAGAAAATTTTAGCTAAATTGGATTTTTTTCTCAGGTGTTTTCAATTCCACAATGTGCTGCTAACTTTTAAACAAAATTTAAAATACTGGTTTCCAAAAATTTAAACACATTTTAAAAAATATAGTTGTTCATTCGTAAAAAAAATTGAAAGTTGCTAAAAAATATATACTTTTTAATATCTTTCGAAAAAAAAGAAATATTAAATGAATAAATAAGATATTCGAAAATATTCATTCTATGTTTTATACACGTTTGTAATTCGCATTAAATATTTTTTCTTTCGGGGATTTTTTTTTAATTCTTAATTTTTTGACGAAGTGTTAGTATTTAACAAAAAAATCAGTCAGTAGATCAAATTAAAATAACCATTTTAATTTATATTTTCTGGATTCGATTTCTTCGAAACTTATCGTTTTTCAAAATTGCTTTTTCTTCGGAACAATATTTAGCTTATTATGCTAAATTAATTTCTTACGATTTTTGCGCAAGATGTTAAAAGTTAAGCTTTTTTAAACCACCAAATTTATAAAAAATTAAACGATTTTTGTATAAACCTTAAATTATACATTTTTTAAATTGTATTCTATTTTTAAATAAAAATAATAAATTTAAATTGTACATAGGTTATGCGATTTTTAGGGGGGAATTGTAAATTATTCTGCTTTTTTAATGTTTCACTCTTAACATTGTAAAATTTTTATTTTCTAAAATAAAAACCAAATATTTTCTTAGAAAATTTTACACAAATTGAGTTTTTGACTAAGCGCTTTTCAATTCCAAAATTTTTAAAAAAGTTTGAAACACTAGTTTGTAGAGATTTAAAGACAATTAAAAAAAAAATTAATTACCTACTCATTTGTAAAAAAAACTAATAGGTGCTTAAAAATGTATATTTTTTTAAATCTTTCAAAAAAAAAGGAAAATTAAATTAATAACTAAAATATTTTTACTGTGTTTTATATAAATGGTTATACATAATTACTATAAAATTACTTTTCTTTCTGTTTTTTTTTTATTTTTTGAAAAAGCCTTAGTATTTAACAAAAAAAAAAATATATATATTAAAGCAAAGTTGTGAAAACTGCGTTGGTCAAATTAAAAAGAATACTTCAATTTATATTTCCTTAATTTTACTTTTTCGAAACTTATCGTGTTTCTAATTTTTTTCCTTGGAGTATTATTTTTTTATTGTCCTTAACTAATTTTTTGCGAGCGATAGTAAAAGCAATATTTTTTTATACAATTTTATTGAAAAGTTACCCGATATGTATTTAAATATTAAATCATACATTTTTTCAGTTTCGTTCCATATTTGATTTGCTAATTAGTTAACTCGTAAGAAAAGATCTAAATTTTATGAATTTCATAATAATTTTATTTTACTTACATGCAATTTCGAATAATTAATATCGAAAACAAAGGGCGGTTTTCATTGATATTAAATTATTATTTTTTTTAATTTCATATTTTAAAATAGTATATTTAAAATAAATGAAATATTACAAATTTTGGCAATAAAAAGTGGCGATATTTTAATTTATTAGTTTATGTGTATTTAGAAACTACTAAATTTGATAAATTTTCAGAATAAAAGAGAATGGAAAAGTAATAAGAAGTAATTAACAATAATTGCTTATTTTACTTAATTAATTTCGTGCGATTTTCGCCTAATAATATTATTAAAAGTAATATTCTTATACTTCGTAGATTTATTAAAAAACAATTAATCTATAAAACTTATATTTATTAGTTTTTTAATTTTATGCTATCATTAAACTTTTTAGCTTGCAAATATTTAAAAAAAATACTAGATTTTATGAATTTGGCAAAGTTTACAAATATTTAAGAAAAAAGCAAGGTTTTATGAATTATCTTAATAAAAATGGAATGGCAAAGTAATAGAATTAAAAAATAAGATTTAGTTTCTTTCACCAGAAAACCAAAGCTTTTTAATTTAATAAAAATAATTTTGCTTTTATATTGGTATTAAAAAAAATTTTTCTTCGATATTTTAATTTGATAGTAGTTTTTTACATACTAAATTTTATGAAATTTTCGAATATTTAATTAATTTTACTTAATAAATTTAGTCCGATTCTCGTTAAAGATGTAAAGAGGAAAACATTTTTTCAATTTCAAAAATTTATTAAAAAATTATCCGGCTTTAATATTAATATAAAATAATTTCTTTCTTAGTTTAATTGATATAAAAAAATTTTAATTATGTATTTTTAAAAAATAATAAATTTTATAAATGTTCATAGTAGAAATACATATATAAAAAAATAATAAAAAATAAACGTTTTAAAATTTACTAAATTTGATGAAATGCATAAGAAAATGAGTCATTTTTAAATTCTGATATTAAATTATGATATTAAATTTTCTTTAAATTTAATTATATGATGTGTTTTTAAAAATGTTTTTTTTTTTTAATATTTTAAATTTTAAATTTTTATTTGATGACATTCTTGTTTTAATTTATTTATACGTGAATTTGTTTTTTATTCAAAATTTGTTAATTTTTGATTTTTAATGAATTTATTTTAAGTTTTTTGTGTTAAAAATTTCTTGTTTGTTTAGGCAAAGTTGGTTAGTTTTTGATTATTATATTCGTTTATTTTAAAGCTTTAATTTATTTTAATATTTCATTTATCGGCCTTTTTATAAATTATCTTCAGTTTCAATTGTGTGGCTTTTTTATATCCAATGCTCGCTAGATGAGTGACATATTTAAAATAATGTTATTAATTCAGTATGCATGTACAAAATACTGGATCCATTTTTTTATTGTAGACAATTTGCCAAGCATTTTTTGGTTTTATATGACAAAATTAAAAAAAATTACGGTAGATTTACGAAAAACTGTGGCAAATATTATTCCGATTCCCCTAAGTCCACTTCGCGTGTTATGAAGTGGCGAATGAAAAATTGTATCCTAATTTCATAAAAAAATTCCAAATCTGTTTCTTAATGAAAAAATAAAATATTTGCCATTAATATCAATAATTTTTGACACCAGTCGCGAAAAATTTTCATTACCACGATTGCAGTGAAGCATCATCCCTTGCTTTAAATTTCTTTAAGCAAACCCTGCATTTCACTACAAATAATATTTAAATTTCAGGCCTAGATCCACCGCTGCCGCTATTCGAATCGAACAGCGGCAATCGCCATTTGACCTACACCGATGCTCGTTTCGTCGACATTATACACACTGATGGCGGTATACTCGGCAATCCAGAGCCCATGGGTCATGCTGATTTCTATCCGAATGGTGGACGACCCCTGCAACCAGGCTGTGCGAGGCAGGAGATAGCCAACAATCGCTGGTTGGGCATACTAAGTGAGTAGGGGGAGAGCTAATCGGCTAACATGCAAGATGCTTCAATTTTAAAGAAACAATTTTTGAATTTTTGTATTTTTTTTGGTAGTCGGCTGCAGCCACCAGCGCGCTTGGCAGTACTTCGCAGAATCTATAAATAGACCGTATGGCTTTCCAGTTGAAAGATGCGAGGCCACAACGGAATTTGGCAGATGTAAGGATGGAAATGGTCGGGCATTTATGGGAATAGCAGCAGATCGGAGGTTAGTGGGATAATTTTCTTTTGACTGATTAAAAAACTCCAATCTCAGTTCAAATGAAAAAAAATGAATCAGGGAATCGTAGAATGCGAACTAGGAATCACAAATAGTATATCAAAAAATACAATCCAAATTGTAAAAGATTGACACTGAAAGAATTAACTATTTTCTTCCACAGAACCCTGGCTTATTTATTATAAAAAGCTAAATATAAACCCAAATTATTATTATAATCTAAAAATCACAAACCATTAATTTTAAGTCATAAGTCATGAATATAAATTTATAAATAAATATAAAGTGATAAATCAGAAATCATGAATAATTATAATTCATGAAACAAAAATATAAATAATATACAAAAATCCCAAACAACTAATCATAAATCATCAGTTATTTGAAATCAGAAGTCAGAAATCGACGTATCTAACTCAAATACAAAATTATAAAACTGTAATTATTAAAATCAAGTCGAAAGTCGCAAATGCGCTGTAAAAATACTAAACTAAGTGTTAATCATATCATAAATCTTATATTATAAGCAAAAAAAAACAAACCGTTAGTCACTAAATATGAAATAATAATCATGAATATAAATAATCAATCATAAATAATGCATTCAATGCAAATGAAAAATTAGAAATCATAAAAAAATTAAAAAAACACGTCATAATTCAAAAGTCCTAAATTCGAATTCATAAATTGAAAAGCAATAAAATATAAATCAGAAATCATGCAAGAAAATAGAGCTGATTATTTGTATGCAAGCAATTAATTTTTAATAAAAAATATAGGACAGATTATTAATTCAATCATAACTTACAAGTCATAAATCATAGTTCACTAATTAAATAACATCAGTTTTAAACACTGCATTAAAAATTATATATTATAAATTAAAGATAACAAGCCACAAATCTCAAATCGGAAGTCATAAGTCATGAAACTCGAATCATATCTTACAAGAAATTTATTGTAAATTATAAATCGTAAATTATATAATTTAAGTCATAAGTCATAAAAACTACAGTTCACTAACCTTAAATCATAAATTAAAAATCCTGATTTTGAGTTATACACCACTAATTATAATAATTGTTACCTAAATAATGTGAGGAATTTTAACGTTCCAGTACTTCATTTTTTTTCTTAAATATAAAATATTTAGAAAAATAATCGAAAATAATGAAATCATAAATCATAAATCGCAATTTGTAATTCATGAACTGATAACGATTAGTTGTAAATATTAGTTGTAAAAAAGTACTAGTCCAATCATAAACTATAATTGACTAACTAATCTTAAATCAATCGTTATCGTATATCGGAAATCATAAACGAAATAGAATAATAATAGATTAAATTCTGAGTAAGTCATTAGTCGTGAAATTAAAAACAATTAATTATTATAAATGATGAATCGAAATTTTAATTCTAAATCCATGAATTAAAAATCATTTACTATAAGGTGTCGTAACATTCCAAATCAGAAATTATAAGTCATACATATATCATGAATCAAAATTTCCAATTCATGAATTATAAACAAATAGCTGTAACTAGAAAAGTACTAATCCACTCCTAAACTATAAATTGTAAAATAAAATCATAAATATTGGTAAACTAATCGTAAATTAATCATTACCATGTGTCAGAAATAATTAACGAAATAGGATACATCGTAAGTTGTAAATAAGTCATTAGTCGGGAAATTAAAATCAATTAATTATTATAAATTGTAAATCAAAATTTTAATTCTAAAAGCATAAATTAAAAATCATTAGTTATAGTTAAGGTTAGCAAATTTTTAAATGACCAAGTTTAAATTAAAAGCACCGGGTATAAACTATATATTTTAATTCATGATGATATAGCAATATCCAAAATTTAAAAACCGGAAATCACAAACTAAAAATTATAATCTAAAAGTCATTATACATTAATCAAAAAGTTGAAAGTCTCGTAAAGCAAAAGAGACGAACTATTATTCAAATATTATAATTCATAGATTAGTAGTTTGAAATGCTGATTTGTGAAGAAGTCATTAGTTGTGATTGGAAAGTTCCAAAATTATTGATTAGAAGACTTAAATTTCACTGTGCAACAAAAAATGTAATCTGGTATGACATTTTCAAACCTCAAAACAAAAACTCCTATGCGTTTTCCCCGAATTTTTTGGGCAGTATTTCTCTTATTCAATTCAAATAGTCCCCTTTGCCCTTTTCTTTTTATCTCTAATCCCTTGTTATTCTTAATTGTTAGAAAGTCTATCGCGTAAGACGCTGTCACTTGCCTGTCAAATCATTGCTTAGCTTGCATCATAAATTCCCTTGTCAAATGTATTAGTTTTCATTTGTATTTCGAGTTCTTTAAGCCTTTGCCTTTCTTCTACTTTATTGTTCAAATGATCTCCTAACTTCATAAATAAAGTATTAAAATACTCAACTAATGCATTTCGTTTTTTTCTACTCTTATTTTTCTCTTACCACAGACTGCGTGGCAAATTCTTTTTGGAAACAAATGATGCGCCACCCTACGGCCGTGATGTTGAAACAACAGCCGCGACATCCCCAAGCGGCTTGGCAACAGCATCAGAGGCGGCGGCGTTGCCCATGTTGCCAGCTGTCGAGAAAATTAATGGCACTCGAGGCTATGGTGGCAATACCTTGAGGGTAACAAGACATACAAAAGCGGCGACAAGAATATCAACAGTGGCGAAAACAATAAAAAGAGAAATACCAACAACAAACGCGAATGTAATGAGTATAAAAAAATCCAAGGCAACTCATTCGGCGCGAGAAGTAGTTTAGGCAGTAGCCGCATTAGCGGAGAGCAGCCACAAGCGTCGGCAGGATTGTCTTGTAGGCGCAGATGTTTTGCTTTAGCAACGCAACAATGTCCAGAATGATTTTGAAAAGATTTGTTTTCAAGGCGGGCGCACAAAGCCGCGGCAACAGCCAGCAGCCAGCAGCCAACAGCTGAGCCGCCTACACCAACGAGCAAAAGCCAAGATGAAGGCAGGGACAAAGGCAGCAGCAATGGCTGCGGTTTAAAAAAAATCGTTTTGCGCTTGTAGTCAAAAAGGATTCGAAGGATTTAGCAACTAAGAAAATACGGTTGTTGAAGTTGTTAAAATAAGCGAGCAAAAGGTTTGAGGCGGCGATGCGGAAAATATAAATTGCTGCGATTTTCAGCAGTAGCACAAATATTTAAGTTAACACTTTTCAAATGTTGATGCCAAAAAAGTAGCAAAACTACTTAGTTATTAGGATATGATGAATGACGATGACAGTCTGACAAGAGTGAAGAATAGAATGGATGAAAAAGGCCTTGAAGGCAAAATTTTTGCTTTGCAAAATTTATCTTGCTCTAACGTTTCAAGCTTAATTTATTGTAAAATAGCAGATAGTTGAGTGAAGCAACAGTGGATTCTTTGAATTAAAGAAATTATAAATTAAGTGAAAAAGTAGAAGCGCTAAGAAAGTTGCAAAAGAAGATAAGACGATGATTATGAAAGCATTTGTGCTAACTTTAAGTAGATAAAGTTGAAAAATACGTTCATTTTATAACAGAAATCGCATTTTATGTAAAAAAAATTTGCCTAAAAATATGTACTGTCACAACTATAAGAAAAATATGTAAGTTGATACATGGTTCTCAGATAGTTTTGGTGACACATATTTTTAGGCTTATTTAAAATAAAATCCGATCTTTATACACCATGTATAACTGTACTGTATACTGAGTAAACATATAATATGTAAATCTATATTATTTCATAAAATTGTGTGAATCTTTATTTATCTAGAATAAGACATTTATGTCAAACAATTGATAGGTATTGATAAGAGACAGTTGACAGGGTTACACGCCTAAAAATATATAGAAAAAATTCTTTTAGGCCTCAAAGGATAGCAACAGTCGTTGTAGTTGTTATGCCCTACTGACTACGTGACAACAATGCTATATTCTGTAACATAGTTTTAGGCGCAGTAAACTTGACTGTCTGGTTCATGAGTTTTGTCAGGTCGTCGGCACAGGACGGTAAGAATACAAATAAAACGTTTAGACGTTTGGTGAAAATAAATCGGATGGTTTTGTGAACCCTTTTTAGGTAACTTAAATAACTCAATACAAATTTTCAATCTCTGAAATAATATTTCCTTACGAAGATGATATAAGTTTTGAGTATTTCTAATTATATTCATATTACTTTGCCATATATTGGGCCGAGGCCGGGTGTGGCTGTTGGTATGTACTTCATAGACTCGAAATGTATTGATTCGTTTAAACCAAATTTATAGGATGTATGCATTTGCAACGGTATCGATTGTGCATAGAACAAAATTCCCATAGGTGGCGCTGGAGTCGATATACTGTATTTACTGTCCGATTTGATTCAAATTCAAAAACCAAAACATACAAAAAACATTCAAAATCCAAAAATATTATTACTTTATCTTTAAATTAGGTCGGTGCTGGAGTCGACGTTGCTCTAAAATCGGTATTCACAGTTCAATTTGATTTAAATCCTGAAAATGCTTGGTTCAGTAGATTTCGAGTTTATAAACTACATACCAACAGATAAATATACCTTTTAATATATAAGATAAACATATTAAATCATAATCGTAATCTCTCAATCTGTATGGTTTTTAGTTTTAAAATATCCACTATTAGCAACATTTATGTACGTGTGATATATTTTCAATTATTTGTACAACATTTGTATATAATTTGTAGTTTTGAGTCAATTTGAAAATCTTATACAAAATGTTTTCATACAAATAAAGAAATGTGAAAAATACTTCAATATTTTTGTAAAAAGTGAATATTTGTTATTTATTTTGATCGAGTTATAATTGAAACAGTGTTTTTGGCAAAGTAGTAGAATAGCATTTGCAAATTTAATTTCGAGAAAGACACTCATTTGCCCGAAAAAAGAGCTAACATGAAATGACGGGATCTTTTTTAAGTTTTGAATTTCCTAGACTGATAGCTGTCAAACCAGCTGTCAAAGTTACCACATATGTTTGACATTTGTGCTCAGTAATCTTTGGCAGGCTACCATGCAGAGACTTTCACCAGATCAACATTTACCTACCGTGCAAATTTACTTTCAAAATACGCGTTCAGTGCGGCAAACTTACAGATCATTAATAATCTTCAGCGATGAGGTACATCTTTGGCTTAAGGGAGACGCAAATAAATGAGAAAAATGGATGGTATTCGTAAGACGCAGTCGCGATTACCATATTCACAAAATTATGTTAAAATTTGGGCATTTCAAAATATTTGTAATTTCATTAATTTTTCTGTATTTCCTTTGAAAAAAGTCAAGCCGAGTGCGCAGCGTATCCTTCATGCAGATTATTTCGTGTTCAATATTCCGGCGGGGAAACTTGCATATAAATTGTAGAAAAGCTGTATCTTATATCGGTCATAATGAAAACAAAATTCTCACAAAAAGCATTTGCCATTAATTTGTGCTACAACATCAAGAAGTACACCCCAAATTGTGGAATAAGTTTGGCAAAACTTGGAGCTACATATATAATATAATCGCCAAATAATTATTATCTATTATTAAAACTTATATACCCTCTAAATACACTCAAAACCCACACCAAACGTAATTTCTTAATTTTTGAAATTTTCCAAATCCAATATATGTACATACATGTATCCCGGTTTTACCACCTTATGATAATGACCCCTCAAAACTTACCAACTTGACAGTTGTCAAGTATACTGCGTCTAAAACTATGTCGCAGAATATAACGTCGTTGTCACGCCCTCAGTAGGACATAACAACTACAACGACTGTTGTCACCATTAGAGGGCTAAAACCGCTCTTTCGGCATAGTTTTAGGCGCAGTGAACCTGGCAACTGTCTGGTTGAAGAGTTTTGTCAAGTCATCAGTATTAGGGGATAATACAAAGTTATTTTTGTATTTTGTGTAGAAAAGTGTATAGAAATTGTTTATTTTTGGCTAAAATCGTGAGCTACTGTCCCACAGTGATAAGGGTATGAAATAAAGAGCAAATATCACAAATAGTATTAAACATCAGATATTGCATACTTTCAGGGGCAACGAATTGCCAAATATAACAAGCTGAAAGCAACAAGGGGAGTATTTATACTAGCTTATCGCTTGTAAATCCGGTGAAGTATTTTGCAGTTGAATTAATTGTTCTATTGTGAGACACTCTGTAACGAAGTGTGCAGCGTTCGCATGTGGGCGTACAAGTACAAGGCGTGCACATATGCCGTGCCTCAAATTGCAATCAAAACCACAAACAGCGAAAGGAAAATAGCTACAAATTAAATAAGCCAACAAAAATCAAGGTAAAATAGTTTTCAGTATTCAGCCTGTCACACTGAAATGACTCAAATAATTTAAACAAATATGTATGTCGTGATACTATCAGGACTGAAAAAATAACCACAAGACCATCAAATGAGCGACAAAAAGAGAAACACCAAAAAAAAAAAAAATGCCACACGTGCCGGACATAGCTGCATTTGAAAAAAAGGAGCAACTAACTGTAGTGGCACAAATCTTTATGCAAACTTAAATATGGGTTTGAAAATATGACGACTTTAAAAAGAAAAAAAAATCAAGTGAAATTCTGACATTGTTATATTGAAAAGGGCCAGGTTAAATGCATTGAAAAGGTATGCCACTCTGTACTTCTTACCTTTTTTTTGTTTTTGCTGCCACAGTAAGTGCCACGCCGCTTGGTCACTTATGTAGGTTTTTTTTTTATATATTATTTCTGCGGTTCCTGCCGGTGCGCTGAATTTTTGCACGAACGTATCGTGGTTGTTGGTTTGCCAAAATATTTATTCTTTTATAGCAATGCGCTTGGTTGTGACTGTTTCCTATTTGGTTAAGTTGCGGCAAGTTAGTGGATTGAAAAACCAATCATTTTGGTGGTCAAGAATTGCACGGAGACGGGATTCATAAACAAGGTGTTGGTTTTTAAAATTAGTGGTAGTCAAACACAAGAAAAAAAAATTTAATTCTTTGCTGATGGAAAGTGTATGAAGTAAATTTTTTTTATTTATTAATTTTTTGCCTTTCAGGAGGTGTTCCATTTAATTCTAAAGCCGAATTGTAGTTTTTCGTAACTCGAAATACATATATGTATACATAAGTAGAAGGCTTGGTACTGATATTACAAATGCTTATCATACGCCATGGTCTTTTAACTTTGAGACATTTTACATATTAGTGATGTGCGGTTCCTGGTGTTCTGTTAAGCCCAGTTCCAAAGCAAATCGAGTAAGCGAATCGGTGCCGGTTCTCTAAAAAGTGGCAACGGATATAGCTCCTATCAAAAAAGCTAAGCAAAATTTTATTTATACAAAAACTTTAAAAAAATAAAATTTCCATTTATATTTGTGTTGCGAGTATAAAGTAAAAATATAAATCCATATAATACATTCGCGCCTTAGTTAGTGTTTGTGCGTTAAAAATATAATAAACCTTAAATATATGACAATAAATTTCAATACCTACGAGTTTTCCAGAATCAGGTTTCATTTAAAATAAAGTAAGCCATTTAAATAAATTCTTTCCATGTTATCTGTTCTTTTGTAACTATTTTGTTTCTTTCAGAGTCAATTTTCAATACTAAATGAAACATCTTCGGTTCTTTTGGAATAGTTTCCCATTTCTTTGCATTAATTTTTTTGCTTTCTCTAAATCGTTTTCGGGTTTTCTTAAATGGCTTTCGGTTCTTCTGAAGCCGTGTTTTGGGTCTTTAGAACTTGGGTTTCAGTTCCATTTTCGGTTTTTGTATAATCCGGACCGTTCGGTTCATGAAAGAACCCAGTTTTCTGTATACGGGGTTTCGCTTCTGTGTATCACTAATATAGTCATACTCCTATGGCCAAACGGATATAAAATCGGCATGGATAGGTATAGAATTTGTCTTTATTTCTTTTTTCCTCAAAAATGTTGGTCATTCTAAACAAAAACCCTATAATTTCATAAAGATTACATAGAAGACAAAAAATGTGCATACAAATTTCAAGCTTTTTAATAAGGACTTCAATAAATTTTTCATTTACTTCATTTAATTTTAGTATAATAATGAGCATGTTTGAAACATCTGAAAATTTGCTTTTGAAATTGCACACATACATTTTATTTATTATCACAAATACCATTGTTTGTTGCGCTTATTCCGAACTAGTTCAGGGCCGCACAAACTCAAACTACTCGCAAAAGAGAAACAAATCAGTCCTGAACGAGTTTCAACCCGATGAACTTAGGAAACAGCAAAATCTAGCTACAAAATAGATAAACTGCCCATACTTGGATTCTTCAGACCTTCTAACTTCGACTTTCTCAGCTGAGACTTGCGTCAAATTATTAGTTATTTTAATAACTCTAATCAAGCCTTAGATCTAATTTTGTTATCGAGTAATTTAAATTTTATGCTTTTGGAATGTTGCTCGACAATTTCATTAGCTAACTCCATTAGTGTTAGATTAAGAATTCTATGAATTTTTTCATCTTCCTTCCGGATTCTTAAATATTGCAATTTGCTTGAATTAATTGGTACGGTCTTTTCGCTAAACTATATTTAGTCCATAGTTTCGATCTAAGGTGCATGCTTATTTTTTGAATCGTGTTCCAATTTTCCACAACAAAAGTTTGCATCCCCTTTGTACACAAATCAACGTCATCATCATCAATCATTTGAAAAACCTTAGTAACAGGCTGTACAAAAAATTTAAAAAGTCTAAAATTATATCCCACTATGAAAATTACAAATGTTGTTTGTCTGAATTTAAATAAAAATTGATGAAGTGCTTCCTAAAAAATATATCAGTAATTTCGAAAGTAAATCAACCTTAAACCGTTTATTAAATTAAAAATAAATTAAACAATCCTATCCCTATGTTTTATAAAACGTAAGCATGCTAATTCTGTCAGAGATATATCTAGCCATTTAGCAGACTTTTTTAGTGCAAATTTTGTGTTACTGAACTTGGTAATCCTAGAGTTTCTGATACATCCTGTTTTACGGGTCACTATGGCTAATGGAGGAAGATGTGCCAAGGCAAACTTTTATGGTCTTTTATATTCTGCTATATTGTTGATTTTTAATTTGTCATTTTAAAGAAATGAAAAAGTGCGCATATTACCCCATTTTCTAGAAACGAAATGGCGTAAATTGATAGCACATAACATCACGATTTTTTCGCGCAAGTTCAGGAGCTCCGCGGGGTAGCATACTTGGAGCTATTTCATTTATAATCTTTAGAAATGACACAAGCTCGTCCTTCTTATTTCGCGAAAGTTCTGCTATATGCTGATGATCTTAAAAATCATTCGACAGTAAAGAGCCACGAAGATTATGTGACGCTTCAATCTGATTTAGGAGATAGCGTCTAATCTTATACTACTGCTCGTACTAAATTGAAATTGATAGATCAGGTTAAACTTCTAGAGATATATTTCGACTCTAAACTCACATTTACTGTTCACATCAATTTCATTGTTGCAAACTTCTACTCCAAGCTCCCATTTATTTGTCAAAATAGTCCTGATTTTTATGATCCATACACCCTTATTTATATCCTGCTCTTTTATTTGCAATGCCTTTTCTATTGTTTTTGATAGCCCCGAAATTTTACGGATAATACCGCCCAATATCTCTTTAAGAAATTTCAGGTGTTCTGACTTATTTTACGTACATTCCGCAAAGTTGAAATATGTTTTGAATGCACCTATTGGACACACCCTCAGGGAATTAATTAAATCAATCAAATGGTTGATATTCATTTTTAACTTCCTGGAGTAGTTCTAAAAAACCGTTTCTCAAATTAGATACTATAATTAAGCTCTTAAAAATCACAATTGTATTTTTCGGCTTAGTCAGTAAGCAACTATGTATGCATTGACTGGATAATAGTAATAAATAAATAACAATGAACAATACTCGTATTAATTCCAATAAATTTAATTGGTATAAGTGTACAGAAACTTGTGAAAAATCGGGGCTGTGTTTATATTACTTTTAAACAATCACTTTCCATATCAAGCTATTCCACGCGCCAACCACTTTTCGCTCTGAATCTGATAAACTCTTTAAAATGACTAGTGGGAAAAATTTGAAATCAAAATATACAAAGAATAATACTGCAATTTTATTAGTGGGAAATTGTACAATTTCAACGCTATTCTCAATTCCAGCTGAACTTGTGGCATGATTTTCAATTTCATCGAATTCATGAAATTAAGGCAAGAAGTTTTTCCTCATTTCGTGCAAATTCAGATTCAAACGCAAATTCTATAACTAATTATAATTATAATTCTATAACTAATTTGCGTTTGAGTCTGGATTTGCACGACATGAGGGAAAACTTCTTGCCTTAATTTCATGAATACGATGAAATTGACTTGTTTTGAATGATTGTTACTTATAAAAGGGAAACAACTAAAATGCCTATAAAATATATAAATTTCAAAACATTCGTAAGCACCGAAAAATATTAAGATTATTAAGATTTCCTGAGCTGGACTGATTTGAAAAGTCTCCGAAAACTAAATGTTTTATAAATAAAAGTCGTTTTTTGAAATTGAGGTGAAATGTTTTAAAGGCTGCAATTTGAAATTGAAATTGCAATTTAGGCCTCGTGGAAACTCCATACTCTCTATGTGTAAAAAAATTTATACTTTTTAGTGCATTTATAGAAAGTAAATTATTTCTGTTTTTCATTTACAAAAATTACAATTGTCTCTTATTTGATGCTAGTGTTATACGTACTATTTTTTTAAACCTGTTTTATTTTGATTACTTTGCATGAGAACCAAAAACTGAGTTGTCAGCTACCAGGTTTAAAACTACACCAAAAACAACGATAGCACCAAATGAAAGACCTTATCAATTGCCCAAATGTGTTCTGGTGTTAAAAGCTTATTTTTCAAAACAAAAAGTCGCATGACCGCAACATAACTTTCCTGCTATTTACTTCCTTATTTTATCGATTGCTCTTGATTTGTTTAACTCGGGTAAGCCAATTTACTCCATTTCAAACTATTCAATAAACTGTAACACTTCAACCGGCTTGGCAGCTAAATAACCCGATTGTACTTAGTATTAGAAATGTGTCTCCTCATTCGTTGCCTTTCCTTAAATAATATGAACTTAACTGCAAAAGTAACAACGTACTTATCCAAATGAACAGCCAATTGACAGCCAACGCCTACTTGCTAAATACCTGTCGGATAATTTGCCTTCAACACCAGACGCCAGCGTTGCCTTCTTTAACTACCAGGGTTTATGTATTCCTGACAGAATTTCATTGTTATTGAAAATTTATTTAGTCATAAATATTATAAATGCCAATGTCAAGCACTGTTATTTACATTACCAATATTTTCAATAAAACCTTTCTAGGATGACTTAATTAAAAGCACAAAGCGTTGTTATATCTGCAGAAAACTCAGTCATCCATTTTATGTATTCTATTATAGAACTTTGAGCAATTATAACAAATGTAATTGTTATACATAGTAAGAGCACTTAGAGTGACCTATAAATTACTCAACTGACAAAATGCACATTCATGTATCTACATATATAAATATGTGCACATTTCTAAGGAGTATAGTAAGAAGAAAGCTCAACGAGAATGGAGGCACTTTCGACTATAAATGAATGAATGGAATGAATGAATAATAACTCAATTCAATGCATGAATTGTTTAATAAATAGGTATGCTGCTCTACACCCAGTGGGACTTGGAAGTATGAACGATACTGTGCTTGTTTTCCACTAACCTTTCTGCTCAGAAGTAGTTCAGACCAGGAACCGTAAATAATAGTTATGTTTTTCGATGTAATAAAAATCCGAGGCAAAATGTTGTTGAAGAAAAGATGTATCAAAGTTCGTGTGATCGCAGAACCTGCTGGACAAGAATTCTGGATAATTTTTGGTTTTTTCAACCTTTTGGGGGATCCGGACATTTATTTCTTTATTCCAGTAGTAGCAGTTAAATTTGGTCAAATATTTTTTTCAGGCCGAAACAAAAGCCCTTTCCTAATAATTAACAAACCCATCCAAAGCAAACAAATTTCGTATTAAATGAAGGAGGTCTGAAATAGCTTTGAAACTAAAATTTGGGAAGTGACTGAAAGTTTTCGTTGATTTTTGACGGTGTTGGGCATTTTGCTCCATATAACGCAACCAAATTTCCTTTCGTATGAAAGCAAATGATATGAATACCGTCTGTCAAGAAAATGATAAAAAATCAATCAGAATTTTTAGGCAGTTGAAACTTGCACTTTTAATTAACTTGTACTTTAAATTAAATGAGCTATGCATACCCAAGAAGTTTTTAAAATATCTAAATAAAAAGTTTGAAAATTTTATGCAAAGTTTTTGTAGTTTGCTGAGTGTTTGTGAATTTCGTAAGAAGTTAGAAACTTTTGATATTCCAGTAGTTAATGTTAGACAATGAGTTGTAGTTTTATAAAAAAAATATTACATTTAATTTTGTTGCACCCCAGAATTGTTTCATGGCAATTAAATAACATTTTTAATTAAAATATTTTTCAATCGGTGGCATTTCTCTTTTAAATACTTCAGTTTGAAATTACAGTTTTCTTGCATTTGATACCAAATTTGTTAAATTTAGATAAGCGGGTTGTTTGTTATTAGGAAAATACTTTTATTTCGGCCGTTAAAAATATTGGCCAAGTTTCACTGTAATTATTGGACTAAAAAAAATAAAAGTCAGGGTTGACAAATAAAATAAAGGTCCAAAAATAACTTTTTTTTACGTTTTTTATTAGACAAGTTATAAAAGTCCGGGTCCGTGGTTCGAAGACATAATTCAATCAAGTGGGAAATTGGAGTTATTATGTTAGAAAAACGTCACCTACGACTACTGAAGACGCCCATCCAAACGCTGAGAAGAGGACCTCGAGAGCGACGAACACATACACAGTACAGGTAAATCCAAAATCTTTCACTGACTAGAACAAAGTACCCGTTGCCTACTGTAAGGGAACGTAAGTGGAATCTGCCCTGCATGTCCTGTTATAGAGGGGTATTTTGAAATATCTTACCCGGGGCTATAGTTGAGTCGCTAAGCAGGGTGGGTATCGAAACCGTCCCTATCTACAGCTGGCTTAGCAGCGAAATTGCCTGCGGGCTGAGGCTTTGGCCTGAGAAGGGCGACTAGGAAGTAGGTGGGCCTCAGTTCGTACTTTCTGACGGAGTAAAGTATCTGCGTATGAAAACTTACGCTTCCAGATCACTACCGCGTATTTCAAGCAGAATGAGCTGCCATTCAGGAAATGGCGGAGTGGCTGGTTACTACCGCGACCTCTGTAAGGGGAGTAAATATCTGCTCTAAAAGCTATGCGACAGCACACAATTCCCTGACATAAAGCTGTGTCCCGTTACTCAGGTTATTTGACACCGTTATTGAACTAAGTGCCATTGGAGGTTGTTAGGGATTGCCTGACTGTTTTTTCGAGAGATTTCTTTATGAAAATAATCTGACGCCCGGCACACAGCGATTGCTAGGGGATTGTGAAGTAGATGAGTTAACTAGGCAGAAAATATTTGATAACAAATCCTTAAGCATGGAAGTGCTCGGGCTTCCTTCTGCCCACCTGAGGGCTGCTTCCGAACAAATGGGTTTGCTTGGTAAGCACTGAACAACTACTAGAATGTGTGCGGTCGGGAGATCGTTGACTAAAAAGTGAACCGAAGGAGATCGCGAGAGTTTCTACGGTTATCCAAATCACAGAGTTCATCAATTATAAGGGTACTGATAGTGCACTGCCCAATGGGAGTTCATACGGTGCGCCTCAATATCATCACTAACTTCAAAGCGGCGGCTTCTGGACGGATGAGAAGCTGGAATTATCTCAGCCCTTTCTGCTTAGTAGTCCAGGTTTTGCGAGGCTAAGATTCAAGTATCTCGTGTCTGGTATCATATTTTTTTTTAATTCTCTGGCGGACTTATCGTAGGTAAATGTTAGCCATCGTCGTAGTTTCATTACAATCTACCCCGCGCTTTGTAGATTTCAATTAAGAAGCTATCATTCTATTTTTGATCGTACTTCATAAAGGACCCAGAAGATCTGTGTGAACTGCTAGGAGTAGCTACGTTAAACCTAACAGAATCTAACCCGCTGTGCGCCAATGGAGACTGAAATGCCAATATGGGACCTAATAGCCAATCGACTCGCTGTGACGCATAAAAAGCAAACAACTTTACTGCGTATACCCAAAATGTTTCCAGGTCAAACCCAGCATGTAATGGTTTTGCACTACCACACAAACCCAATGTGTTGGAATTTGAGCTGCTAAAATTTGTATCTGTATAAATTTTAAAAGTATTTAAGGAACATCCCAAACCAAATAAGGACACTGGGCAAGACTCAATCACCCAAAAAAGTATTTAACGCAATCGTTAAACGGTGTAATTTCCTTTTTGATACACGTTTCTTCGGCATAGTCAACCATTTAGTTCCACTAGATGAGGACGAGAACTCTACCCTCCAATCAGGCCTCAAGAGGTGGTCAGCGGGCGAGGCCAAAAATCGAATACAAGTAAAACAAACAATCCGTTCCGCAGGATGGTGCCCTCTCCCCATTATTGTTTAACTTCTATATATCTGAACCCAAATATGGCTAGACGGTCTTACGTATAAAATGCAAATGCTATTCCCACAAAGTACCTGCTTAAGTCCTACCTATCGAATATTTGCATCGAACTGCCATCTCCGTTTACTGGCGTACTCCAAGGCAGTGTCCTTGGCCCGACGCTGGGTATTCTATACACCACGGAGCTTCTCACAAGCGACCCCCTAACAATGCCAAATTTGGCCGATGACAAGTAACTAGGTTCCTAGGTAATCCTCTGGACACCACGGCTCAATTCTCCACTTTGGCTTATTAACTCTTGGCCACTCTTGAGCCCGAAGTGTAAAGGGATTATATACTCTAAAACCGATCTGAACCTATGAAGTTATGGGGCAACGCGACCAGCAGCAAAATCGAAATTCTTCGAACATGCTTTCATTTCCTGATTCGTAGCCTTTTATACTACTGAAAATTCAGCCGGTTTATCTTTGCACTTATTTTATGCCTTCTTTTGTTACTAAAAAACACGCAGATGATTTTTTGATTATCAATTTAATATAAAAGAATATAATTTTGTTTGAAAATTTACTCACATACTCGTACTTATAATAAAAATTACCTAAAGGCACTCAATGCTCATTAGTTGCGAGGACACACGACACACCCTCCATAATAGGAAGGATGTGGTAATCAAAGTTACAAATACAAAGGCCATCAACTTTGTTAAGGCTTCTCGTTAACGCTTGACAATCAACAAAGTTCAATAGAAACTCTAGTGTGTGATTGCCATTCATTGATTGACAAAGGGAATTCTTATTGAAATTTATGGGCGCATTTGTTGAAGGTGGAAAATTTGTGCGAACACTATTGAGTTACCGTAAAGAACAGACGCGCGTTCACACATCTTCAATTATTTATATGTAACTGTCAATTGTGACAATTTATTGTCTGGTTGGACACCTGAGATGGGCCAGCACGTGCAAAGTGCATTGTAAATATAGGTTTGATTTAATGCACGTGAGAGTGTTAAGAGTTTGAGGAAATATTTTGCACACAGTTGGTAAAAATAATTGGGTTTAGTTAGCTGAGTGTTTTATAAACTCAGTACAATAGAAAATGTATGTAGGTACTAATAATATAATAACTTTTACCCGCGGTATTCAGTTTACAGTTATGAAATCGAATGAAACAGAAAAAGGAAACAAATCAGAGACATAATTATTAGAAGAAAAAAAGTATTATTATTATTATTATTTATTAAACTTATAATAAAATAAAAAGCTTAATAGTATCTACAAGAGCATGGCTACAAGGCCATCAGCTCGGCCTCGAAAAGTATTAATCAATAATTATTACGGAAAGATACAAACTTTTCCAGTCATCTTTAACCATTATTCGAAGATTTATATTATAAAAGTCTTTTCATAATAATTATCAGCGAGATAAATATAATTAAGTATTCAAAAACTATAATATTAAACGATAATATTAATTTGTGAGATAATATTATTTTGAGACTCATAATAAATATAAGTGAGACATTTTTTTTAAAGTCTCTTAAGACTATTTAGATACTGGTTCGGGACTAGTTCGAAATCATATCGGTATCACTTCTGAACTAGTTCCGAACTATTTCGGGACAAGTTCGAAACCAGCTGGGGTTCAGTTCAAAAATCAATATTTAACTTAAACAAAAATTGCTTTAAATTTGTAAGCTCTATTATGAATTTCTTTGAAAAAACTTTTGTGTAAATAAATATCGACATTTTATTAAAAAAATGGTATTTAATTTTCAAACAGTATAAAATTTATTAATATTTTCTGAAAGTATAGCTGCCCAATGAGAGGTTTGCAAATTTTTTTTTACTGTCAATTAGAATTTTTCCCGACGCCCTTTCTCAAATTCATCCGTAAAACACATGCTCGGTTTTGTTTTTATATGGACGAGATTATTCACTTAAATGGAGCAAAAATCGCGAGAAAAATATATATTATTTTATTATTGGATCTTCTCTTAAATGGAGTAAAAGTAAGTTCTAAAATATTAATTTGAGTTTTAAAAATATCCCCCTATTAGAGGAATCCGCTTGTTATGGTATACCCCTAGACAACTCGGGTATTTAGAAGATGAACGATGAGAAATTGAAGTATTTTCTTTGTGAACTCTCTCCAAGCTTTTGGTACAAATTCGCGAGTTACAGATCTTGGATATACTATGTTCTTTAGATTGAGTATAAATCTTAAATCTCGCTGATTCATATGGTAAGATTAATCGAAAACCCGCTTATACGAGTAATCGGTTATTTTGTTTCGGTTAACGATTAAAGTAAGTCGATTATATCATTTCGATCAATCGAACGACTAAATGAATAATTTAAAAAATAATCAATAAAACACCATCAAAAGTTTACAATTTCAATCACACAGCAGCATTTGAATCAAAAGTTGCCGCTCTAGCCACCCAATAATATTAACAATCATCCCAGTGATTATTTTGGCTTTGGAGAAAATTAAAAAAAATTTATTCCATAGATTGATAAAATAATTTTTTTTATTTAGTGAATAATTAAGCTCGATATAATTTGAGATCTGGTTTAGTTTAATTAAAGCACCTGTAACATGTGCATTATTTATATTTTTATTTCCTTAAAACGTATAGCAACTGCGACGCTCTTTACTCGGAACTTTCAAATTTATTTACTCCAAAGCAGCTCCCTAGGTAATGCCAAGAACAAAAGTTAATGATGGTATAGACCTCTAGACTTCCCAAAGGTTTTAATTTTAAAAGCAACAAACGCGAATTATACGAAAGAAAAGGATAAAGGAAATGTTAAGATTGCAAAGCATACTTATAGGTAACTTTTTGCACTCTTTCAACTACGTTAATCTTAAACTGTTGAAAAGAAAGTCAAATAATTTGGGCATACTCAGGATGTGATCACACAAAGGTAGTGTAGAGCTATTTCCACGTATAAGGATTAGAAAATTCTGCCCAATTTTGCCAAACAAAACCTAGCATAGTATAGGATTTCGGAATCATGAAACTGACATAATAATTAAAAGTAAATTATTATTATAAAGATATCTACAAGTTGCTTGATCACATGAATATTTCGTAAAATGCAGTTAGATATTCTGTTTGAGCTTTTGAATCCCGGACGTGATTTCAAAAAACTAATATGAACACTTTTTTTTAATATTTAAACTAAGATGAGATCTAACACACGATGATTGATACTTTGAAAATTCTTAATCTACCATTGAAATTTCATCATAGATTTTCATGTCATTGCCAAATAACAAAAAGCTGGCATAAGAAAATCATGAAGTTATGGCATTGCCCTGAAGCTGAAGGCACTCGAAAAGCTGCGAAACATTCGTTAATGCAGATATCGCTCTTAGTGCCATTTTGGAAGGCATTAACAAACTCACCACAGTGCAAGAAATTATTAAATATTATTTACAGGGGAGGAACTCAGGCCGCACAGGTTTTTTTTTTTCAAAAGTGCTGAGAGACCATCAATGTACGTATTTGATGATTGTTTGAACTTTGAAATATCAATGACAGTATCACAAACTGATAGTGACATTGCGTCGAAATCAAGTAAAGATTTGACACCCGAAGAAAAGTCCATAAAAGAGACTTCATTGTCACAGACAAGATTCGATTTTAAGAAATCGGTGAACAAATTAACAGCATCTTAAGTAAAATTGGTGTGTTTATTCTTATAGGGAAACGTTGGAGGTAATGATACCTTCGATTCAGTGAATATCTAAAATACCTTTGGATTGATATTAAATTCTTCAGAATATATTTTTTGTACAGCAACTTCTCCAAGCAATTAAATTCTTTTATTTAATACAGATTGGTATAATAAAATGATTGGTTCTGATTCTTCTTAAATTTCTTATAAAACTTATTTCTAATATTTTGCAATTTTTTGTTTAGCACATTGGTGAACCAAGGCAAGCTATAGGGGTTTAATTACATAATTGGAATATTATTTAAATTAATTAATGGAATTACAATTAATAATCGAATGCTTTCGAGTAATCAATAACCGCTAATCGGCTTATTAAACATTACTTCCAATTTAACATTTAAAAAATGACGATATATTTGCGCCTACTAATATATCGTTTCCTCTTCTTCTTCTTCTCCTTCGTAATTGCTGTCTCCACTGCTTGTGTATTGGCTATCATCGTAGATTGTTGTTGTTGGTTTAAATCGTTTAACGTATTCTGCAATGGATTGAAATCGTCCTCGTTTTCTGATATTACTGGAGAATTGTCGTCCACTATCACTGGATCCCGTTGAATTGTTACTTTCTTCATCTTGTTGTTCTGGCGAATAAGAATACGAACACTTTGATATTTCACTTTCGTTGTCTGAATACATTTAACTTCTTATAAAATTTGCTGCTTTATATAGTAAATTTTCTGCGGTAAAACCAATAACACATTATACGACGTCGACGACGACGACGACGACGACGGCAGCGCCAGCGGCTGGGCAGCGCTGCATTTTCAGAATCATGGCTTAGCTGCATCATGGCCTACGGCCGATAGTTCTCTCTATTTATTGTCGTTTCACAAGTTCAACTGCTGTTTTTAAAGTAAATTTAATGCAATGCTCATCACGTAGTGTTCCACAAGTTCAATAGCACTACGAAACTTTTAATGACGCCACTTGATAATGTGTACACATCTATATATATAAAAATGAAATGCCCCACGTATGTTACCTCATCACTTGAGAACGGCTTAACCGATTTTCTTCATTTAAATTTTATTTGGTTTCCTTCTGACTGTAGATGGTTTGTAAAAAATAAAAATTGTAAATGGTGTTGCCAGACCTCTAAAAAATAAAAAAATAAAATTTCTTTGGTTGGACTACAATATGACCGTTTTTTTATTTTTGGACAGTGTTACCATTTATAAAAAAATAAAAATTAATATAAAAAGTGGTGAGAGAGTTGCCATCTTTTTCAATTAATCTAATAGGTTAAATCAAGATATGCAATGCGGGTATCAAATGAAAGAGCTTTAAAAAACTAACATTTCGAGAATAAATTTATTAGTGTTGCCACCTGTTTAAAAACTTAAATTCAATTCAATTTTAAGTCAAGTAAAATATTGCAATTTGAAATGAAAGAGGTTTAAGAAGTCTCTAAACTAAAGGTAGTTATTGTATTATATCTGTTGTTCATACATAATGTATTTAAAAATCCACTAATCACTTCGCAGCTTACCTAAACACTTGAAAGTAGTCTACATACGAGTATATTTATATATAAAAATGAAATGCCCCATGTATGTTTCCGCATCACTTGAGAACGGCTTAACTGATTTTTGTTGTTGTGCTCATAGTTGCCAAGACAATGTTTGTATGGTAAAAAGGTACAGCCACGCCCAAAAGGTTTTCTGCAATTTATTTTTACTAACAACGGCCACTAGGTTGCATTTTGGTGCAAAAATCCATATTTTTAGGTTTTTCCGACTAAGAAGGTAGTTATTGTATTCTATCTGTTGTTCATGCATAATGTATTTAAAAAGCACTAATCACTTCCCAGCTTACCTAAACACTTGAAAGTAGCTCGCGCGATCTCAAGTACATCACTAAACGCTATTAAATACCCTTAATAACAGCTTGCACAAAAACTCAGTACCTGCCATCTTTTTATTGTTATGTTGTTCTAAATTTGGGGTGGTATATACAAATTCGGTTGCATTGGCGAATGTATGTTGTTGTTGTATGTGTGTTCAACTGATATTGTAAGTATAGGAACATTACATGTTGTTAGGCCTTTGTTTTTTGTTATTTCGCTAAATCATATGCGTTGGCGGCTAAACAATAATTAGTCTGATCTAGCGCATTAGATCTATAACATCAATAAACTTAGTTGTGAGATTTTCGAAGTAATTTTGTTATATGTATCAACATTGTTTGTACTGGTGCACTGGAAAAGATTATACATATTTGTTGTGTTTGGAGACATGCCGCCAATAAAGCGTCAAAATATCGGTCGGCGTACTCGCAGAGCAAGGGTAATGACTATCAGTCGGGACGACGAGAGCGTTGTAGACCGTACCCAGCGTTTGCATGCAAATCGAATAAGAATTTCTCAAGCCCGATCAATTATGACTCCGGAGCAAAGGGCAGAGTCGGGTTCGACTCGCTCAGTTGAAAGTAGCGCACAACGCAATTTGGAACGAAGACAAAATAGACGATCAAATGTCACAATTCGGCATGACCGTTTGGCGTTCAGATACGATCCAACAATCGATTACGCCGTGGATTTATCGGTAGACTTTGGAACCATGAGCACTGTTTGTCAGCATTGTAATGCTTTGAAATTTCGGTTAGAACCACCAGGATTATGTTGTGCAAACGGAAAGGTTAAATTACCACAGATTACACCACCACCTGAGCCACTAGCATCGTTATTTTCCGGCCAGGATTCTCTATCCAAGCATTTTTTGCAAAACATTCAAACATACAACAGTGCCTTCCAAATGACGTCGTTTGGAGCTAATATAATCGCAGAAAGAGGTTTTAGGCCAACTTTTAAGGCATGTCCATTTTTAATTATACCACATGTCACATACACACGACGAGCCCGGTGTACTTAGGTTTTTTTTTTTCAATTTGATATTTAGATTCAAGGACAAATACACCATCGTACTGGAGCATTGCTACCGCCTGTAAATGAACAACATAAATTCCTGCAGGTTTATTTCCTTGGAAATTCAGATGATGAAATCAATCAGCGTTGTGCTAAAGCGAAATATTATTGCACAACTGCAACAACTCTTACATGAACATAATGAGTTGGTTAGATTGTTCAAGACAGCACTAGAAATGATGTCTTCAGATGATCACAAAATAGTGATCAAAGCAGATAAAAGACCTGTAGGTGAGCATGAAAGGCGCTTTAATGCACCGACGTTGAATGAAGTCGCCATTGTCATTGTGGGCGAGAATGTGGATAGTCGCGATATAGTGGTTCGTCGGCGGGATGGAAACAACCTTCAACGTGTCACCGAAACTCATCGTTCGTATGATGCATTACAATACCCGCTAATATTTTGCCGAGGAGAGGATGGATACCATCTTTTGATCAAGATGATTAGTCCAATAACTGGTACGCAGCAGTGTTGTTAATCGTTTTTAACTAAATTCAAAAAAAAAATATATAATATGTTATTCTTTTGATATTTTAATCAACTCAAGTGTCGTGTTTATAAAAAGTTTACCTTTGATTTGTAACAGGTCAAGAAACAAACAAAAAAGTTAGCTCAATGAACTTTTATGCCTACCGGTTGATGATTCGTCGAAACGAGGACAACCATATATTGAAGTGTCGCAGACTATTTCATCAGTTCGTTGTCGATATGTATGTCAAAATAGAGACGGAACGACTGTCATTTATACGCTTTAATCAGCTCAAATTACGTTCAGAGCAATACATCCATTTGCGAGATGCCCTCAATGAAGATGGAAATGCCAACAATATCGGCCAACTTACCATTTTGCCATCGACGTATGTTGGAAGTCCGAGGCATATGCACGAATATGCGCAAGATGCAATGACATACGTGCGTCAATACGGTCGACCGGACTTATTTATAACATTTATGTGCAACCCTAAATGGACCGAAATCACACAACTATTACTTCCCGGTCAATTATCCAGCGATCGCCACGATATTACAGCACGAGTGTTCAAGCAAAAACTCAACGCGTTGAAAAATTTTATTGTGCAGTATCATGTTTTCGGAGACGTGCGATGTTGGATGTACACCGTAGAGTGGCAGAAAAGAGGACTACCTCATGCGCATATTCTGCTGTGGATGACCGAGAAAATAAGACCGGATGAAATTGACTCAATCATATGCGCAGAAATTCCAGATCAAGAAACAGATCCAGAATTGTATGAAGTTGTTACAACGAATATGATTCATGGACCATGCGGCAGTCATAACCGGGAATCGCCATGCATGATAGAAAACAAATGTTCTAAACGTTATCCGCGTGCTTTATTGGCTAACACAATTACTGGTAATGACGGTTACCCCCTATATCGTCGTCGCTCGGCAGAGGATAATGGTAGGGCGATTACGTTAAAAATCAAGAATAGGGACGTTGTAGTGGACAACAGTTGAATTGTTCCGTATTCTCCTCTGCTTTCCAAAACATTCAAAGCGCATTGTAATGTTGAGTACTGCAATTCCATAAAGTCCATCAAATATGTTTGTAAGTACATCACTAAAGGAAGCGACATGGCTGTGTTTGGTATTACATTCCTGATTACAAAGATGAAATTTCGCAATATCAAATAGGGAGATATATCAGCAGTAATGAAGCAATTTGGAAAATTTTTTCTTTTGCCATACACGAACGTCATCCCACTGTGGTCCACTTGGCTGTGCACCTCGAGAATGGACAAAGGGTATATTTCACGTCAGAAAACGCAGTGCGGATAGCCCAACGTCCACCAGCGACAACGCTAACAAGTTTCTTCTCGACATGCGCAAGTGATCCATTCGCAAGAAGACTGCTTTACTCGGAGATGCCTACATACTTCACATGGAACGCATCATCAAAAAGGTTCCAACGTCGGAAACAGGGAAAGCCTGTTCCTGGATATGAAAATGTATATTCAACCGACGCATTGGGACGCATTTACACAGTTCATCCGAGGAATGATGAATGTTTTTACCTGCGTCTGTTATTGGTTAATGTTCGTGGACCGACTTCATTTGAATTTCTACGAACTGTTGAGTTGTGCGCAACATATCGAGAAGCGTGTCAGCGGTTACATTTGCTCGAGGATGACATTCAATGGGATTACGCACTTGCTGACGCTGTTATTTCATCTACTGCACAGAAAATTAGATCACTTTTTGCCATAACAATTTCAACATGCTCTCCATCTAACCCACTTCATTTATGGAACAAATACAAAGACGACATGGCTGAAGATATTTTGCACCAAGCGCGTTTGAGAACAGTGAATCCTGATCTTCAAATTAACATTGAGATCTACAACGAGGTATTGACTTCAATAGAGAATTTGTGCTTGCAAATGTCGGGAAAGATGTTGCACGAATTAGGGATGCCAGCGCCGAATCGCTCTATGCACGATGCATTCAATCGGGAGCTTGAACGAGAACTGCAATACGATCGAGATGTTTTGAGTCAATCAGTGCGAGCGAAAGTCTTACTTTTGAATCAGCAGCAAAAAGCCGCATATGACACATTGATGATAACAGTCAACGACAACAATGGAGGAATATTTTTTCTGGACGCAGCTGGTGGAACGGGAAAAACGTTCCTAATATCACTGATTTTGGCTTCAGTTCGCGCACAAGCCCAAATAGCGCTGGCTGTAGCTTCATCAGGGATCGCTGCCACTTTGCTAGAAGGAGGACGAACAGCCCATTCAGCGCTTAAACTGCCACTGAATTTGCAAACAATAGATGAACCAATTTGCAACATTACTAAAAATTCAGCAATGGCGAAAGTATTGCAGAATTGCAAAATAATTATTTGGGATGAATGTACGATGGCGCATAAACGGGCATTGGAAGCACTTGATCGAATGTTGAAAGATTTGCGAAATAATCAAGACCTCTTTGGAGGTACGATGATTCTGCTGGCCGGCGATTTTCGACAAACCCTGCCAGTCATTTCGAGGTCAACAGCTGCTGATGAAATAAACGCTTGCTTAAAGTCATCTAATCTGTGGAGATACGTGCAAACCCTAAAGCTAACAACAAATATGCGAGTTGCGTTGCAAAATGATGAATCGTCACACACATTTTCAACACAATTATTAGACATTGGTAATGGAAAAGTTCCTATTGATCCATCCACTGGTCTCATTTCGTTTCCACCTAATTTCTGTCAATTCACAAAGTCGAAAGAAGAGCTGGTCTCGAAAGTGTTCCCGAAAATTGGTGCAAATTATAAAAATCATGTTTGGTTGAGCGGACGAGCTATTTTGGCAGCGAAAAATAAAGATGTAGATGATTTGAACATAAAAATTCAAAGCAAAATCGCTGGTGAATTGCACTCATATAAGTCAATCGATTCAATTACCGATCTAGGTGAGGTTGTCAACTACCCAGTTGAATTTCTGAATTCATTGGATTTGCCAGGAATGCCGCCGCACAATTTGCAACTCAAGATCGGTTCAGTGATAATTATGTTACGCAACCTGAACCAACCGAAGCTATGTAATGGAACAAGGCTCGCTGTTAAGAAGCTGATGAACAACTTAATTGAAGCAACGATAATCATAAGAAAGTTTAAAGGCGAGGATGTTCTGATTCCAAGAATACCTCTTATTCCAACAGATTTGCCATTTCATTTTAAGCGTATCCAGTTCCCTGTCCGCCTTGCATTTGCAATGACGATTAATAAATCGCAAGGTCAATCTTTGGAAGTTTGTGGAATAAATCTGGAATTACCATGTTTTTCTCATGGGCAGTTGTACGTAGCGTGCTCGAGAGTGGGTAAACCATCGGCGCTATTCGTTTTCTCTCCCACCGGAAAAACAAAAAATATCGTTCATCACCAAGCTTTGCGATGAATGGTTTACTTAACTTTTCCAATGTAATTTCAATATCATTTTTGCTTTTGTACATGTTTGTAATATTACAATAACCGTGCTTTGCATCATTATCTCAATATAAAATTTTAACTGAAAACAACTTATCTACCATGTAAATTTTGTACTAATTGTCAATACAACGACTGACTAAGATAAGTTTCAGACGGGTTGTCACCTACTTGAAAATTTAAACTTAAATAAGTTGATAAGATAAGCTAAATATTAGAATATAGGTGTCCAATGGAAGGTATTTGAGAAATCTTTGACTAAGAAATCTTTTTAACTAAGGCATTTTTCCAGATAAAGACCATACGATTTTTTGGATGTATTGTACTTTGTAGTAAGAGGGGCAACAATGCAAAAATACTTTAAAGGCGCAGCGAAGCACGCCGGGTATTTGCTAGTTTTATACATAAATATAAGAACTGCGTTCAAAAATGTGCATAGAAAAAAATACAATCCGTATAGTTAGCTATTTCCAAAAGAAAATACTGTTATACCTACACATATATAGTACACACATACAGATGTACATAGTCGAAGCATTGGTTTGTTTTTTTTTTTTGCAACTTGTATTTTATTCGCAAATTGGAAATGATTGACGCTCAATTACGCTGTCAAAAGGCATTGTACGCACACAAGTATGCCACAAACACACACACTCATATGCATATAAAGTTTTGCGTGTAATTGTGTGTGCGACTACTAGCTGTATTGCAAATTCACCCACACATCAGCCAATTGCTATCGCCCCCTTTTCGCTTCATTTCGCCCCACTTATTTAACTTATTTTTTGTGTGTCTGCTTGTGTGCAGCTATTCTTGTCGTTTTAACCAATCACTATTGGCTAACAATGGCAGGCAGGCGGCGGCAACGACCGACCCGACCCTTCTTGCTTGGATGAGCCAACTTTTCGATTAAATCAATTTTCGTGTTTTCAAAGGCATACAAAATAACGACACCAACAACAATAAACAACGATAAATGTAATAAAATATACGCCCATACATTGTAATCAACCTTACTTGCCTTTCATGCGCTAAATTCTTTTTTTTTTTGCGCCCTTTTACTTGTTTCCTTTCACTTGGTTATTTAATACGTGTAGCCGAACCTGGCAAGTTGCTAGCTGGATATTTCGGTTGCTTGTATGTAGGTATGTATTTTTATTTTTTTGTCGCTATATTGTATAGCATATGTTGTACGTTGTATGACTTCTTTTCTATTTTACTTTTTTTACTGCCCGTTTTTCATAGTATCTATTATTAAATACCGCTACGACGGACTCAACTACCTAACAGACTTCACAGACTTTACTACGCTTCAATGACATGTCCACTAACTAACTATTTACATCATTCATACTTACATAGTACATTTGTATGGTTGTATTTGTAAATAGGAATAAAACTGTGAACCCAACAGTATTTGAGGTAAGGAGCTGTAAACTCAGTATAATTTCAGTACGAAAAGTGTCATGAAATCCAGTTCAACAGCCAATGTCTGCAAAATTTACCGAACAAGCAGTATAGCTTTTAGGCTTCCTGAAATTTTTGCTTAACTCATAGTGAAGATAAGTCAGCTTAAAAAGTGTAAATAAATGAATATCTCTCGGTAAAATTGTGTTAAATAATTTATTAATAAAATAATAAGTGCAAAATAATGTCTATGCTATTATATAAAATTGAAGCCCAAATCTTTGCTGAGTAAAACAGCGGATGTACTGGGTAGATTTAAGTTTTAAAATTAAGTTTTAAAATTATGTTACATTTAATATGACATATTTGTGTCGACATAGAAGTATTTTTTTTAAATATGTTTAATTAAAGTACTGCTGGGTCATTTGTCTTTCACGAGTTCCTGCTGAGAGAGCATCACAAATCACAAATCGTTCTCTACTCTCTCCAAAAAAGCAGCGCTGCACCAATGAATGCAAAGAAGATGCATACTTTTCACCGTTCCTCTAACAGAAAATCTCCTCCAATTACCGAAGAACGTAGCTTGCAAAGAAGTTGCGTCGCGTTTTATTTATTGCTACAAGATGTCTCGTCCGATTCACCACACACAGAAACCAATTGGATCTCATCAGATTCTAATATCAATCAGCAAAAGTCAAATTTTGGTATGGTGAATATGCTGGTCAAATAAGTTATGATGTGGTAAAGTCGGATGACACTCTTTGTTATAGGAAAGGTTTGATACATCTTATATTTATTTTGCTTCATGCGAATTCTGCACAAAACTCATCGACATACGTACAAATGCTAATTCACCTTACCAATGGGCAAATCATCGAATTAAATTTCAACAGATACATGCATATAGGATGCTCAAATTAGAATAGATGTGGTGAAGAAATTTCCCCGTGATTTTTATGCAGCCCTATTCTGAACAGGTACTCCTGGTGAATTTATTTCGTTTTCCCATTGTTTTAACAGAAAAGGGCTGATAGAGATTCTGCTTTTGTCCAGCCGAACATTTTTCCTTTGATTGAAGAAGTGTTTTGAGTTTGAACGCCTTCATATTGGTTCAGAATTGCTCATGGGTTCTCGCGAAGCTCGCCAGGCATTGGATGATTGTAAAATAAAAAAATAAAAGAACACTTTTATTTTGCACTGCGCTTGAGATAGTTTTGCCTATCGAAATCCTTCCTGAATTGTACAAATTTTTCTTCTGGATATGTTCGTTTCCCGTTCTCCAGCTTTTTCCTATGGAAGTGCTCACTGCGTGTTCATACTGAAATTTCCCTTTCTTGTTTGACTTGTATATAAAAACAAATGAGAATATTCAGATTTTGTAACTACATTCCAACTGAATATTCATTTCACCAGTTAAAAGTACTGTTGGGTATACAAAAGTATTCTTTTACTGTTGAAGCGGTGAACTATTGCATACTTTCAGGCTAATGCTGGCAGTTAGTTGTATTTAGTTTTTGGAGTAAATACCCAACAGTGAAATTGGGTGAGTGATACAAAATAATGCGAATTGTACACTAACTCACTGGCCTAAAAATATTCCTCATTGTATTTTAATTTCTTTTATTCCCCTGACGAATATGTAGAATACTTAATTGACTTTTGAGAAAACTTATTAAAATTGTAAGCTGCTGGCTCTCACCGCTTTATCAGAAAAACTGGACTGATGGATTCTCCCATTTGCATGGGGCAAGGCGAATCCATACAAGGTGGTGTTGTAAATACAACTACAAAATTCCTATGGTTTTTGCGTAAGAGTTGGCAAAATTTAAATACATTTTGTTTTTGCTTTTGCGGCTTTTTAAAGCTCATACGCAAAAGCAAAAACAAAATACATGTAGGTAAATAACAAAAAATCAAATCTGCTGCTCTTATGCCATTACTTTCTATAAATTCGCCTTGCATGGGGCTGTATCAATACAAGTGAGAATTCTCCTAAATCAAATGTGGTGGTGGCTGATATGGAATGCCACAAAAAGCCTATTAACTGTCAGACATGGAAATTTTGAGGGTTGCTACATCAGCTGATCTCAACTGAGACGAATTTTGACATCTATGGGCCAAGATTTTTCACTTGTATTTATTCACAATTGAACTGTCCGGTAGCGAAATATCACTGGGCTTCTCCGATTTGCAGTCGTAAAGGACCGGCTGAAAAAACTGGAGAGAATGGGCGCTAGGCGATTATCTATGCTGATTACGTGGCTTATGAACCCAGCCAGTTTTTTTGTTTGTGACCTGATTAAAGGTTGTTTGCATTTCGCTAACTAGTTTGTAAAAAGTGGTAACTTTGCACTTTCTGACATAGGTATGCATCTGACTTTAATTGAATCATGAATTTTGATAGCAGTTTTCTGCATTCGCACACTAACTCCGAGTAGCGCCTTCAACTTCTTAATGAACGAGTTCTTGAAAGAAAGCGCCTAAAGGAAGAGATTAGCCCACTTCTACAAGGACGAGTTGATGTTTAACAGAAGGGCTGGTGAAGGTGACTTTTGTCTGGAACTCTCTATCAATCTCTAATTTAGCTTTTTGAAGCATATTAGGATTTCCCAGGTAGAAGTAGCTGCCATCAACGAAACCGTCGATTAGTTGCTCAAGGAAAATAAAAATATGCTTTCATGCAGTTTTGACGGAGAAGGTGTGACCTTCTTTGGATTTCGCAAAGTTAATTTGCGTTAAACCTGGCCTGGATCTGGCTATATCAATGTTGCAAAAAACTGCATGACGAATGAACTAGTTAGAAACGGTACTTTTGCGACAGTCTAATCAAAATGAAAAAAAAACAACACCTTGGAACACCAGAAGCGTTCGTTGACCATTTGGCCTCGTGCCAACTCCGAAAGTTCTGAGACCTTAAACATCAAAGCTGGTTCATACTGTCGCAGTTCGTTGGAGGCTGATAAGGTCGAATCTTCTCAATTGTCTATCCGCAGAAGTCGATGAAGAAGAATCCGCAGGCAGCGGAAAGCTCTGCTCAGCAGAGGTGGTTGAGAACGCGACAAAGCTCTCAAAACTATTGGTCTACTATCTGTTTGAAAATCCGCACAGCTCTAATTCAGGGTACCACTCTAGTGAGTTCATGAAGGGTTGTCGAATTTTTAAATGTAGAGATGAGTAGTTCGCTAAGGAATTAGTAGGCAAGTGGGTAGCCAAGCTTGGCCCCACCTGGGAGGGTTTGAAGATCAAACTAATGCCGGGCGAGGAGCTACTTAAAGTTTCTGGTCTCGAAGATGGCTATATGCAGCTACAAAATGGTACCCCTTCTGGATGGCTAGTCATTCGGGCTGAAAAGCCTCTGTAGGGTGCACAAAGCTTGTTGTACCTTCTGAGGTATGCCGCTCTCATCCCAGATGCCAACCCCTTGATGGGCGAGATTAGCCTGAAGGTTAACGCGGACGAAGAAGCCATTCAAATTGTCCGCCACAGGAGGTCGTTTTCTTACTGAAGCTATCAAGCACTAGGCCAGTTTTACTGGAAAGTTATGCTAATCCAAAGCACACATTATGCGACAGTCCGGAGGCAAACGATGGAGGTGAGTCGCTATTTCAGTTTAACAATAATTCCAAGTTTAGGTTTTGTAACAGATGTAATACTCCTAGCTTCATTTTTCATGGTAGTTCTGACTTTGATGTCTGGAAGGGAGTTCTGTACCGAAGGGAGTTAACCGAGGGGAATCTAAAGGTGACAAGTATCCGACAAGGAGATCCTTTCGGATCAGCGTCGAATAATTTTTGAGTAGAATATAGCGAAGGAAACACTTCCATTAGGAACTCTCGGCAAGATTTTTTGAGAAGTGGAACTATAGGCTTTTTTCCTGGTCAACTAAACGAACTTTTGTTAGGCTGCTTGTAGAATAGACCACATACTATAATCGAGAAATAAATAAAATATTTATGAAACTCGGCAAGGACGAGCATTTTAATGACTCGAATATCTCCACAAAGTAAGTTATCATTGCATACTCAATTTTTTCATACGGATCCTTAAAAAAGAAAGAATACAACCAGCTGCCAATGTTGCTCTGGTCTTCTCCTGATGGACTTGATATGTGGCTTAAAAACACTAAACATTTTTCTTTACTAAAATTCCTTATTCATGTAATCTAATTGGCAAACCCTTTATAGATCCTTTTTGCAAATATAATGACGTGCCCCTCCAAGTGTGTTTCGCTGTTATTAAATAAAATTTAATTTTTTTTTTCGTGCCTATCCTCTTGCCATGTCACGTTAATCGGTGAACTGCAGGTCACCCCTGGTGGTGCGGATATACACGATTGCATGTGTGTGCTTGTGTGTGTGTGTGTTAATGGGTGTACATACATACATGAGATTTGTGTTAACAATGACGAACGACAAACAACAACAACAACAATGAATGTAAGCAAAAACTAATGTAATAAAAATACATTTAGGACACACCATCATGCATGAAGGCACACACACATCCATACACAGACAAATGTCGCATGTGTTGCCCCTCAATGTGACGTATTACAATTTTTTGCTCGCTCTTTGGCTGTCATAAATTCATACACTATATTTGTAAACACAAAAATTGCATTAATTCAGACACACACTATATGCACGTAAATGTGTGTGTGTGTGTATGTGTGCTTGCGGTGAGTAAAGTCAGCATATGAATGATTTTAAATGTATTTGTTTGCTGTTTTTTCGTTTTTTTTTGTATTTTGTTAATAACCTAACACATATTTATATTTATTTAGTGTGATATTTATATTTCATGCAGTGTATGTAAGTATGTATGTATAAATGTGTGCGTGTGTGCATTCGTTGCCATCACCTTCACAATTTAATCAAATTTCATTTTCATTGTTCGCGTTAGCAAAGGATATGCAAGTCACATTTGTTTTTTGTTTTTTTTTGTGCATTTCATCAGCTGCTTTTGTAAAGGCAAAGGTTTGTATTCGTAATTTAATTACATCAAGCGCGAATGATATTTGAAATTGAGATGCTGTAACGGAACTATTGTAATATAAAAGTTGCTAATGGATATTGCATAAAAAGGGCCAAACTGTAGAGTAAAAGTGAAACAGGCAGTACAAGTACTGGTAATAGAACTAGTAACGTTTCGAATACTTAGCAGAAGCTAAAATGTTGGGCTTTATTCGAAGTATGCCTTATCTTTATTTATTTATTAATTGGCCTTTGTCTCATTAGATAGGTGGCAACCCTCTTAAAAATATAGGCGCGAACCTTGTCCTTGACAAAACAGTTTGACTCTCTTATTTTACTATTTCACCTAACTTGTGTATATTTTAATTAAATTGGAATTTTTAAATATGTGGCAACCTTCTACAAAATATAGCCAGCTACAAATCTTTTCCTCAGCACACTTTGCTATACTTTCTAAAAAATATAGCTAGCACGCAGAGTCAAACTATTTATATCCATCTTTAATTATTTCACATAACTCCCTTATAATTTATTTAATTTCGTATTTTCAAGCAAGTGGCAACGCTTTCCACAATATAGCTAGATATAAACCTTCTCCTCGGTGAAATTAACCGTTAGATACTTGGATTTTCATGCCCTATATAGTTGTGTATAATTAAATTAAATTAAATTTTTCAAACAGGTAGCACCCCTCTCCAAAATGTAAGCATGAATTTTCTCCTCGCCGAGACGGACCGTTTAACACTCATATTTTAATATTTTATATAACTTGTGTATAAAATTTGGTTAAATTGAAGTTTCCGAACAGGTGGCAACCCTCAGAATAGTTGGCTATGAACCTTTTTTTTAAGACGAACCGCTTGATACCCATATTTTAATATTGCATATAACTTGTGCTTATTTTCGTTAAATTTGACTTTTCAAATAGGTGGCAAGCCTCTTCGGCGCATAAAATATACCTTGCGACAATTTATACTATGCGTATACTTGATAAACATCGGTCTTGCCGTTTTGGAGCGGTTCAACCACAGACATCGTTACATGAGATTTTTATATCCATTTATATTTATTATTTTACATACTTTGACGAAACAAGGGATATATTTATCTGACTTTAAATCCAATGTACTAGTATTTTGATTTCACAACAGATGTAAAGAATTTTTCTAGACTAGTTTTCGCATTATATTGGTATTCGGGAATCTCTCTGCTTTTAAGTTAAATTGACACTTTTTTAGCACCCTTGGACGTTATGAATGAAAAGCTACAGGAAGTATTTATAGCTTTCCCCATAACTCAACTTTTTTTTTTGTGAGTTGATTTCTCCCACAGAAACCTTTCTCGAAATGTTTTTTGTTCTACCTTCTTTCTTACTTACTCCTAGACCAGAAGATGGGATTCTAGCACGGATGGAGAATAATCATGGGGCGAGTGTACGGAGAATATCAGCCCAGTGCTTCTCTTGCTTGAAAAATCCTCTATGAACAACGGCAATATCCGTTCAAGTATTGGCCTGAAATCAACTTGATCTTCAAGGATCTTTGGATTTTTACAACTCGTTGCTATGCAATAATATTGGAAAACTTCCGGATTTAAGAAGGAGTTTAATATTATTCAGAAAAAGAAAAGTTATGCCTGCTTGAAAATGAAAGAAGGGCACTTTGAACATTTAAGTAACTTTGTTTGTTTTTTTGTTTTTGTGTTTGTTTAAAATAAATGAATGAATGATTGGAAATACATAAATATTGCAGAAAATAATAACTTGCCTTATTTATTAAGAACTTACTCCTTACTGTGGTCATTGCTTGTAGCTTCTTAAATAATTCACATTATTTTTTTTAACACCATGTATATTACAGGTATATTTTTATTAAATTGCTTTCGGGTTAAAAGTTAAATATGGTAAAACTTTTTAAAACTTATAATTTTTCATGTGTTTTCAATTTGCATTTTAATAGTTTATGATTATATAATTAATTATACAAGTACTCTTACGGAGTAGATTAGCGATAAATGGTAATTAAAAAGCAAGCGAAAATAGCGATATAGTTATAAAGAATGTAAATCAATAGACGAGACTATGTTTAACTTTTGACAACTAAAACCCAAAATTTAAACTCTTTGAGATCATGTTAAATTCTGTAATAACTCGAAAAATCGGATCGAAATAAAAATAGATAACCATAGTAGCACTTAACAAAAAAAAAGAAGCAGGCTGTGTCAGAGACACGGCCATTAAGTTTAACGTAGAATACGCCATCCGATAAGACAGAAAACATATGTAACAATAAATGATAAATAATACAAGCAAATGAATTTCTTTATTTGATAGTTACTTTGGATGATATACATAAGCTTTGCAGTGCTTAGCAGCATTTTCTCTTCTTTTACTCTACTTTAACTTGCCCGCCTAAAATTATGCAATACAAAGAAAGGGGGCACGAGTACATTTAAATCGCCCAACAGCAAACACTCAACCAAACACCACACACATATTTGTGTGCATGTGTTTATACAATTTTCATTTGAGAAATTTATATATTAGGAAGATATCAACCATCATGAAATGTATGTCAAACGAAAGCTAACATCTTCATTTGACTACAAAAAAAAAAAAAAAAAAATTAATCGAGCCGTTTCCTTATAATTAAAGAAATAGAGATTACAACAATAAAAACCTGACATTGGTGCCCATACCGTAAGGTAAGACGTATTCTACGCCAAAATGGTAAAGATAAGCGTAGAAATCTGTGAAGGCTATTATCGCAAGAAGTTCTAGACAAACCAAAAAACCAACAACAAGATCAAAGACAAGCAACTGCAGAATCCTTCCAGTTGTGTTTTTAAGTTGTTAAAAAAAAAACTTTAAAATAAAAATAAGGACAGATTTGCAATGCATATGGTATAAGGATTTGATCGCTATATTCGATATATATGTTTTGAACGAATTTATGCCAATGACTATTTGACTAGAAAAAATCAAAATAATGGTTATTTTCGGTCCCTGTTCCCAAATGACCAACGTTTGAGTGAACTAGGTCATCGGCGTAGAGTAAAAATTTTAGCAATTTAAGAAATAAAGGTCTTTTAGACAGATAGGATTTTCAATAATTTAAAAATCAGCGTATACACACATTGTGTGAAAAATACTTTATTTTCTGAGCAATAAATTTAACTCAAAAAATAAAAATCTACTTCACTGAGGGTAATCCTCGTTACAAGGGGTATCTTGCTTTAATTTTTTTAGACATAGCATTTCTCTTTTGAGACGAAATTTGAACACCAATCGTTCCAGAAAAATTCACAAACTATGGAGTAGTGACCTTGGTCGAAATAATTTCTGTACACTCTTTGGCGTCGATAGTAGAAAAAATACCAGATATGCTCCAATGTTTTCGACCACAATAGGTAATGGGAATCACTGAGATTATTGCTATCTAAATGTACCATAAGATGAATATTTTTGAAAGTCCTTTTCATCCGATCACATGGAAAAAGTTAAATTACTTTTTTAAAGTACCTTCTGTTGACATTGCAAAACGTAAATGCAAAAAGCTTTCAATTTGCAGTATTGGCGAGTTTTTCCGAAATTCAGCCTACATTTACACACGAATGCACTGACATCAAAATACCTTGCAAATTTTAAATAGCAAGAATTAATTTCAACATTTAAGCTACCAGGGTTGCGAACTATATTTTGAACACTTTCTACATTTCCTGATTTTAAACGTAGTTACGGAAATCCTTGCAGTCACAAGCTGTAAGTTTTGAATTCGAAAAGAATTTCTTTTCATAATTGTTATCGGCGGTATAAATATTTGTAAGTCTTCAAAGACTCTTATTTTGGGACTTATCTTATAAAAGTCTTTTCATAAATATTATCAACGAAAAAAATTTTTAAATCTTCAAAGATTTTTATTTTGATATTAATATTATAACATAATTCCCATAATAATTGTGAGTTAGAAAAAAAAATTAAGTCTTGAAGGACAGGATTTTTTTCGGACCATTTCAGGATTAGTTCGGAACTAATTCCGGACTGCTTCCATATAAATTCGCGACAATTTCGGGATCACTTCTGGACTGGTTCGGTACTATTTGGGTTCCGTCTTTTATAATCAGTCTCAAAATAAAAGTATTTGAAAGACATACAAAAATTTATCGTGCTGACAATCATTATGGGAAGATTTTGATAATATATATCTCAAAATAATTTGAATTGATTTAAAAATTGTTCTCACTCCAAATTATTATGAAAGTCTATTTATAATAAATGTGAATAACTTAAAGAATATGTCTGACTCATAGTTGTTATCAAAAGACTTGTATATTTCTTATCAAAATTAGGTTGGCCTTTTTAAAACTCAACGGTCAAATAATTATTATTCTGAAGCTGTGATTTTATTACTTTCAGAGTTTGTGAAAGTTCTCTCCTTGCATCGTCTGACAGTACCTTAACGATTATAGCATGAAAATTCGTATAGTTATGGTACGTAGAATCTCCAGAATTGTTTGAGTATCGGATATGTTACTCTAGTTCTCAATGCCTCCTAAGCAAACGAGTTACATTTCATGCGATACCAGAGCGTATGAATAATATCGCAACTTAAGTTTATATATTATCCTAAAAAAATTTTAGAAAAAATAGTGACCGAAAATTATTTCTAGTTATCTCCAAATTTATGATGACAATTCCAAGAGATTTCAATACGGGAATTCCTTTACACTCTCCACACCAACTTAGTTTTCCACAGTGACTTTCTTCAGTCTTGTTTTCCTTTTGCATGCCAATACAAAGTGATTTCAAAAATATGTCGATACAAAAAAAAAATCAAACGCCAAATGTAGATACTTAATTAAAATTAAATTTATACTTTGATTTAAAGCCACGAGTTCCCACAAAAGCCATATTTCATTAGCGAAACAAATTTATTTATTTATTGAATTTTTATGCAGCATTGGATGCTCACTTTAATGCACAATCTGCTATAAAACCACCAAAAAAAAAAGCGAACTGATATATATCAAGGCGTGTATCGAAGTTGCGAAGTTCAATTTACGAATATTTGTGGCAAATATGCCAAAATACCAAGTACGATGTACCAAAATGGGTTTATTCCTCTATTCACGCCTTTCAATATGCAGTTGTATTGTAAAAATTGGGGGGAAAACAAGAAACAAGAAAAACGAAAAGACATTGCCAGCTAGCAAGCAATGTGTATACAAAATATACAACCAATCCGCAAATGGTCAAATAAGTAATACGTAGAAGGTCAGTTTGATTATTTACGAGTATTTACGTTTCGCATTACGTATACGCCCCGGGCGACGCTGCATTTATACCAGACGTTGTGGTAGCAAAATGCCTTGGTCTTGCAGCTGTGGGTTAACTACATATCGTAGATACTAGTAGATTATATTTGTGTATGTGTATTATAAGTGTGCGTGTGTGTGTGTGTGTTTGTGTGTGAGCACCTGCAAATATAAAATTTAAAATTCAAACTTGTTTGCAGAAACAAACACAAATATAAATTGAATTGCTGTGCTATGTTTGGTTATACATACCCCGATTTGTGTTTGTTTGTGTGGAAGTGCGACCATTGGTGTTGAGATGCGACCGTGACCTTTGTCACTTTTTTTTTCGATTTTCCACTGCTTTTGATATTTCTTTGCTTTACTTGCGGCTGTACGAAGCTGTTTAGTTTTAATTGAAATTTTACAAATTGATGGGAAATGTGAAAATGAAGTTGAAAAGAAGAGTGCTAGAAGTTGCGATTTTTTAGTATGTAATAGGAGGGTTTTCACAAAAAAGGAGCCCTCGTATACTATAACATTTGCATTAGGTTACGCCTCCCATGTAACATTGTGGAAGGGCGAAGAAAAAGAAAGATGACAACATTATTTCGAGAAAAGAAAACGTCAAAATATTGAATTCAAAAATAAAAAATCCTTCAGTTAGAATAGATTAGTTTGGTGGTTAAGTAGTTCAAATAAATAAAAAGATGAATAGCCTAAGCAAATGTCGTCGAATTGCCATGTGCCATTTGATATGATCTTGTATTGATTTCACCGTCAAAATATTCTTATTTCTATCTATATAAATATTAAAAGAAAACACACAGGTTTATTTACATTGGTTCAAAAGATATAGCTAAATGATATTGGGTCAATTATTTTGCCAACGTGTGCTTTGAAAATTCATATTGTGACATTTTGTGCCGAAATTTTGCTACGATGATAAATGTGCCGAGTTTTATCGGCTTATTGTGGGTTGATTAAAGCTGAAAATCTGCCACAGTTCAACAGTAAACTGTCTACGAAACAAATGGGCAATAACCTTCAGTTTTCGTGATATGAAAGTGGAAGATACCATACATCAGTCAGCCGCTGTCCGGTGCTAGCCAGAAGGAGAGCTGAAGCAGTGTTGCTACTCTAAAATCCGTCGAAATTTGGAACCTGACGAGGTTCATTAGGAATACAAAGCCTTATAGGTGGCGATGCAAAGCTAATTCCCTAATACATTATGAGAATAATTTATAAATCAGAGAATGAACTTTATTTTGTCTCACACAGAACTCAAAGGTCGTATGCCCCAGCAAAAAAAAAATATATATATATGTATATATAATGGCGAGCTATAGGCGAGCAATAGGAACAAGAAATTCCACTTCAGTTGAGCGTGGGATATACAAACTGATTTGTTTTTTTCGTAGGGAACAACTCGACAAATTTTAAAGCAATGGAATGAAAAAAATCTGTAATTTATGAAATATAAAATGAATAATTATTTAATAGGAGATATAGATTTTGCGAGATTTACATTTTGCACCACAATACTGTATTCCTAAATTTTTTTTACATGTGTAGTGTACATTTGAATATGGAATATGCGTCCTTTGAAACAAATTAAATTTTTAATTTTTTATGTATGCTGTGCCGGCAATATTTTTTTGGGTTTGCTCTAATAAGTGTCAAATTTATATACCAATTAATATTTTTAGGAACCTTGAAAATATTCAGTTCAAAAATTCTGCTATATAATATTTGTACCAATATTTTCACAATTGTATAAAAAATTTAATTTTTAGCTGGTTTCGTGAATTTTTCTTAAGCTTTGCTATTCGGTTATATTAACGAATCCTTTTGGTCCTATCGAAATTCTTATTAAACAAAACAAAAATTTGTGTTGCAACACAAACTAAAAGCTCGCTGTATAACCGATATATGACCGCTTAATGTGGTGAAAGAAGTATATGATAAAAACCAGCATTGTCGCATAGAAAATTATAAAATATTTCAAATATTTTTTCATTTTAAATATTACACTTGGAACTGGGTTTGCTGTTACAGAGAATAAATAAGAAATTTTTTAACCTTTTAGGCCACAACTACAGTGTTCTTTCCAACTAAATCCGAAGTTAAAAATGCAAGTTTAGCGTACAATACTTTACACTTTACTAATAAGAAATTATTTTCAGAAAAAGTCAAAAGTGTATCAAAACACTGATATATTTAATATCAAACCATTTTTCACGGCTTGTCATGATATCGGTCACGACATTTTTTTTTTGGAGATGACACATCTACCTATTATATAAAGAAAATACAAAACTTCTTAAACGTATGCCGAAACATATCTCAAAATCCTTTATAATTCAGAAAATAAAATAAAAACCACTCACGACATGCTAATTTTCAAAAATTGCTTTCCCACGCCAACATACAACCCCCAAGCAAAATATTGCACGTTCAATGTACAACACACTTTAGCATCTTTAGCAGCTCTATTTACAAATTGCCTGCGCATATAAACGCATTTACAGCACACACACACACACGCAAAAAATACAATAATGGCCTGTGCCACAGCAAAGCACCGACTACAACAGGCGGCCGGCCAACCATAGCAACTCGTATCAGAGAAATATGCAAACTATGCTGTAGCTGTAGATGCAGCTGCTGCCACAGTGTCATTACCAATATTATGGCAACATTATATTTCTTCGCATACAGCGTGTTAGCGCTTCATCTCCGCCGCCATGCCAAGGCAACAATTTCCTAACTATGGCAGAACAGAAGCAGCAGCCAACAAATGGCAGCCTGAAGCTGCAGCTGTGCCATGAATGTGCGTGTGAATATGTGTGTGTGTGTGTGTGTGTGTGTGTGTGGTTGCCTATGCGCCACTCAACTGCCTGACATTGCATTGTCAGCACTTTTATTGCTGTTTCCACCAGCAGCTTTCCTGATCCTCTTGTCACTCCCTCAAACGCTTCCTCCTTTTACTCACACACTCGCACACACACACACCAACATTAATACCAAATAATATGCACGTCGGTAGTGTCTGCCAATGTAGCTGCCACATGCTGACATTCTGATGGAATAATTACAATTCAACTACACACCTACACATACACATTTGAAAGCTATAGCTGCGTGGGAGGGAGGATGCGAGTGTGCTATTTTGACACTTTGTCATTGTTTTCAATTTGCTTTCTGCCCACACGGCCACATGCACATAGCCAGCTGGGTGCATCGATATGTCCACTTATTAAAAACCATCTGGCTGATTTGCTTCACTTATTTGCACTTAGCTAAAGGTCGAACTAAAGTGCCATCAGAGTTAGCTGATTGCCAGGATGTTGATTGCTTATCACTTTGGAATTTTTTTTGTGAAAGAGTTGAGTGGCATTCTCAAATTAATTGCGAAATTTTTTTCTTTGATAGAGAAATGCATTAAATGCCATAGCATGTTCAGAAGTGGGTTGTGGTACGAGTGTATAATGTGACAGTTGTTCTTTGTCTACTTTCCTAAATTTAGAATGAGTGCTGTCCACTGTAAGTTAGCTTAGGTTATTGCGGTTGTCTTCAGCGACACACTGAGGTTCAAGGCCCATTGAGATATCGCATGGGGGCCAGCAGGGATATAGGCAAAAAGTAGGGTTTAGGACTAAGATTGTTGCATGGATCTATACGGCAATTGGGAGATCAATCCTTTTTTATTGTAATCTAGTTCAGAGGGTAGCCCTCTGTTAATTAACGAGGCTATGATGCCGGACGTTGATGTCAGTGATTCACTTACCATTCCTCTACAGACTTGTAAGCTATTGATAGACAGAAAATTTCTAAGCATCGCAAACGACAGGTGGAGGTCTGAATCCACGTGCCAAATCGTAAGGACACTCTAGCCATTGAAGAGTGACCAACGAACGAAAACTCTCCTCAACCTAGGGAGACAGGATATTAATATGACAACTGCAGTTCTAACCGGGCAGTGTTTAATTGGTGCACATACAGTAAGCCTTGGGGTCTCCTGGTGGGACTTCTGTAGGAGTTGCCGTAATGTGAAGGAGAAGGAGGTCACTTATTCATCACTTACTCTGCCGTAGTCCGGCACTAGCTAGAAGGAGAGCTGAAGCTGTGGGCAGCTATTTCCTTAATAAACTTGACAATCTTAGGTGAGTCGAAATTAGAGATCTGCCGAGGTTCCTTAGGAATACGAAATTGTTTGGTGGAACTGTTCGTTTTTTGAGTGATTTTATTGGCACCTGACTAACAGTAAAAATGTAGATATCAATCTTGGATATCGTATCACACTTTACCAGTTTTGTGGTCCTGTCAATTGCCATCAGTTCCGCCTGAAGGGAAGGAAGGCTGAAATTCCAAGTGTTCGGAGTATACGCCTTCCTGTCTTACCGCATCCCATTTTAATTTTTCCTTTGAGGGTAAACGCAGCACTGTAAGTGAACAGTCCTATGCCCTAGGAAGTTCCGGGAGCTCCGTAAGTTCCTTCTCATGGACATAACTAATCATTTGTTTAGAGTCTTCAGTTGGCACCGCTTACGGTCTGTTGGCATCCAGGTCTACCAGAAATAGGTTCGGTAGGGTGTAGTGCCTTGCGTGCTGTTGATCTAACCACACCCGTTATGAGTACGGACGCAAGCCTTTGGACTTTATCCATTTTTTCGAAGTTTACCCCTTTCTGAGGGTCATTCCACTATACCACTATACCGTAGTAGAGAATTACCCTAACAACCGCCACACCGAGTCCGTTTATTGTTTTGGGTTCCATCCTTGACCTATTGCAGGAGTATAGTGCTACTGTTACTTTGCGAGTTTCCTCCCAATTTAGCTTTCTTCCTTTAAGCTTTTCAATACAAAGATATTTCTGAATATTTTATGTTCTGACATAGTACTGGAAAACATATTTTCTGTAACAGGACGAATGTATTAAGAATCTTTCACTAAGGCTTTATTAATTCAAAAATGTCTTGACATATTTTATGTTATGACATATTATTTAACAAACATAATTACTGTCATAGCGTTTTCCACAAAATAAGTGATATAGGTGAATCAATAATGAATTCGTATTTCTACGAACAAATTTTTCCCTCAAATAAGGACATAAGAAAGCTGTTTGAGCGAACTCTAAAAATTTTCTGATGAAAAAAATTGGGTTACTTTTTTTTTTTGAATATAGAATAATCCTACTGAGTGAGATAATTAAAATTCCGACTTTACTTTTGGCCCATGTATTTTTGGACCGCCCATCAACATATAATGAAATAAAACAGTAATTGGAGTTGAAATGCAAATGGAGATGGCGTAATCGCTACAATTATATTATTATTGATAGTAATTGAAATAATTAGTAGTGTTAATATAAAATGATTACATTGACACGTTAAGACACGTTTGGTTGTTAGCTATTGATAAAGATGTGACTATCGGATTATGGAGCTCGACTTTAGCAACAACTTCAATATTCCCTTCCCCGACAGTAGTGACTGCGAGTCTGACGCGATATTAAACTCCAATGAGGTTCCGATCTTCAGGGATGACTTTAAAATGAATATAAAAACTCGATCTGGTGTTTTTTTTAGTGTGGCGTGTTCCGAGTTTAGGTATTTGCAATTTACATTGCGGTTAAATTGGTACACCCTTATTCCTTCAAAGCTTGCTATTACTGTAGACAGTCAGGTGGCCATCAATGATTTAAAGCCGGCAATGTCTTACTCAATATGCGTTCGAAACTATGAAGGATTTCCGCAATCTCTTCGCCAACAAACTGTCAACACTTATACTGGGTCCTGGGGGACAGCGGAAAACTTGGCTCGAGCATACAACCCCGCTGTTGACTTTCCTGCTTTCGCAGGCAGAGGAAGGAGCCAGAACAGCAATTAACATCAGACGGACCAACTCAGACACAGGAAAGATAGTGCGTTCGCTTTGGTCATTACTCAATGAGCGAAGAAGGCGGAAATTTTCGAAACCAAAAGTCAAGGTGCTCATAGGAATACTAACGGGACACCGTGCTAATCGCCAGATTTGGAGCCCCATATAACGACTTATGTAGGCACTGTAGGGATGAGGAAGGGGTAGAGTCCATTAAGCACTTCCTGTGGGAGTGTCCTGCGCCACGAGAAATGCGCTTCAGATTTTTAGAGAACCATTTCTTTAGAGACTGGGACTGCTTATCGCTATTTTTTAAGAACGTGTGAGGATGGGCAGAGGGAAAATCACTTTCTTCGGTATCACAATGGGTCCTACGGCTATCGAGTGAGCTCTCTACGAGGATATACTCTTTAATCTAATCTAGCCTAGTTAAACTAACACAACAATTTTTAGTGGGTTATTAAATCTAGTACGGTTCAGCGACCCTGGAAACGCACACCACAAACATCGAAAATTAAATACCGATAACTATAAAAACGATGACAACGATATCGATAACAATTTTGCCTATAATTATCGGTAACTATATTAAGCAAATTGGCTTTCGCTCACATCTGTGCACATTTGTATGCTTTCTCTACTGCCAAATTAAATTACTAGCCTACTGTAGATTAAATTCAATTTCATGCCGGCAGTACAAAAATTATTCAGCTTCAAATAAAATTTACGATGGACTAATTTGGCGGCGAACAGGCGAGACGGGGCAACAGACACAGACGTTGACTTTTATGTGAATGCGTCAAAGCGTAACAAACCTAATTAGAGGCTACAAGCGGACGGACATATGTAGTCAGATATTTTGTGCGCACAAAAGAGAACACTTGTATTATGAATAGGTAGGGAGTATTCGACATACATACACACATACACGTACAACATATACTCTGGCGTAATATGAAAAACCGCCAACTGTGCTATTTCGCTCCAATTCTCGTACACAGTAGCAGCGCAGCATCAGCTAGTAAATTAGTGAAAAAGTCACATATGGCAGTATACTAAGTATATATATATGTTTACTTACATATGTATGTGTGTAATTGTGGATACTAATGTGTGGTCTACATATTCACGTATCCACACATACATAGATAGTATATAGTATTGCCAGTACATATACAGGAAATGGTGTTCTACCAAAGTATTGCTACATAAGGCTATCCGTCCATATTAAACAAACCGAGCGCACATCACTTCAACACCATTTCATAACACTTTCGCAGTCTCAATTGAGTGTACAGTAGCCCATTTTAGGAAGTATGGAGTTATAAATAGTTGAAAATTGTCCCGTCGGGTTTAAGTACTTAAGAAGTGAGGATTTCTAAAATGGCAAATTTTTTCGGCACTCTATAAAAGCTAATAATTTTTTTTTCTAAAAATTCTCTATTTGATCTACGGCTATAGGACTCATTAAGCTATCACGTCAAACTCAGTTTTTATGCACGCCTTTTCTAAAAACACGACCCTGTATTTAATACTCACATAAAAATAAGCTCCATAAAAAATTATACATAAAATTGTAGCCGAAAGAATATTTGTGCATTTGGTTCATAACATTACTACTACATTTCATTCATAAAAATTTAACAAACAAATTTAGCTGTTTTTACAGGATCCGAATTTTTTTTTTTTTGCATTTTTGAAATCCTCGCATGGTAAGTGTGCAAAGTCGAGCATAACATTTTCACCTTTTTGAAGTAACACTTTTTTTATTAGCTTGAAACGAATTTTTACTTCGCGGAACGCAAGTCGTGTCGATATCACACAACGAAGGTCATGTGGATATCGCGTAATGAAGTCACTAAATGACGCTTATAGAAAAAAAAACAAAAAAAAAATATACTGATGTAGCTTAGAACCATTTCCGCACTAGTTGACGACCATTTGAAGAAAAGTCCTGGACCGATTCGGCAATATTTCCTGATTAGACATTTCGGCATCTTTTCAGGACCTTTCTATAGCTTGGGGCTGGTTCAACACTACGACTACTATGACTAATTACTACTATTTCCACTAATGGTACTATTAGCTTCTGCTACTATTTTTCATAATGTTACTACTATTTTTACTAATTTCGACTACCATTTTTACTTACGCTACAACTAATTATTACTACTATTTTTACTAATGCTATTTATACTACTATTTTTACTGATGCTACTACTAATGCTACTACAATTTTTACTTACTTCTACTTTTTTTTAATAATTTATATTTTTACTAATTTATACTACTATTCTTACAAATTCTGCTACTACTACTATTTTATTAATTTATACTACTATTTTTTATTAATGCCTCAACTTTTTTCTAATAATTTCTCCGTCTGTTTTAATTATTGCTACACTTAATTACTTACTATTATTTTTAAAAATTTTTTGCTAATGCTTTACTAATTACTGCTAAAAATTTTTACCAATTCCTACTTTTTTTTTAAGCATTTCTAATACTGTTTTTACTATTGCTATTTTTACTAATTTATACCACTATTTTTTACTAATTTATACTACAATTTTTACTAATTTTCACTACTATTTTTACTAACCCTACTACTAATTACTACTACTATTTTTTCTAATTTCTACTTTTTTTTAAAGAATTTATAAAAATTTTTACTAATTACTACTACTATTCTCATTAATGCTGTTGCTGCTTACTACTAAATGCTATTACTACTACTACTACCACAACTTTTACTTCTACTACTTACTACTAACATAAACTACCACTACTACTCTCGTTCCCAACACAGTCGGTTCTACGATAACGGAACGACCCGGTCAATGACTGTCACTTCAGCAGCATCCCCCAAAATTTTATTGGTTACAGCAATAACAACAACCATTACTACTCTCACATTTAACCCTCTATCTCTTTATAAGTTTCTAGTGTTTTTTCTTATGATACTGTCTCATGTAGGGAGGGCTTCACGAAACAAATTTGCCAAGCATGGCAGAAAGAGTATGATAACTTAACCGAGAAAGCAATAAATTTCAAGGTGTATTTAAATTCTAATTTAACAACGCACTGAGACCGTCAAGTACCAAAAAAGTGAAGTGAAGTGAAGTGTTAGGAAGTCGAAACATCAATTTAGTCTGAAAGAGGCTTGACTCAAACTACCTCAAAATCCGAAGATGCGGCTATTGAAAATTAAAAAACAAAAACTTACTCTTAGCCCAAGGCAAGGGAAACAAAAACTTTCCTAAAAAATATTAACGTTGCCATTTGTACAATCAGTCGAAGATTTAAAGAATCTGATATCCCAAATCGAATCCTACTGCAAAAAACCCCTTTTGACTGAAGCGCTTCTGCAAAAACGATTCGCACGAGTGAATTGGAACTTTGATTGGAGCAAAGTGATATTTACAACTGAATGAGCGTTGTTTGGATCCATTGGAGGAAGGCTGTTGTGGGTAAAGGCAATAAATTTGTTAAACGGTCGGTTAAATACCCTGCTAAGGTCCATGCTTTTCTGAGAAGGTGTTCGTTACTTTGGCTCTCTTTACACAAAATCTCGACGCAAAATTATGATAATTATTTTTTTAGCGACCATTCAATTTCAAATTTGTGTTTTGCCGGCACGAGGTCAGGGCGGTATTGGGCGTTAATAAAAATAAAAGCTTTTACTTGTTTTCCAACAAAAATCTTGGTTAGACTGCGGTAACCGTCTTCTAGGCAAACGGTTTACACACCCGCTATGCCTGACGTAGATTTTTGTACTGCTAAAGCCTGCGGTTAACTTTATGGACTAAACACAAATGATTGCATTCTTTAAGTAGACAATAATCCAAAACACTGCAGTCGGCTATGCACGTCTTCGAAAGCATTGGCCTACACAAAGTCCAGCTGCAAACCCAATTGAAAATGTATGGCCTTTAATAGAATTTAAAATTCATTCAAGGGGTCAAATTTATACAACAAAACAATTTGCTAGAGCTAAATTAAATTTGTAGGGGTCTGTCTACAGATTATGCTAGAAAACTAGGTGAACGTTTTTCAAGACGATATCAAGACGATTAAACACAGCAATGGAGAGTAAACGGCATATTAACTATAGTACAGCGCGCGCTAGGTATTGAAGTATGTAACAAAAATAAATTGAGACAACTTTCCCAAACTTTTCATTTAAAAATTTTAAAGACGAATTTTCTTTGTGAGTCACACTGTAAGTATCTACCTGTGTATGTACATATGTATGTATGTATCTTAGCTCGTATGTGTGCTTTTGACTTTGGCATTCATTGGCATTCACTCAGGTGCATGTTCATTTGCATTAGTGGCGGCAAAAGCGGTCGGTCGCTGCACCAAATTCAATGGTAAATTAATGAAAACCAATATAATGAAACTGATGAAGGGCCAGAAGTGCCTGCAACGCATTTGAGTTTATAAAATTTTGAAGTGCTGTAGCATAATTTTAAGTACCTTAATTGTTGATAGTAGCATTGGAGAGTAGAAAGGGAGTGGCAAGTGAGGACCGTTGTATGCACAGTTGAAATGCCCAAATGCAATCACAATACTGACTCTTTGAAATTTATTAGGAATTTCGTACTAGATGTAGTAATTATTTAGTTTAGATGAAGGTTGCTGATGGCAGTTTCTCCTTTATTTAGTTCTAGTAGAATAAATTTTAAATAATCAGCTACATTTAAGACTGGGGATGGGACCCTTCTCTGTGAAGTAACATACTGGGTTCACGTTTATGTATCAAGAGTTGATCTTATGATGCTGTTTCAGAGCATTCCATCTCCCCACACGCTATTTATTTTTCAAGAGATTGAGTGATTCGACTGATTCATATATTTTTAAAGGCATTCTCTATGTGGAGAAACTTCAACTATTTGTAGTAATGTAATAGACTTTTCTATCATAAGCTAAGAACCATACGGTGCTCGGGGATCTTCACGCCTTCTGGGTATGTTTCTTTTTGATATTTTGTTTTTGCGACTTTTTGCCACCCCTGGTCAAACCCGATTAGTCTCGAAACTTGAGGGATGACGGAAAATCATTTCAATATTCATCACCTTCTGTGTATCCTTGCAGAATTGCTAGACCTACTGTCGCTAGAGAGACTCTTAGGTGAATATGTGCGGCGGAATAGACAAAAAAAACGGCCATTAAGAAGTACATGCTGGGAGTTATCCTCGGGGTAGAAGGAGCCTTCAAAAATGTTCTCTCTAAATCGGTGATCAAGTCCCTATTCAGAGTGGGGATGCACCAGGAAGTGGCGGACTTTGTTGGGATCCTTGTCAAAAAGAGAACTATACTTATCGATCTAGAGGATGGGTCCATAACTAAAAATGTGACCCAAAGGCAGCCTCCAAAAGGGCGTTCTTTCCCTACTTTGGAATCTAAAGGGTTTGCCAAGGCGTAGCGTATGTCGAAGGCATAGGAATCGTAACAATCGATAAACATGTGCAGATTCTGAGTGAGCTACTACAGTATGCCCTCAGTTTAGTAAACACCTGGTCGAAAGAAAGTGAACTTAGTTTTAACCCCACACAGACCGAGATGGTACTCTTCACGAGGAAATATCAAACCCCTCCGTACAAACCACCCTTATTAAATGCAGTTGAGCTCACTCTCTTGGAATTATTCGAGACATGAAGCTCGCCATGAACGCTTGGAAGACATCTATAGAAAAAAATGAGGATTAAAACCACACATAGTATACTGGGTCTACACAACAGTGAAAATACCCATTCTCTTTCACGGGGTTAGCGTCTGGTGGCCAGCGATAAACAAAATTGTGTCCTTGCTGGTAATGGGAGCGCTACCCTCTGCACCTAATAAATCTCGGGAAGACATTTAAAATCTTTTTCGGTGGATCTACATTGCAAATTGCCATTGACCCCACCTGGCTAAGGCTCGAAACCAATTCTTAAATATGTATTTTCTATACTGCTTGGCCAACCTGAGCTTGGCAAGTATTCCCGATTTTCTGCGCTACGTAAGGCACACCCGATGGTTCACTTTCTAGGGGAAAGAAGGAAGGACATGCATGGCTCCCATCAGCAGTATCACAACGGGCTTTGTTGGCCTACGTGTTCCTCTGTGGCATTGCATGGATGCAGCCGCTCTAACCTAACCTAACATAACCTATATCAACAGCCACTACTTTAGTCTTTATAGCTGAAAGGTCATAAAAAATTTGCAGCCTTAAACGAAATAGTCGGTGGTATACTACCGAGTTAAGAGAGGGAGTTATTGCCGGCAGCCATGACCACAAATTGTGCCGGAATTGAGCAGGTAAGGAGGGAAACCGAGTTCTTCCTGTTAGCTAAGTTCATGAGCAGAATCGCAGAATCCTCCTGCTCGATTATAAAGCGCAATTAGTGTTATTGCAAAGTGGTAGTTACATCAACCTTAACAAACATTTAGTCCAAAGGATGAACTGGTTTTTTCGAGTTTGTTAGGCACTAACACGGGACTAATCAGTTTTGCTTTAATGCGGTTGACACTCTCTTCACGTTTAAAGTCAAAGGCCATAAAGATCTGACTCAATCTTCTGCCTGTAGACTTGTACGAAAAACTTCAGGCAAAATGAAATGATATAAGTCAACCCCGTCTTCAACCTTCGAAAGCAAATAATTTATGTCTGGTCTTGACCATGCAAAGCAGCTCCACTACACCGATGGCTCAAAAATAGGCCCAAGAGTGGGCAGTGGAATTCACTCACGATGTCTCTCAATCTAATTTTCAGCTGCCGGATCACTGCAGCCTGAACCAAACGAAACTCACAGCAATAAGAGTAGCGGCCCTATTTCTGCTTAGTTTAATTCGTCTATCAAGCTGATATCAGTGGCTATCTACTCGGGCAAGAACAGCGACACAGGTCTTAATGGATCTGGCTACCAAATATGTATACTACTTTTATAGTGTAGGTGCCGGATCATTGTGATAGTTATGCCGGGCAACTGTGTAGCAGTTGATAAGACAGTCCTCCGTCAGCGCCTCTCTAAACGCAGGAGTTCCGTTATCATTCTGCAAATTCTGGCTCAGGTCAAGCAAATGTAAGATTAACCGCTGAGATCACGTGTACAATATCCCAGTAGATCTGGACTAAGTACGACAAGGAAAGATCTGAACATTTCATCCCCCTGGAGCCCCTCTGGTTGATCTAAGTTCATCGGATAACAGTTTCGTAGATATCTGAAGTTTGGTAATAGCTACCATTTTCAGAGGAGCGAAAACCGGAAAAATAAGAAGCCTCGAGAGCGCCATCACAACGGGCTGACAGGCTAGCGTAACTTTCTCGTGGACAAGGATATAGTCAACCATATCAATTCCGCTTAACATAACCAAACATGGTAGAGTAGAACTTCGCAAGTTTTTGCTAATTCTTAAATCCGTTAGAGCTGGTACGTCATCCTTGCTTCTTTCTCCGCAAAGGACGTTGAACACCAAGTCTAATATTAACCGTGGACGCTAATGTACAATACAATAAAAAGGAGAGGAAAGCCTAAGTATCTGCGATTTAGTGGTGCATTTTTCTTTAAGACTACTGACGGCAGCTTGGGTGCTCTTTCTTAAATTGAAAATGGATTAACCTCACTGCTCCAATTGCGGCTTTGAAAAATTTTCAAACTGTCGCCATTAGAGAATTGCTGCGAGAATACCAAAAAACAAAAAATAAATGCAATTCAAGGCATGTGTTGTGTGCCAAAAAGTTTGCAATGATGTTTGTAAAATTTTCGCCAGTATGCAAAAATATGCAGCCGGAGTGAAATTGAATTTTTGCGCAATGTTTTGCGAAGATAATAATATAGAAATGATATTATTAAAACGAGTTGAGTGGCATAGTTTTAGACTAAGCACCAGCTGGCATGCATGACGAGTCGGTGGTCGTAGTAGTTAGAATTGAGTTCCATGTGGTTGGCCAAAGTTAAGTGAATAAAATGTGTGTGTGTTTTTTTTCAAACTTTCTAGTACAAAGTGAATCTCAAACCAATGCAGTTTCACCACTACATAGCGAATTATATATATATATATATATTTTATATCTGCAAAGTGCTGCATTCACTTTTCTAGTTATTTGTAAAACAAAAAAAACAACAATAATTTGCATTCGCCCTCAAGCACTTACGTGCGCAGCTATGCTGTGCTTAGTTATGAGTACCTTGGTGCTCTAGCGCCTCCAAGTATGCTTCATGCAATTGTAATGCAATCGTGCCATCACAATATTGACCCACTTCAAATGCGCTTTGCACCCTATCATTTTTCCAATTCTGCTGCCACTTCGCTATGTTATTTATCTGCTTCTGTGTCTATCGATGTTCGATTTCAGATTTTTTTCTTGCATGAGAATGCAAACGCAAAGCGATAGCGAAAATTTATAGATAATTTGGCATAGTGATATATAAATATCTACATATATATATATATATGGAGATAAGTTCATTTATATATCGTATGGCTCAAGTGACAGAAATTCGATTCGAGGAGTTTATTTGCTGTGCATTCAAGCTCATTCTTCTTATCGCCTTGCTTGCTCTTCGGTTGTAATTTAGTTGGCACCCTCCTCGTTCTTTCCTTCTTTCTACAGTCCGGTGACAAATGATTTACTTTTTTGTTTTCTACCATCTTAAACTTTATCTAATATTTCATCTAAGTATTTTCTAACTGATCCCAGTCTTCCCAATTTCCTCTCAAACGTTTCCATTTCACTCAATTGCTTGCACTGCCACGACACCCAATACACACATACTTTACGCGCTCAATTTTATCGCCAATTAGCTTTTGTTCATCGTCTCCCCAACCTCTGCGATAAATTTTTATTAATACCTGCGCTATAAAATAACTTGAATTGCTGCTGAATTTTAAATTTTTCAGCTGCTAATTGCAGTTCTCTCTGTATGGCACAGATTTTTATCCGCTTGTGCGATTTACTCTTTATGTTCTCATTTATATATGTATATTTATTTTATGATTTAATTAAATTATTCTGCTAGTTTTTTTTATTGTTTCCCATAAGGCTTTGAAGAGGCATTCATGCTAGCTGCTTGAGTGTAAAATTAAAAAGAATTTTATTGAATGGATGATTTTAACCGGCATTAATGGGCTATGTTTTTTATTGTATAACTTAATTTCGTTAAAATTTTTTGAAACTTTTTAAGTTATACATTTTGTTATTAGATAGATAAAAAAAAAGAGAAACAGCCTAGTTGACATAACTTTTGCACTTCAAACTGCACTGCTTTAAATTAAATTAAATTTTGGAAGTAAGCTCTAGTAACGCCATGTTCACACTGCAACGTAAATTACTGAATTTCGTCCAAATTGATTGGCATAAACCAAGTGCGCTCACACTTGCCATTCCTAATTTATCTTGACAGCTCTGTAGCGACAGGGTTGCTTGGTTCAAAGGGAAAAATGTGGTCAATTTTATTTTGCTAATATCTTCTTTTTCCTTAACCCTTCGATGAGTGAGTCGAGCGTTGTCTTTGGAAGAGTGACATGTTAAGCAGGGACCTATTTTTTTGTTAGAAAATTACCAAATCAGCATGAATCGGGAACCGCTTTAAAAAATTTAAAAACACATAAAAAAGATATTGGGGAATTGTAGAAAAGTCCGTATTAAAAAATCCACAATAAAAAAAGCAGCGTTAAAATGAGATCGACTGTATTTTTAGGCACTTTGCTGTTCTCTAATCTCTTTGTTATTTGTGTATTTGAATATTTTATCGCATATTGTGAACATTACAAAAACAAAAACAATAGAAAAAATTTGTAATTTGCGGCGCGACAATTCAATGAGGCAGCTTAGCTGATAACTGCGTTCACTTTGCGTTGCATAGACATGAGTTTATTTATTTACGTGCGTGTTTTTGTTCTCGAATACAAACACACATATGTATAAAGGATGATTTGTTTTGCTATTTGCTTTTTGGCAACACTGCTTTTGAGATGAATCAAGGTCAGTTATAAGATTCATTTCCGAAAGAGTTCGCATCAGAGGAGCATTTTTATTATAATCAGTACTAGAAGACCCAATATAAAACATCGAGAATTGCCGCAAATTGCGAAAATGGTTATTAAAAGTTAACCTTTCCAAGAGATCAGAACAGTCTATTGAACCGGTTAAGATATTTGTAACGAAAGTATAGGGAAGAAAGGCACTTTGCCTATCTAAAGTCATTAAGTTCAAGAGCAGGCAGCGAGCTTCATTAGCAGGCAAAGAGTCCATAAATTTTAACGAGCGAATAGTGAATTTCATAAAAGCTTTGTGGAACACCCGAAGTCGTAATAAAAGAACGTGAATAAACATTGTCAAACACAAATACATTAATTCTTTTGGACAAATACGATTTAACCCATTCAAGAAAGATTGAATGCAATCCGAAACAAGCTAATTTCATAATTAATATCTTGTGCAAAACTCTATCGAAAGCCTTCGAAAAGTCAGTATAACTTGAGCCAACTTGATATCCACTTTGAAAGGACGAAAGCAAGTTCTTAGTAAAGACATCGAGAAAAGTAACTATCGATTTGCCTTTAACAAATCCATGCTGGTTAGGAGAAATCAAACTGTTGACTGAAAAAACCAACATTTCTTTGATGATACATTCGAAGAGTTTAGAAACCGTAGAAAGTTTAGAAACAGGCCGATAATGGCGGACATCGTTTTTATTATCACTTTTAAAATCTGGGGTAATTGGGGTTTTTTTCCAGTCATCAATGAAATCACCAGAAGATAGGGACTTACTTAAGATTATCATTGGAGGTACACAAAAAAAGCAGGACACATTTTAAAAAGTACAACTGATATCCCGTTGAAATCCATGAACTTAGACGGATATATGTACCTCTTAAGACATCATCCTCCGCTATCTTAACAGACCCAAAAGAAAAGCGAGGAATTGGTGGCAAAACCAATCATATTTTCAGTGTTTGCGCTGAAATTAGCACTAAAAAATTCAGCAAAATAGTTGGCCGCATCTTTAGCCGAGTTAGCGTCGTGATCTTTGAAAAACCCCGAAGAAGGAATATAAGCGCCTGATTTCTTGGCTTTCAAGTAACTCCAAAAGACTTTCGGCTTACTTTTAATACTGGCTTTATACTTCTTAATGCATTGCCTAAGCAACGCTCTATCTAGAATGCTGAATTTTAACAAATAAAATTTGTAAGGACCAAAATAATGCGAATTACCATAAACCTTGAATCTTATATGAAATTTGTTTTTCAAATTTTTCAAAAGTTTTAGTTCAATATTGTACCAGGGTAACTTAAAGGAAACATTGGACTCAATTTGAGACACAATTCATGAGATACCGGCCGAAATGTTGGATAGAGTATGCCAAAATTGGACTAAGCGGATGGCGGTTCTCGACCACACTATCGATTCAAATAAAGGTCCCATGCATTTTTCTAAATTTTATGTGATTTTTAATTTTTATTCAAAATTTCAGATAGCTCTTAAAAAATCACCCCTTACATGCATACTCGGATATATTGGCCTGTGTCTAGGTGCGATTTGTGTAGCTGTGCGATTGCCCATTGCAATCGTTGTGTGCTTTTGAATATTTTATGAACGCACTTCGTTGTTGCCATTTTGTAAAACGTTTTCGCAATTAGTCGATGTGGCGCTGTAAAATAGTAAAAAAAAAACAACTGACAAATACATAGCTACAACTATATAGAATATAAAAACTAGTACAGATGGGAATAGGACTATATTTATAGTATATAGAGAGATAGGAAAGCACAGATCAAAATGCAGCAGATAAATGTGTCATTTTAAAAAGTACTAGAGCTGCTTTTGTAGTTGCAGTATTCGCGTGGGTGTTTTTATTTATTTTCTATATCTGCTACTTGCCTGTTTGCTTTTATCCTTTGCTATGCGAAAAAATCATGACACGGGTGTGGTATTTTATATTTTGTACGCGATATCTTGCGCACTAACCACAATAAAAAAAAACGTCGATACTGTTTTACACAAAGTAAACATTTTTTAATTCTTTATTTTGAAATTTACACTATATATTCCATAAATTCAAATACTCAGCTTATAAAATCTGGATTTTGGCATTCAATTTTGGTACAATACTTCGTTTTTGGCATTTTGTTGATATTAGCTGATCGAATCTCACTTTATTTTCGAAAAATTTATGAATCCCAAAATGAAAAGCTGTACAAATTTTTACTCAGGATTTCTTTAATTAAAATTGATAATATAGAAAACATTAAATAAAAGTTATGAACTAATTGCGAGAGATTGATTTTAATACTCGAATGATACTACGTTTCATTCTTATACTTCGAGTATATTTTATGCTGTGTTTTGAAAGAAAAGTAAATCACAGACGATTTCTGTACTAATGTAAAAGTGTAAGCTATATACCAAAAAAAAAAAAAAAGAACAAAACTAAAAACTTATGAAAAACCAACTATTTAGGGGCGTCAAAAACAATCTGGTCTATTTGTAGTTCGTTAGATTTTTTGACAGATCACTGCATTTCGTTCGTTTTTCTCACACATCGCTTTACATTTTGATAGGCGTGAGATTTTCTAAACGTAAACGAATTGGAAATACAAGCTTTTTTCATTGGAAGCAATTAATTTAATTTAATATTTTAGCAAAACTGTTTTACGCAAATTTGAACCCCGTTTTTTTAAATGACGATACAATTCTGAGTTTTATGTTTGCGTTCAGAAACAGTATTTATATATAGAGTTAATTCTTGTGATATAAAATATAACTGCTTTTGGAGTGTTACATTTTTTTTGTTCAGAAGTTATGAAAAATAATTATTATTTGTTTAGTTTTACTTTGTGCTCCAAAACAACAGTTTTAGGATTTTTTAAAGACCAGATAATTCCATATCGATACTTTTGCCATTCGATCCGGTGATGGTGTCGTCCTATTGGAAAAACATCCCGATCAATTAGGGCACGATATATTCGGAAATTTTGGCTCTGTAGCATCCGCTGTGGAATAGGAGGTTTTGGGTATTATCATTTTACGAGTACTTGTGAAGAAGGAAGCACCGAGGATTCCATCAGCCCATAAAGCACATCAAACATACAAAGTGAGTTTTGTGGGAGTAATAATAGTGAATTTTTCATGGATTCACTTCACTCGAAATATTGCGATTTGTTATTTAACACTTTTTATTTATATTTTACATTTGTTTAACTTTAGATCACACTGCTTTGGCCGCTTGGATGACTATTGGTTTTATAAAATGCTAGTTTAGCTAGGGCATATGAGTAATCTGTTCACATGTACTGATATACCAAACAGTTCCAAGTTCTAAAATAATACAATAAATAAGCAATGAGGTTTTAAATTTCTAGATTTTCAATATTGCTATAGAGGAGCAGAAAACAGATATTTAAAGAAAAAAAAGTTTTAACAGACCAGCATTCAAAATTTTTAAAGTTTCTTGCAGCAAATTTTCATTGAGGAAAGCGTTCAATTTGTTATTTAATGAATAATTTTTTCAGTGTATTATTATCGCAAATCATCTCGCATCATGTAAACCCCAAAGGCTGCTTTGACAGTTTTCCAAAGCAAAATATATAAGGGCAAAGAGTTTGTAAAATTTTTTAAATTAATAAAAAGTGACAACGTTCGGCAAAAGTTCGGCTCTTTTCGGGCGAAACCGAACGGAAAATCGGGGGCCGCAGTCGACGCTGAACCCGAAGTTTGGTCATTCTCTCTTTATTTTCCACCACATCGACCAGTATATTTGCTAATATGGTTTCGTATTAGTCAATGAAAAAACGCATTTCTAATAATTTTACTATAATAATAATAATATAATAATAGCAATAATTTTTATTTATTTTAAAGTTACAATAAAGACATAGAAAACAATAAACTAGATAAGAAATTTAAAATTGAATAAACTCGCTAAAATGAGACCTAACAGAGATAAGTTATTAACACCACTGAATTCCGCATACTCGAATTGACTTCAACCGAAAGCTGCACAGCTGTTCAACAAAAAAGTGGTAAATTTATAAATAAAGAGAAAAGTGAAAGAATTGGAGCCAACATATTCAATGATTTTCTCATCATCGCGCTATGGCTCAAAATTCAAAAATTCAGTTGAATAAAAGCCACATATTGCAGTAGTAGTTTGAAAATAAATTAAATATTGACGCGTGGCAACCACTAGTTTGTGAGAAAGTGCTCAGAGTCTTAATTTAGATTTCGGCATTCGTATTCGATTCGTTCACGATTACAAATATATGGTGCTTATGTTATGGAAATGAAGGTATGGGAAATCCAGAATATTTTACATTTTTGGAAAATATTCGTCTGGTTAAGGTATTTTTGTGCTTAAATATACCACTTTATTTCACTTTATTTCAGAGCAAGCTAATATCAAAAATTGCGATATTTTCAAAATTTGGATCAATAATAATTAATTTGGATGGCAATCTTTAAATATCACAAATAAAATAAACAAAACAAAAATTGAAAATACTACATATAATTTCAGAAGAAGAAGAAGTTTCTGCTGCAGGACCGTATTTTTAAGCTTTGATTCGCGCTTTCTACTACAATTCTTCGAAAAATATTATATTCATAATTCAACTTGAAGTTTTTATAAAAGTTGTTTGCATTATAATACACATAAAACTATCTTGTTTATCATTAAAACTTTTTCCTTTTTCCTTTTATTCTTATCATGAGACAATATTTTTATCTGCAAATACCCTATGAAAAGTTTCATATCGCCAGCTTAAATGCAACTAATTTATTTCCCAAAAATTGAATTTTGAACCGTGAAAACGCGAAACGTTTATCATGTGCATACCGTGTTTTTCAAAATTTCAAGTTATTTCCGAACAGTGTTGTCAGCTTATAGCGTTTCACTGTTGACTTCTACATAATCACACAAGTTTCTAAATATTTTCTTTCCTGCGAACGCCAGGCATAACAAAATACTCATAGTTTGCGTGAAAGCTTATCCTGTGAATGGCCATCATTTACATCCTTACTTTCTGTGTTCAATTGTGTTCTTGTTATAATTGTTATTTTAAATATATGTTGTTGTAAACTTTAGTTTTAACCGCCAGTCATTGCATGCCTGTGTATAGAAAAAAAGCTTTTGTTTTGCTGAATGAATTGCCATCCACTGTCCGCTAGTACCTTTCGGACTAACGATAACTAACGATAAGAAGCAATTGTGCCCAACGCTCACCGATTGTCCAGGCAACTCGCCCCACCCTCATTTGCTTGACTCATCCAGTGACGTTCCACAAAATGCTCTGATTTTTCTCAGAACCATTAGAATAAAATCTAAATGAATTGCAAAGCGCACCTTACGAGCTTTAAAAGGTAATCTAAGTACATTAACTGAGAGTTGGTGGGTGGTAGCAGTCAGTTGTGGTCGGTGGCCTTTTATGTTCGCTTCATATTGTTAACCACATCAAAGGTTGCCATATATATACAAACTTATATACTTATCTACTTACAGTGGTGCATGAGTTGAAATTTTATTTTTATGTATGCAAATGACCATCAAGGTTGTGTAGGTTGCGTTTTATTTTGCTGACTAAGTGTTGAGCTTAGGATATTCGCAGTCAAGGTGATCAATTATTAAAAATGCTTGGAATATAAATGTGTGTAGATATGTATAAAATAATTTTAATTATACACTAACTTAGTTATACATATGCGTAAATGTTGCAGAATAATCCAAATCACGCAGTACTTTTTGATCACTTCTCTTTCCAATGTTAAATTCTGACCCTGCTCACAGAATGTGAGTCACCAAGTCAGTAGCCTAAGGCCAGAATTCGTTGGACGCACGCACGCAAATGTTTATATTGAAAATATTTGCATATTTTATTGCTATAGTAATACATTAAGAGACCAGAAAGAAACTTAGTTGAATAAAATTCATACTCACGTTTCAGGAAACTAATTAACATAAAACACTTACATACCCAGAACTGTGATTGAGAATTTATTTTTAGTACAAAATTCATCTGTCGAGTGACAGCGTTAAGAATGCAATTAATACCACAATACAACGGAAACTTTGCGGTTACCGTGGTATTTTTCGGGAAGGGGATAGAGCATTTTTGCTGAAGAAATCTATAATCCAGCACGTCTGAAGTTTTTCCATTCACCCTTAAAGGATAGCGCGGTTTCAATAGGTATTTGTACTTCCAAGTGCAAAAGCTTGAGGGGCTATAGATTTGATGCGTAAGGAAATTGATTTTCCTATAAAAAGTTAAATAATTCACACCTTCACTTTTCTGCCAATTTTTCCCCCTAATTTTAATTGAGTTTCCCCAAAAAAAATCTGAAGTACCAATTTTATAATGCTTTTGGAAAAAATATAGAAAAAATGGCAGACGAAGAGGCGCTGGTGTACCAAAATGTACGTATGAAAAATTTATCTTTTAAAAAAGAACACAATTTCCTTAGCCATCATAGCTGTAACCTTTCAAGTTTTCTTACTTGTGGTACGAAGATCTTCCTTAATCTTTAACTGCAAATAAAAAAAAAACAAAGTGCTGCACTATAAGTTTGTTCAAAAAAAGTGCTCCGGAAGATGTAGAAACTCAGAAGAATACCATAGCTATGTTGTAAAAAAAATGTAAACTTGCTGTATCTACTGTGCAATTTTATTCAAATTGGCAAAAACAAAATTTTAGAGTCTCATTGTGACAGATCGTTTTCAATGCATTTATGCCTATTATTTGTTACTTACTAAATTTTGTACAAGTTCAGTTGAAATTCAATTTTCAAACTTTGCGCAAATTTTAATAAAATTCAAGATATTTTCATCAAAACTTCAAACTTTTAAATTAGAAATTAAGTCAATTTCTTGGATATAAACTAATTTTAGAGAATTCTTGTATATAAACTTATTTTCGATTTTTGTTTTTTTGCTGACGGTGTTGGCCATTTGCTTCCGTATAAAACAATAGTGCGTTTGTTACATAAGTGAAAAAATTAGCACCAGCTAAAGCAAAAAACAAAAAAAAAAAATATGAAAAACCAAAAACCAACGCTATTTTTGCGCGTCTTCATACTTTCACTTTATTTTATTAAAAGGAAATGGCCTTTAAAATTGCATACTTAAAAAAGGGTTACGTACTTAAAAAATGTCAAAAATTTCTGTTTAAAAAGTTTAAAATTTAAAAGATGAAATTTTGTTAATTTTCTTTAAAACTTACGCAAACTTGAGTGGAAGATTTGAAAATATCTCTATTGTAGAATGAATTATATTTACTATGCACTGACGGTTTTAATTCGTAAATGCCCATATAGGATTGTAAGCACTAGTCATAGCTGCTAATTCTTTAGATTTTAGGTATCTACCTTCCAGTACTGTGTCTTCCACAAATTTGAATTTTCCATCCGTAATGGGCATGACACATGTCGTCCTGGGTGCGATTTATAATCAATTAACAATTTTCGCAAACGAAACTATTTTGCCAATTGTTTTACAGAGGATTGCGAAGGGTCGGAATGCCTACACACAGCATCTGAACATAGTTTATCATTGACCATTACAGAGATATCAAAACTGTTATCATTTTGTATGCATACATTCAGGCTGAAGACGAAGAAACTAACAGTTTGAGCCCTATTAGTACTTATAATTTTTTAGCCTATTTATTTGTATCAAAAATAGTTATTTTTATCCACGCAAGGCCATTTATTTGTTAGGAAGTTATTGCCAAAATAACAATGCTAGACTTTATAGTTCTTTCGGAGATCACCACATCTCCTAATCAGACATCTGTCATTATCATTATTAGCAAAATGCTTTTGTCTAATTGTTGGTACCACTTGCCCCGACCGAGATTGGAACCACCGTCACTTCGAGTGAATATTATATATTCTTATTATTTTAGTAATGTTTTTCGCTTTTATGTTGAATACTTTTCGGACTACTTATTACTCTATTAAACAGTTTTGAATACTACATTCAGTGAAGCTGGTTTAAATACCCACAACTGGAGGGGTTTGAAAATGTTGAATTATTCGGTATTTTCCTAGATCCCAATTTTTTTTTCAGCAGATATTTGCGTCCGAACGTGACCATCATTTAGCCAAGCCTTTAGCTTCCCTATAGGATGTTCTGCAAATGCCTTAGGAAGTTCCCTTAGATGACTATGTTTATCCATCTGCCGTTTTCCTCAATGCACAGGAGACACGATGGGACTTGCATATTTGCTGGCGCTTCTTTAAGTCCATGGTAAGATCCGTTTTCCTACCACATAGATCTAGGCTAAAGAAACTCTATACCGGCCTTGAAGAAAGCTTAAATCTAGAATGGAGCCTGCTATTCAATTAATTTGAATGCCTTAATTCTGTCCATGGGATTTTCTGTAAAAGTGGGTCTCAGAAATATCATTAAGATATACGATATTCTTATGTAGGTAGTTCCAAAAGAATATTCATTTTTTAGAAAGAGACGAATTAAAATAACGAAACTGATCTACATACATAAGTGGGCAAGATGCACTAAAGTCTACAAGTCAACAGCACACTAAGTTCATGGGCAAGTCAGGCATAAAGACGATATCTTATATATAAAAATCTCGTGCCACGGTGTTTGTGGTCGCACTCATATGAAACGGCTCAACCGATTTTTATGAAATTTGGTAGGTATGAGAAGCTCGCCAAGTATATTTTATGCTTTGAAGAGGGGTACTACCTGTTTGAAAAGTCATTTTAATTAAAATATACATATATAAGTTATACGAAATATTAAAATATGGGTGTCAAACGGTTTGCCTCGGCGAGGAAAAGGTTCATACATATTTTTAGAGAGGGTTGCCATCTGTTTGCAAAGCCAAATTTAATTGAATTTTACAGAAGTTATATAAACGGTTCGTTTCGCTGAGAAGAAGGTGTTTATATTTTGAAGAGGGTTGCCACCTGTTTGAAACGTCAATTTCTATTGAATTATGCAGAAGTTATATGGAGTATGAAAATAGGGATGCCTAACCGGTCGATTCGTTGAGGAGAAGACCTATAGCATATAGAAGGCTGCCACCTCCTTGAAATGTAGAATTTAACAAATTTATAGACATATTGCCACCTGCTTAAAAAGGGAAATTTAATTGAGTTATACACAAGTAAAATATGGGTGCGAAACCGTTCGTTCCGCTAGGAGAAAAGTAGTGGCTGGCATACAAAATTTAATGGTTCTTCTTATTGAAGTGGGTTGGTTGTCCCTGAACTTGAAATTGACTGGAGGCTTCAAAAACTCGAATTGCCTGGTGTTTCCATTAATTTTTATTTTAGTTTTTTGAATTCCACAAGCATAATTGGCACTTTTATAAATATTTTGTAAAATACATAAGCTGTTACGAATTAAAAAAAAATATGTATTCAGCGACCTCTATACGATTTCGCCAAGCTAAGCAGAAATAAGGCATTCGTTGGAAAAGGTTGTGGCAAAAAGGTGAATGAGAAATAAAGAAAGTATAAGGTAAGTCTATCACTTCCCAGCAAGCTTGCCTTCATTGTAATTGCTCGAGTTGCCAAGAAAGCAGAAAAAATGCAAATGCGAGTGCAGCGGATACCATGGAATGAATTAAGGAAGCGAAAGTACGCAAAATGTGCCGCTAGATGTCGCCTTAAGTGTGCCATATCATTACTCACGCCAAGTGTTTCGATTGCAGTCAAGAATACGATCTAAAAGTAAGCGGGTGTATAAGGCATAGGGACAATGAAGAGATCCCAGCAAGAAGAGCAAGTGTAAGTATAGGGAAGGAAGAAAGGAAGGAAGTAAGGAAGGAAAGAAGGAAGGAAAGAGGAAAGGAGGTGAAAGCACATACAGTTACACAAACAACAACCTACTGGGTAATGTATGTGATTTTGTTGGCCAATTTGAAGCAAAGGACAGGCACGCATACATGCCTCTACATTAGGGTAGTCCTTTTTTGGAATTTTCATGTTCTCATTTTCCAAAATTATAGAAAATGGCAAAAAGAGACCAGTATTTTTTCTTTCGAAATTTGTTAATGAAATTATTGGCGCCCCAAGAATTGTAGGCTTTTCCATATATCTTAAAATAAAAATAAGTAACAAGTAAAGAAAAGGCTAAATTTGGGTGAAATCGAACTTTCAATACCCGGCGCTTGTTATGTCAAATAAACTTACTTTCCACTAATGTCCCGAACCGGTTGACAAATTTGAATAATTTTTTTAGCGGTTCGCATCAGTTTTGTACCTTTGGATAGGGGTATCAAAATGCCCAAAAAATGTTGTTGGGAAACATGAGAAAGGAGGCTTTTTCAAAATTTAATTTATCGAAAAGTGTATTTTTTGTATTTTTTTAATTTTTCACCTCAAAAGAAGACAACATGAACAAAATTTTTTTTTTTTGAGATAATTTTTTTCCTTCAAAATTGTCTGCATTAAAAATTTTTTTTTTAAACGGAAAAATACGATTTTCTCAGCGAAATTTAAATCGCCGAAAATTATCGGAAACAATTTTTTTCGGTCGAAAGAAAAAATACATGCCTGATCAGTTTGACCGAGAAACAAGAAATTCAAGTTTAATGGGAAACCCGAATGTACCCGTTCGCCTTGGAATGGTAAGGCTCAGTTCAGGTTGATGAGAAAAATATCTTCTTGCAAGTGCTGGTCAATATTTCTTCGCAGTCCGGGAGAATAAATCTCGGCTTTTGGAACACCAAAACCTCAAATTAGTTGAATTAAAAAAAATCTCTGTCTAGGTACCCATTTCGAAAGTTCAAAACCGTATCGGTTCGATTTTCAGTTCGGATCTAACATTTGTGAAAAATTAATTTTTAAGCTTTCTCTCCGTAATTAAAAGTTTTTTTTAATCAATTTTAAATCCATAGGCTACATGATTTAGTAAAATATCGGACATGTAGATTTTTTACAGATTACCGTTATATGAGAGGTGAGTGTAGTTTTTGCCCGATTTTTACAATTTTCGAAATTGTGCGTATTGGCTTTAAATGCAAAAGTGTACGAAATATAGTAGAGTTTCGGCGGGTAGTTTCGGTGCTATACCTATTGGCTCTAAGGTGGGTGCTGCCACGCCTATTTTTTTAAATTTATTTTACCCAAGTATTCCTATCTCCTTTCTAGGAGAGGTGGGCGTGGTTTTGTCCGATTTTTTCGATTTTTAAAATTATGTTTAATGACTTGAAATGCAAAGTCTGCACCAAATTTCGTACAATTTGTTAAATTGGCTTTGGATATATAGCTTTTTGTTTTGGCAGGTGCCACGCCTATTTCCAAAAAAGAAATTATTGTCTACCCTATTCCTTATAGATACATACATATGTTTGAAGATATAAATGTGCGAGTGCACTTTGTTTGGCCGACCAGACCACAACCGCAACGGATATCCGGTCGCGTGCGGCCTTTTGCATTCTAATGAATTACCCTCCTCACTCGCCATTTGAATATTTGAATTCGAAATTAGAATTAGAATGAGAATGGAAATTTTCATATTTTTTTTGTCTTTTTACTCAAGCGAAAGAGTGCATGAATAAATGAATATATGAGTGGAAAACAACAGTAAGCCAAACTAAAAAGTTGACTACCCGAGTAGCTAAGCGAGTTAGTTTTATCTTCCAACCCGTTCACGCTGCCGCTTCCCAGCCTTCCCCCTAAGCCAGTGTCAACTGCTTTTGGTCATTTCGTTTGCATAACAACAACACGCAAATTACTAACTATAAGTACAACAACAACAAATGCACAGGATAATGGCTTGAAGCGTGACGCGTTTTGCTGCATGCAACCTTTGCCGGCTTTTGCTGCTTCCGCTGTTTAGACTATGTGGCAAGTAAATATAAATTGGAAGCGAATGTAGCATTCCAACTCACGTGGCTGCTTTTGTTATAGCAGTGGCACTTACATGTGTCGCCGTCGTCGTCGTTGTCGGCTTGGTAGTTGCATTCCTTTGCCACACTGTCCATTTGGCAGTTCGCAATAGTTGTTGTTGTTGTTGCTGGAGCTACTTTATTATGAATGAACTTGTCAATTGACTCGTAGCAGCAATGACGTTTTAGTTTTTTATTTGCTTTATAATTCTGTTTGCTATTTTCGTTAGGTTTACTCGATTTTTTGCTTAGGTGCGAGCACGTTCATTGCAGTCATTCGGTCGCTTATTGACATTTCCGCAACGGAATTGCGGATAATGGTTATGTTGCTGTGACAGTGGGACAAAATATGATAAAAGCAGTTCAAAAATCAGCTTGGCAATAAGGAGGGACCGAGGTCTTAAGCAAATTAAGTACTTTTGGGTAGCATGGTTCGACCCAATACATATGTTTGTTACAGAGATAATTTTAGGAATCTCAACAAAATTTAAATGAACCTCAGTGGCGAAAGGCAATGACTCAAAAAATAGACGTTGAGAAAGGATATGGAGTTTTCTCCCAGCAACTCTCCTTAAAGAAAGCTGACAGACTTCTACCTTACTACAGCGTGTCCTAAGCAGAGATTTTCGCAATGGCCTCAGCGGCAAAATTGGTAAGGAAAGTAAGACCTTGCTCCTTCAAAACTTATCTTCGCTCTAGACAGTCAAGTAACGTTCAAAGCTCTAAAGTTGATAGCTGAATTAACGGCGGAACGTTTGCAACTGCTGAAGAACACAGCCAACTCTTCGACTACACATTCTCAACCAATACTGGGTTTCGAGGAATGATGGCTCGTCGTATAACGAGGAAATAGAACACGAGCTAAGGAATCAGGCTTGAGCACACAGTTGAAATTTCTGATCACGACAGCTGGGCTATTAGCAGAAGGAGGATCATTTTAGACACATGCGAGAAACGACGTTGACTATTGCAATCACTCAATAAGCAAGGAACATGGAGTATGCTGTGATTTTTCAAACCGAACGACAAGCTTATCACGAGAATACGATCGGAGGACCTAACTATCGACTAGATGGTCAGAGATGAGGAAGAGGTAAACAAGCCCATTACTACGAGATATGCGCTTCATATAAATAAGGTATCATTTCTCCGAGGGCATGCGATAAATAAATCACTCTCACGAAGATAGTAGAAGCCGGAGCCGGAGCCGTAGCCGAAGCTCGGCCGTTTTTTACTAAGCAGTATACTTTAAAATACAAAAATACATCAAGTGGACACTAAAGGCAGTTCAGCTTTAGAATATTATTTCAATTTTACTCATTTGGCTTTTACCAAAAAAAAAAGCTTAGCACAAGAATAATCATTGGCATGATAAATATTTTCCCCGACAATCACAGCCCATAATTTTCAAAGATCGGTTTGACACTCGTAGCTTTTACTTAGGGCAATAAAATTATATTTGGCATTCCTCTGCATCCTCCCACTGAGATCTAAATAAGATCTAGCCGCCTTACTCCACTCATAGACAGAACAGTAAGTTAGTCATAGCCCATTCGGTTCATTCGTGTGACACACGAGTGTTATTTATATGAATATCGTTCCTTGTAATTAATTAAAAATAATAGAACACTTTCTTGTTAGGAAACTAAAAATCAAGGGCTCGGTTCCAACTCTGATTTTCGAACGCCCTTTCTGGCACTCTGTTGGACATTGCCCGGTGCAGGTCATGAGATCTGGCAAGTTTAGCGGCAGTCATAGTACAGAGTTTTAGTGCGAACTATGGTTTGGAAATTATTTTGACTTTATATTTATTATTACCTTCCCACTGTACGTGTTATGCAATATTCTGAATATTCTCGACAATTTGTCGCATTGGGGACTTAGCCATTTTTTTTTATTTTTTTATTTAACCATTTGCACTGACATTAAACTTTTTTGGAAGCTTGATACCCGTCTGCATTAATTACGTTTTATGTGCAATTTCTCATAAATGTTCCGCTAAAATTAGTGACTATGCAAGTGTCTATAAATATACTAGCTTTTCATGCTTAGTTATTTAATACACACACTTATAGAGTTTATAATTTTTCTTTGATGGCAACTCTTTACAGAAATTTGTTTTATTAAAAACGTATACTAAAACTTTTCTTAATATCAATATACCCCTGATATCGTTATATTTATCGAAAACCAACAACAAGTTTTCAATTACGAAAGGTTTTTTCGTTGCAATTTTTTTATTCACTGAATCTTTCCGAAGGAACTGACAATAAGGTCAAAAACTGTAAACCGAATTAAAAATAAGAGGCGGCAACTCTTATAAATTGGTTTCAAAATAATTTTGGGTAAATTAGCAGGATGCTTCGTTTTTTCTTAATCTACTAACTTAATCTGTTAAATTGGTGGCATCCTTTTCGGAAAATATGTTGGAAACTTATCTTGCTTTAACTTTTTCGTTTACTACTGATTATCTAGATCTCAAGAAAAACACAAAAAATGCATATAAAAACAGGCTCATCTAATGAAAAAGAAATTTTCTTCTGTCAAAATTTCTAAAACCATTTTGCAGCTATCAACAAATAAATGCTCGAACACAAGTCGAACATAGGGTGGTGTTACTCGAACAGCTGATTTGAGTCTTTCATCATGTTACGGTTGTCAAATTAAAATTTTTATTTTAGTGTGTTCTGATTGTTCTTATTGTATCGATGATGTCAACAAAGTAGTAAACAAGGCCATCTGAATTTTATGCCCCCATTCGAATTAGACATGGTCTTGCTTTACAGCTAATTATCCCAATTATAACGTATTGTGATCTGATATAAAGCAAGCTAGATAGCAACTCTGCGCGTAAGATTGAGACATTGTTTAATAATGTGACGCGCTATACGCTACGGTTGGTTAAGATTTGAACATATTTCGCCATGGAAGCACCGACTTTTAGACTGTGAGATTTCAGAGTACCACAAGGCCAACAATTGTATATTTTTATATAAGATTATCACTAGGAAATCACTTAATTACTTATACAAAACAAGAATTTTACCAAATCTGCCCAATTAAGGACCTTATTGTCCCTATGTTTACCTTTTTGGTATCAGCAAGGCTGTTCTTCGTCAACACTGTCCGTATTTGGAACTCTATCCTTGCCAATATTAGAAAGCAAATAAACATAAGCAACTTTAGACAAACCAGCTATGATTATTTCAGTACTTAATCTTTAAAGCTTCAAAGAGTACGTCCTCGCTGCAGGTACATCTCCGAGCTAGCACCCTGGGCTGACATACGGATGGCTCAAAGACTCTGGAGAGTATAGAGTCCGAGGTCTTTGGTGCCAGAACTTGCTTGTCTGTGCCAATGGCTACGATGCCAAGTATCTTCCAAGCGGAGGTGTACGCCATCCTCCTGTGTGCAGAGGTTAGCCTAAATAAGAACTATCGCATTGTGCGGATAGTCATTTCAAGTAACAGCCAAACAGCACTCAAGACCCTATCATCATATGAGATCAGATCCTCATTGGTGCTTGAGTGTGTAGAAAGACTCAACCCACAATCACAACCAGCTCCTCTGGGTTCGGGGCTATAAAGGCATTGAGGCTAACGAGGAGGCCGATCGATTAGCAAGAGGTGTGGGTGGAAAAACACTCATAGAACCCGAGTTCTTCCTGCCGATAGGTCGACCTACCATAAAGGCGGTACTCAGGATAGAGGAAAATAATTTATAGGAAAGACAGGGTTACGCCAGGTGAAATGTCTATTGCGAAGCCATCTGCACAGGCTCGGAATAGTATGGTCGAACCTTTTATCGCTTCTGTGATTCGGCTCTGGAGGCCCCAATGCACCTGCTCTTCGAATGTGAAGCCGTCTCGAGAAGACGGCAGAGGTATCTGGGCTCACACACCCCCGATCAGGAACTTGTATGCTCGCTTCCACCAACTTTGGGGTTAGATGATTTTTTAACGCCCTTATGTTATTTAACTTATTATTACTTAAATGGAATTTATTTTTTTAATCAGCTGGCAGTCTCCTTCGAATATATTTTTGAAATTGAACCCCCTTGGTTTGTCACCTAAATAGCAGTATTTCATTTAACTAATAAATTAAATTGAATTAATCATTTCAAACAGGTGGCAACGCACTTCGAAAATATTTTGGGTTTGAAGCCATAAACCTTTTCGTTTTACACTTGTGATTTAACGCTTCGTTTAACGCATTGATTTAATTAAATTAAATTTTTTTTAAGCAGGTGGCAACCTCTTCAAAAATATTTTTTAAACTAAGCTTTTCTTTGACAGGCATATTACAAAATTCTATTTAACCTAATTATTTTTTTTAATTTATTAATTAATCAGCTGGCAACCTCCTTTCAGAAATATATATTTTTTTTTAAATCAAGCTTTCTTAAATCTCTACCATTTGTCACTTTCTATATAGTAGCATTTCTGTTAGCTTATTAATTAAATTGAATTTACCCACTTAAACGGCCAACATTTTTAAAAAAATCTTAGCTTTGAACCCTCTTTAAATATATATGGTAAAATATTTTTGAAATTTAGCTTCCTTCTCCTCTCGCTTCATACTCATATGTTGCAATATTTGAATGAACTTAACGTATATTAATCTAGGTAATAAAAAATTTATATGTCAAATTTTATCCATTCAGTCATTCCAGGGTAAAAAGTATTAAAATACTAATTCACAAATGTTCACACTTATAAAATAAGTATGCCAGGATTTGCTTTTAGCGGTGTCAAGCCATATGAAATTCGACGCAATGCCAAGCAAAAGTTTCAAGCGTTTAAAAAAAAAACGTTTTCATGTAAAAAATACAGAAAAAATGGTGAAAATATTTAAAAATATTTTTCATTGTTCTGCACCAAATTGTTTCATTTTTTCCACCGGCATTTATTTTTTTGAATGTCACTTCTTGCAATTCCTTTTTCACAATATTCCATTCCCACGCTTTTGTGCGCTATTTACGCGTGTCGCTGTTATTTCAGCCCATGTGTGATAATCATACAATTTCGTAAATTTTTCATTTTTAATTTTTCATCAGCATCAAGCGCCTTTGTAGTTTTTTTTTGTGTATATCCTCACAGTTTCCGTAATTTCCGTTGCTTTCCTGCAAACGCTTGTGGATTTCCGTTTCACATGTTTTTATTAATTGTTGCAAGAAAAAACAAAAGGTTTGTTAGAATATGAAATGGAATAGCTACGTCGGTTTTGACACTCTTTGTTACCTTCATTTGTAGCAAGGATTTCAAAATACATTCGTAATGCATTGTTTAACAGTCGATGCAATCGTTTTTGTTACTTATAAAATAGGGATATCAGTTGCAGAAGCTTCTGTATCGGGGTGACAATTTCAATGTCATTTGAAAAACAATAGAGAATCTATAGAGTTCTTAGATTTGACGTTGAGTAGGGGTGATAATTAAAAAAATGTTACGGTAACGGTATTAACAGATAATGTTAACGTTTGGGATTATAACAGTGATACTCTTGATTGTGAAGATTCCGATAAACATGTTGAAAAGTATCGTTAATGAGAAAAATATCTATGCAATTTAGCTTACGTTTATTCGAGTGCTAAGGATATACAAATATTTTCTTCTTCTCAATACATCGCTATGTCTCAAACTCTACATATTAGAGCTCGTCAAATGAGGAGTTCTAAGAAAGTTCGAATTTGAAAATTTATGCAAAGTTGCCGCCAGAATTTGATTTTTGTATAACTTTGACTTTTGATATCCGATTCCCATAAACGTTTTCTTATATCTAATGGCTGGAAGTTACAAAATTTTTTTCCCAGTTATTAAACATTTATTTTAAAAACTTAACTATTTGGGGTAGGCTTTATTTGTTTTAAAACTCTGAATACAAGAATTTTTTGTTGAAAATATGACCTCGGAGAATGTGCTATTTAGAGAAACACCGTTAACGACAAAATTCGTTAAGCACATCGTATAAAAAAATAGTGACGTGCGTCGTTGACTACCAAAAATTATGTGGGAGTTTTGCCTATTGGCATGTATTGATATTTGCTATATGTTTTGAAAAAAGAAAACAAAAAAATCTTATACATATTCAACAATCTTTCAGTTTTGGGTCGAACTTCTTGGAGACGGCTTGACAGAATTTTCTGAAACTTTGTATGCATACCTTGGTAGGTATGAAAATAGGTCGCAAAGGATATTGTATGCTTGGGAGAGGGTTGCGTCCTGTTTGAAAAGTCTAATTTATTTAAAATATACATAAACTAATATATGTAGAATAGTAAAATATGGCGGCCGAGTGGTTCGTCTAGAAGAGAAGTTTCTTACCTAACTTTTGTGATGGTTACCACCTATTTGAAAAGTCGAATTTAATTAAAATATACACAAATTTTATGAAATATTAAAATACGAGTATCAAGCCGTTTGTATCGGCGGGGAGAAGTATTATGCGCTCTTTTTGGGAAGAGATCCCACCTGTTTGGAACGTCAAATTTGATTAAATTATAGCCAAGTACATTAAATATTAAAATATGAGTGTAAAACCGTGCGTTTAATTTAAGAGAAGAGTTATATCCACCTATATTCTGAGAGGGTTGCCACCTGTTTGAAAAGTTAAATTCAATTAAATTTTACAAGAGTTATGAGAGATATTAAAATATGGATGTCAGAGGATGCTAGGAGAAGGTTCATACTTATATTTAAGAAATTTTAAAGCATGGATGTCAGCCGGATCATCTCGGCCAGAAAGCTTATAGCTAGCTTTATGGGGGTTGCCACCTGTTTAAAAATTAAATTAAATTATACACAAGTTAAATGAACTACAAACAAATTTGGATGACAAACTGAGGAGAAGGCTCATAACATATAGGAGGTTGCCACCTGCTTGAAAAGAAGAATTTAATAAAAATATAAAATTTTTATAAAAAGGCAAATAATGGCTGGTCAAACGGTTCGTTTTGCTGACGAGAAGTTGTAAAGCTACATAGCTGTATTTTTAAGAAGGTTGCCACCTGATTGAAAAGTCACTTTGAATAAAATTTTACAGAAGTTATATAAAATCTCAAGTTATGTAAAATCACTTGCATTGCTTGAAGAAAATGTATGGGTATATTTTGAAGAGGGATGTCACCTATTTTAAAAGTTAAATTTAATTAGATTATACAAAAAGAAATTAGGTATTAAAATGTGAGTGCCAAACTGTTTGCTTCGGTGAGGAGAACATGCATGCCTAGATTTTGGATAGGGTTGCCTCGAAACGAAATACGTTTTTTGGCTACATACATAAAGGGTAATTAAAAAAAAAATATAGGCAGGATTTTCTAGTAAGAATATAAAAAATGTCTTCGTTAGTCATTTTGTATTTTGTAAATCAAATTAAAAATCAATTGATAACATAACTTCCTCCAAAGGAACATAATAGTGTCAAATTGGGCAAACTATAGAGCCTACCATTTCAAAAAGAAATTCCGATCTTAAAAATTGTTCTCCTGGCAAATGCAAACTACTTTTGTGTTTCGATACAAATTTGCTCGAGCATTGCAATTGTCGCAATCGTTAGTTAACGTTATGAAAACTGTCGTAAACGGATTTGAGAATTGCACTGCTAACATTGTAATTTTATCCATATGCTTGAAGTTTTTCTGTCATTTTACTTCTAGTCTTGTTTGTATTATTAGTATATTATTCATAAAATTTTTTTATCTGGATATACGGTTACTGATTTGAAAAGAACAGTACTGAATTTACACTCGCTTCACTGCAAGTTTTTAGCAACCAATTCAGTATGTAAAAAATTGTTCCTAATTGCGCTGGTTTTCCAATCTGGACACTTTTAAACTGAAATACTCTGAATTTATTTTATATGATTACAATACTTTTAATCGCCCAGTATTACTCAAGTATTTTGGTTTTGTAATTTTGCGAGTGAAATGTTAAAATCTGAATTTGCTCAGTATTGTTCATGTATTTTGTTTGTGTAAACAAAACCACCCAGCTAATTGGGAAAGAAAAAATATCAATCAAGCTCCGGCGATGCTATCACTTTATATTAACTTCTTTTTGATTTTTTTTATTCAAATATTTTATTCCACTTCAGCCACATTCGAGAATTGGTTCCTTAATTTTTAAAAATTCCAGTACTGTGATAATAAATTTGAAAAATTGAAAATACTTCGATTAGAAAAAGAAATTAATTAAATAAATTCACGGAGAGAACTATAAATAAACGAATGGAAATGAAAATTATAAATAAATTTAAAAAAAGGTGAATGTAGTGAGATTCTGGAAAAAAATCTGACAAGTAATCCATTTAAATAAAACATTCAACATGTTTAGCTTACATAAGCCAAGGCTTAAAAAACCACATCTTTCCATATACGAGTATTTATCCCAGATTATCTGCTATCGACTTTACTACTTATATTTGCCGAAGATTTTTTTCATACATCCCTTCTCCTTCTTAACTTCAAGCAAAACACATCCATATTCAACGTTACCAACTTGAAGCAACACTTTTTAATTTTCTTCTCATCAGCTCTTCCATCAATTGCTTTCCCGCTACTGTTACCCTGTTCTTCTCATCCATTGCTATCTTCACGAGCTTCCCTTGAGTAGATACTTTTATTTTTCCGCATTCATTGCAACTCACTTTTGTTACCACAATTCACTAAATGCTTAGTTATTGTAGTAGTTTTCTGTTTTCAGTTTATATGCTGCCATCCTTCCGTTTCCGTTTTCCCTAAACAATGCCTTCTAGCCTTATGCCTTATTCCCCATTGTATTTTACACAGCTTGCGGTTTTCAATGCTACGTAGCTGTTTTGTTCCTTGCTCTTTGTGTTTGTGCCTCTGTGTGTGTGTGTGTGTGTGTCTTACTTGGTTGGTTGCTTGGCCGGGCTTTGTCTATAGGGAGACAAGTACTTATCTTTATTGGACAGTTGAATTGTTTATCTGCAATAATTAAGCAGTTCACTACTTTCCTACACTCAATGATATAGCGGGGGAATGCGCGAATGTATTTTCTGTGCTAAGTAAAAGGGAACATTACTGAAATGATTTTAGTTGGATATGTCTTTGCCGCAAATTGCAATTAAGCGGATATTTTAGTAGCCTGTTACATTGTTGAAAACCCATATTGTATTTAATATAGTTTCAATTTTAAGTATAGTAGTTTCAAAGAATGAAAAATCAACTCACATTGGTAACATATTTTGCAAAGAGATATTACCTGCTTTTGAAAGACATTTTTGGTTTAATACTTTTTGTTTTTGACTTACCTGAAAATAGAAGGAAAAATATGTGAAAAATATTTGTATAAGGATATCAAAATTTTTATAATTTTATGTCTGATTCTTATTAATAAAACTGCGGAAAAAAATTTTGCGGTCGGAGAATTTTAAGTCGATTTAGGGTAATTTGGGGGCGCTGATTACGAAAATAATATCAGTTTTGTCAAATTGGCTCTAGTTTTTCAAATAAAGACTTTTAAATATTTCACGAAAAAACCTTATTAAAAATACTAATATGGATTTAAATTATATTTTTATTGCGCGCCTGTATAAAAATAATAAAAATATATTCTTGCCATTAATTAATTTTAAAAAAATTACAAAAACTTTTTCTTTATGACCTCCTATGATGTCGTTGCTCAGGACATTCCCGTTTTAAGTTCCAACAGTAGTCTGCCATCATGTGGTCGTCCCATCGACCAAGGTATCTTTCTTCCATTATTTTTATGTCCTGGTGGAACCGTTCACCTTATTCCGCACTGTAATCGGCTAGGTTGTCCGGGAATTTGTCCAAATGACTATGTAAATAATGTAATTTAATGCTCATTTTAGCTCCTAGTTTGCGAAAATTGAGCAGCATATCAGCAACTAGTTTTATATAGCCTGATGATTTATGATTTCCCAAAAATTTTTTGACTACATTAACAAAGCTTAGTCAGGCTTCAGATTCCATTTGTGACATATGGTTTAAGAATTCAGTGTCTTTAAGAAGGGTACTAATTTGAGGACCATCGAAGACTCCTGCTTTTAATTTTTCCATACTAAGGACTGGAAATTTTTTGCACACATATTCGAAACAGTCACCTGTCTTATCAAGGGCTTTGATGAACTATTTCATTAGCCCAAGCTTGATGTGAAGTGGTGGAAGAATGATTTTTTCTCGGCTTATCAGTTGGTCATGAACCACATTTGCTGTTCCTACCTCCATATTTTCTCTCACCGGCCAGTCCTTTCTAATCCAATGTTCATTTCTTGCACGACTGTCTCATAAACATATAAAACAGGGGTATTTAGTATACCCTCTTGTTTTAATAAATTATATAACAAAAAACTTATTGAGGAATAATTAAATTAATACAACTGGAACTGGGTCATATAATTTTTTTTTCATTAATTTCTGAAGTTTCGTTTATCTCAAGGACTAGAGCCAATCCAAAACAAGTACAAACACAGTTCGTAAGCCTGCTACTAATGTTAATAAAAATTATTAACAAATTCATGACCGCAGGTTTTCTTTTAATTTTTGTTACGCAGTGTAATAATATAACAATTTGGCGCTTGCATCATAGCTTGATGTTTGGCCCAACAAAAATTTATGGTGTACGCCTGGGCGCTGTAAAACTAATTGGATGTTGTAACACAAATTGAGAGACCTTCAGTTTTAAGCATACTCCCAAGGGCAAATGAAGTAATAAATAAATAAAATAAAGTAAAGTAACTATGATAAAATATTTATATTTTCCCCAACAAAATTGTGATATGTGTTAGCGTTAGAACTGAAAAATAATCCATCATGGTGAATGTAGGGGTTTCATTTGCTATCACTCTTTTTCTTACTGAACGCAGAAGAACTCGCCAATAACAAATCAATCACAGTTTGCTGTTTTTTAGTATACAATTTTTCTTGCAATGCATGTAGTCCAAGTTGGGTTAACCGGATTCCAAAGAATGCTATAGATGTTATAGTCTCCTACCAAAATCTATTCCTAATGAGTTTCCCAGTAGACCTAGTATGATTTGATAAGTGAAGTTTTACGTCGTTTACTGTCTTAATATAGGAGGTTTATAGTCCGATCCTAATGGTTTTCCCTAGACACGTTTCATTAATAATACGGGAGAGGACAGCCAAATTTCATGTTCGTAGCTCCTTTGATGTAGGAGTTATAATGGAAAATTTCATATCTGAACAATCATTTGTATAGTAACTATGTATATAATGACCGATTTGGTCGATTCGCACAAATCCTTTTTCTAGTGATATCTTCTCTAATGATAAATGATTTTGTAAATATAGAAATTTGAAATAAAGGCAATACTAGTTTTAGATTTTTTTCAAGTGGTTGTTTTTTTAATTTTCCATTTTTTAGCTAAATTATTAGCAATTCTTTGTTTAGAGCTTTAAAAAAATGTGTTTTGAAAATAGTGGAACTCATTTGTTGACTTCGACAAGCAGCCTTTGTCCAGGTGGTCTACTGGGGGTGTAGGATTTTTTCGCTCTTCCTCAAGACTTATGTTAAGCGTGTCTTTTTTTAAGTGGTGATAGATGTGTTCGAAGTTTTCCAACCCCTTCGAGTCGCAAATTTTCGTTCCATTCGCGCTATCGATGGCCTCTACAGTTTATGGTAAAATTTTCAAGAGCCAGTTTTTGTTGTGATTGTTTAGTTAGGAATTTTTATGCCACCTGTTAGTCCACGTTGAATCGTTTCTAAATCGGACATATCATAAGCAGACACATTTTCACTATCGGATGGTTCGTTGTCTCCGAGAATGCGCGAACGCAGACGGTATTTAAAGGGGCGCATATCAGTATACACCACTTTGCTTGTCACCTATTGGACAAGGCCTTGAGCGTATGGTTTTGCCACACAATTTAATGGTATTTTTTAATAATGATTTAAATGGAAAAGTGCTTGTAAAAATACGTACACACTTCTACTTGAAATCTTCTTTCAAAACGAAAAAAATATTCGCAACAGATGCTTGCCGTTGCGGCGTCGAATATTTTGTCGGCAAAAAAATCACTAACATCTCACGCGTTTACGTTTTAATCCTTAGAGAAGCGATCGAAATCAACTTAGTGGATTTTTTGCTAGTGCGATTTGTACAAACCCCTACAGTGTACTTTTCAGCTGTCAGCTGTTTTTGTGTTTAGAAAATTGCTTGTGTAATCTCTTTTTTTATCTACATACATCAAATGCACATTCTGACTGTTGCACCATAAAATGAATAAGAAACATTTTAAATTGTTTTTTTTTTAACAATAACAATTTTCGAAAAAGCTCGAAAGACCCTATTTTTTTTATATAACTCAACTCTAATAACTCAAAAAGCACAGTTCCGCTTTGCACAGAAGAGATATCAGCGCAAATAATCTGAATACTTATATGTACCTTAAAAACTGTACCCATAGAAAGTTGGTTTAAGATGCTATTCTGGAATTTTTTGGTAATAAAGAAGAACTTCGAAAACATGGGGGTTGCCTGTGGCTAGAAAATTGGTTTAAAAAGCATTTTTTTTTATCGGGGTACCACTCATTAGTGAAATATTTGTATAATATAATAATAATTTGACGCTTACACCTTAGCTAAATGGCAAATGATTTTTGTGAGAAGGTTTTTCAAGGCAGAAATACAAACGGAGGTGTCAAATTGCTTCCTAGGGCAACCGTTTTTAGAAAAAAATGTTCTATTAGTTTTCATGTTACTTACACCGGTCGAGTGAGGGCTAAGTTTTGGCTCTCCCACACAAAAGCTTCCATTTGTACACTTTTCTAGGTTGAACCCAAGTTTTTTTAAATAAATTGTTTGAGTACACAAATGTAACAAATTTAAAACATTGTACATTTGGAAAGGTAACAAGGTCAAATGTTGAAAGCTCCAATGTTGGACCGCGTAATCGCAATAACCATACAAAATCAGGGGTTTCCACTTAGTTGTAAATTTTGAACTGATTCACCGAATGTATGTTGAATAGGCTGGCAATTAATATTCTGTAAGACAAAGCCAGGTTGAAAATGTCAATTACCTAATGCTTAGACAAAATTCATATTATGAAAAAGCTACGCACTTTAACTATTCTTGAGCGAAATTCTTCAACTTAAATTTGTAGTATTATTTGCCAACACAGTTTACTGGAATGCTCTTACTTTATTTTTACGCTGCTCCCTCTTCATTTCATATCCTTTCGCCAATATATTGTTCCCCTTTTTGCGTCAAGGACAGCGAAAACTTGTGCTTATGAAATCAGTTGGAAAAACAAATTTCCCTATAATTTAACACAATTGATTGTATTTTAATTTACACTGAATCATCAAAGCAACGAAGTAAATAAAATTGAAATATCTATTGTCTTAGCAGCTAAAAGAAAATCGTTCGCGAAATATTTGATGCAGTGTCAAGGTTACAACTGTCAATACCTTTGCCTTAAATTGTTGACAAAATAAAGGCGAAAAAAGCTGAATAATTAAAATCCATTGAATTCACAAGTTTGCAATTTCTATAGATTTTTGAAGAAATATCGGTCCACACTTACATACAAAAAAAGATTGAAGACGGAATAAATGAATTGCTAAGTAAAGTAGAAGTAGTATGTTAGGATGTAGGGTTGTTGTTGCTTTTTATTTTATTGGCAACGATCAAAAATGATAACTATCTCGATAAAAAAGACTATTGGTTTGACAGCAGTGGTTTTGATTGCGATACGCATAATTTTAACTATTTCTTAAAAGATATTCATTATGATAACAAAATCAACAAGAAATAAAAAAATTCAGAATCTTTAACGACTTAGATATCGATAATAATTGCACCTTCATTGATATCAAAGTACTACGATAACGATATTAATTAGGATGTCGATAACAAAGCAATAATTGTAGTAACTTCAATTATTATACTTATAATAATATCAAGAATTTGCAATTTTAATAATGATAGCGCGATTAAGTTTATTGATATTGATTATGATAACGATAGTTGTACCTACTTTGTTAAAGATATTGATCGCAATGACGATGCTGATAATGAATAAAATATCATTAACGATTTTGATGTCGATAACATGATATTTAGGTCAATCTCAGGTAAATACGATATCGATATTAATTAAGATATTGATAGTAAAGTAGCGTCTGTAGTACAATCGAACATTATGGCGTTGTCGATAAGTCCGTATTTATCAGATAGCAAAAGTATTTGTGGTCTTAATTTATTTCCTGTATGAATGATGAAAATAAATACTAGGACAACCAGAAGTATTTGGTACTTGATTGCTTTTTCCAAAAGAATTTATTGTAAATTTATCTGTGCACTTTAGCGTGTCAATACCAGAAATTTAACATCTTAAGGCAGCATTTTAATAAAGTCCTCTTGCCCCAGCCCCATTTATTTATCCTACCATAGGGTTAGATACCAAGTGGAAGATATTATTGTGAATAATCGAGAATTAGCATTCTGTGTCTGAGTTTCCGTTGCCCTTTATATGAGAACACAAAATGGTCATTGTGAAACCATCAAAATACCGGCTTTTGATCTTTGGCTTTCCTGCAAGATCTCATCGATTGCTATGTTTTGTTTCACACGCATGGACAGCATAATCTAAAAAAATATGAATATGAAAATGTACTATTAATTTGCTCCAACTCAATAGCTTCATGGTAAAAGTCGATTTTTAATTATATGACTCTGCCCGGTGTATGAATTCGACATGCTGGGCAAATACACAGGCGGTCAACCAAAGCGGACATTTGAACTGCTGCTGATATTTCCTTTTTTCCTTACATCCCAACAGAATTCAAATACAACAGTCTACCGCAATTACAATGACTCTGTGGTTGTAGGGAAAATCAATATCAGTTTCCATGCCCGCTTTGGTTGCTTGCACGGCAACACTAAACATGATTTTAAAACTAATTAATATTATATGAAATATAAATTATATTTTAATTAAATAAAATTAAATAAACTTAGTTTAAGGTCATAGCTTTAAATTATTGTATTTATTAATTAGCGATAAATGCAATTCTTAATAAAAAAAAGTCGGAGGTAGCGAATTCAAACCCGGGCAGAGTATAGGAAGAAAACTGATGAGGAGGTGTGGTGAACTCCGAAATAGTAGCTGCAATTTATACCGTTCTGACTGTTGTTGCCTATTTTCTAATACCTTCATAATAAGAAATGGCTTTGAACTCAACAATTATTATTGTTGGTTTAGAAAAAATTTTAATACAGTTGCAATATAAGGATTTTTAGAGGAGGTGCGTTAAATGGAATTAAAAAATACTTTCTACTATTTTAATTTTTTTCTGAAAACTAAGCGTATTTATCTATGTATATTTTATGCACAATTCTTTTTATTTCTGCCTATATAAAAGTTTTCTATTGATAAGAACGTTATCTGCCAAATAAAGGAAACAAATCTGTTTTAAATTAGCTTATTTGCATATTTTTTTCCAATTAAATAATTTTTCCCTTAAATAACGAACAGCTTGTAAAAAATATATACATTTCTCTGAAAAGAAGAAATCATTTTCTAGTTTATTTCCATTGTTTTCTTTGTAGTACTTTTTTTTGACAGAAATTTTTATCATAATCCAGACAACTTGTCCTGGGTGCGATTTCATTTTGTAAGTAGTATTAAATAAATCGTGTTAAATCTACATAAATCACGACAGGTGCGGGATGAAATGTAGAGAAAAAAAAAACAAAGACATCACGTAATTTATGGACGTCTTTTTATGGAAAAAATGGAGAAACCATAATTTTCGAAATACAGTAGAATCTCGGTGAAGTTTTCAAAATTGAAAAATTTTTAATTTATTCAAATGAATTACGTATCCTTATCATTTATTTACAAGGGGGTTTCCTACAATTTTCGTTACTCTGGCAGTTTATTCTTTGGCGGTCCGGCAAATGTGGTTTCCTGCGAACGGCCTTGGTTCGCTTATTTAAGTTAAGTGATAATTGGTTGACTGCCAATTTGCCTGTTCCCGTTCCAAGCTGCCGACTTAGCAGCCATGACACTTCGTTACGTGTGAAGACCTATATTAAATAAGATTTAATTGTATCGAATTGTTAACTTTATACAGCGGTACGTGGGCGTTGAAATTTGGTTAACTTAACCGAGCGATTAACTTTTGTGCAGGCTAACTTTTTCGCGTTTATAGTGGATATTCAAATTTGTTGGAGTTCAGTCAATTTCAGCCGAAGCCGAATATTTTCGAGGTCTAAAATAATAAATACTCAATGAACTTTTAAAAATTCTAGATTTTTTGAATTCATACTTAAAAAATTACCCACATTAGTACAAAAGAAATTCATTTAAGTTTATAACATAAAAAATACAGAAATATTTTTGTAGAAACAACTATAAAAACTTATAGTTTTATTTAAAATAATAGTCCATTCACATTTTCATCTTGCCGCCTATGTCGTATATCGATATAAAGATGGCCGGTAGCACATCAGTAGACCCACTTGATGGAGGAGCAGACAGAAATTTTAAAGCAATTTGCTTCAAAAGAAAATATAGACTTGAAAAGGTATTCGAAAATGTCACAATTTCTTGGCAGTAGATGTTCATTACGAAAGGATTCCCAATTCGGAGGGAATACTTTCCTTCAGTATTATTACTGCAAGTCATACAATATAAACCCGATAGGGTGGTTTGACTTTCTTCCAAAGGGAAACATATTAAAAGTAAAATTTTATGAAATTTTTGTATTAATAAAAATTTACAAATGATCGGCCAAGGTTCGGTTTTTGATTTGCTCGAAGCCGAAGCGAAAAAGAAACGAACTTTTTTGGCTGCACATGGCCAAGGCTGAAGCCAAAGACAAAGGCTGTTCTCTAATAATTTTTGTTTTGAATTTTAAGTTGTATAATTTTTTGTTAAGATTTAGAGGACTTCGATTAAAAAAATGTGTTTTTTGTTTAATTTTACAATAAGTAGTATAAAATGTTGAACAAAGCTTTGATTCAAAATACAAACATCAATGATTTAATGATATCAAACGGAATATTTAAAATGCTGGCAGTTTTATGCAAGTTTTTTATTTTTTCTTCAAACAGCTTTACTTTAAGAACATATTAGAAGAAAAAAATATGTATATATTTTATGTGCCAATTTACTTAATATTTTTTTTTAAATACAAGGGTCAGTTTCGAGAGCCGCCTCAAAATTTTTAGTATTTGATTTTCTCACAAAACGGTGCTTCATTTTTATTTATTTTTGTGCACGTCCACTTTTCGCCCACACAGCCAATCAGCCAATTTACACCCTCTCGCTCCTGTATTCATTTCATGCCACCCTTCGCCTACCTATCCCTTTGCACCTCAGCCATTGCAACCCGCAAGTAAACTTGTCAAGGTTTTCTCTATGCATTAGCCACCGCTGCTGTCAAAATTGAATTACACAAGTCTCGTGAAATTTGATTTATTATATGAATACCGTTCGCTAAGTTGGCAACACAACTCCACACCCTACAATGCAAAAAAAAAAAAAAAACACAGCATGACAGCAAATAACCGAATTTCATATAAAAACACGGGGTAATATATTTAAAACACACATTTACACAAGCTAAGCACTAAAATAGCTTAGCGAATATCAATATATATAGATATATGGTATATATGTAGTATATATAATTGTGTGCTATATAGCTGCCCACATTTTAGTGGCCTGCTGACCGCAACAGACCATTTTGCATGCATTCTACTCTACTGCTTAGTGGAATTTCAACGAAATTTGGGTTTTTTGTTGTGTTTTTTCGACACTTATTTTAGACTTAAATAACTTTGCGCAATCAGTATTTTTTTTGCTTTTTCATTTTACTTTTCTTTTTTTTTCCACATTTTTGCTGACTTGAATGTCGAAAACCACAGCGTACACACTCGAAAGTTATTTGCTTGGTCCGAGCGACTGCGGTAGCGATAAGTTTAAGGTCAAATCACTAAATGGCCAATTTATTGGTAGTGGAATTAATGTAAATAAATTAGTTTTACATAAATTTATATGCACAGACTTATTGTTGTAAATAAATGGCAAAATATATATTTATATTTCGCTCGGCTTTACAATCGGGTCTGGTATTACGTGTGTGTGTTTTTTGTTGGTAGGTGGCAATAATAGCTGCTGTTACATTTTATGTGTTTAATGTGCGGTTTCTAAGTTGGTAATAAAATAGGGACTGATGGCAGGCCGCATAATTTATGCTTATTATATGTTCTAAATTAGAATAGCTTTAATTTTCATATGGTATTTTTTGAAATTTCTAATCACTGTTTAAAAGCTCCAACGCGGATATTTTTTGCAATAGCAATAAGGGCGCTGTTTAAACTAATCGCGCTTTCGCTTTGAATGAAACCAGTTTATGGAGTACGGTTATACAAAGATACAGTGGTGATCGAATGTTGATTGTTTTACAATATTTGCAAGATTTTTCCATGATAATTTTTTCGTTAATTTTATATTTTTATTTAATAAAAATATAGTTCATAGTAAATATAACAAAAACCAGGTAAACTAATGTTTGAAGCTTTATAGATTATAAAAACTCAAAAAATTTTCATCAACACTTTTTAATGTTTTTTAATGTTAATAGCATAGTTAATAATTTTTGGGGTTTGCAGCTTTACAGCTTATTTAATTTTAGTATAAAAAGTGCTTGTTTGAAGGTACTAGAAACAACTGGTGATTTTTTTTATTGTTATTTGATCTTTTGAACTATTTTTCATAAAACGTACGCATTTTTAAAAGTTCCCATTGATTTTCAATCATTTCATATGCCGACAGTATTCTGCATTTTCTGCCGCATCAAATATGCACCAGTATAGGTGATATATGTATGAAAAAAAGTTTTCACGGCTAAAGTTTAATAAAATTATAAAAAATCAGGGGTAGTTTCTAGCTACTTCGAACTTGCGCTTTATTAGACTAAAATTAAATGGGCCATATAAATTAGATAGGCTATATAAACATTCTCCTAAAAAATTTAAAAAATTTGTTAAAAGTTTGTTGAGTTTTTATAAATTTCGTATAAAGCTTGAACCATTAATTTACATGGTTTTTGTTACACTATGAACTAAATTTTTTAAATAAAATTAACGAACAAATTTAATATGAAAAACCTTAATAATATTGTAAAACAATCTACATACGACCGCTTTTGCCCGCCACTACATATGTATATAAATCAAGAACAGAAAATTATTTGTTGAGATTTTGTGCTTAAAATGCAATGTAATTTAGTCGCCAGTGGCACAAGAGGTGAGATATTCGCATTTACATTCCGTAATCCAAAACTTATATTAGTCATATATATTAAAAGAGATAATTTACCCGGTAGGTGTCGCAAGAGTATTTATGATTTCTTCACAATTTCCACATTTTAATGAAAATGTTTTATTATTTTTATGCGTACATCTTTCCTTTGGCATTTTTTACACCTACATACATGTAAAATCTCGATAACCACTCTACTGTCATAGTATGCGACTTTCAAATTTTACATTTCTTTGTAACCTAGTTGCAAAAGAATACTAGGTAGGATGAGAATGAACATATAAAGCAACAACACTAACTCCGAAAAATATGCGAGTTGAACCAACTTGGTAAAATAATATCCGCCCTGAGATGTAGTGTTGGGAAGTGAAAAAACGGCGCTATTGTGAATGAGCCGGAATAAAAGCCATGGAAAGTTTTAGTTTAAGACCTAATTCGTTTTTATTTGCATAGTATTTTTAAATATATAACTAAATCAACAAAAAATTTGGCTTCATATCGATTTTCTGTTTTTAAATAGCACTAAATAAATCTAATGCGTCATGAAAGATGCTAACAGGGTTGCTTTTCCAGCTAAAGGAAATTTTATTCGAGCTGGGGCGTGCTTTTGCAGGTCGTTTGCATTAAAACGGACCTAATGTCATATCAAATGTCGTGATTATGAGAATTTATGAACATTTTTTATGTTGTGAATTTAAACGATTTGTATTACGTAGTTATTTTTTCGATCATATTTGGTTGTTTTCATATCTGAATTTTCTCAATTCAATGCTTTTTTTGTTCTTACATAATTAAGATACTACCAATTGGTATTTTTAACAGCTTTGCTTGTTTTTGATTATGAAATTTGACGTGTATTAATTTTTGAGTTTCTTTCAAAGGTTTTGGAAAAGGGAAAAATAGTGTGCATTCGTGGTGGAAAATTCAAGTTGCCTAGTGTAAGCAATAGAGTGGTCGAAAAATATGTTGGGAAAAATTAAACTCGGAATTTGAATACTCTAACTGCATAGTAGTGTTCTATACCTAAAAGACAATACTATTAAACAAAAGATATTTGCGGGCTACTCAAAGGCTTAAAGTTTTACAGGTATTTTAAATGGGGAAAAAGGATTTTTCATATAAATGGTATAAAATCATTTTTTACTATTATCTATTTTTACGTGTATAAAAAATTGGCGAAATAAATAATACAAATTGTAACTAAAATGGGTTCTATTTCGATTGTAGCGTTTCCATGAGCGCTTTGCGTCATTTCTAAATTTTTGATAAAAAAGAGGTATTATTTTTAATATGGAGCTATTTTAGGGGGGAGAGTTTTAAAATTCCGACTTAATATTTTTTTAAATCAGCCTAGTAGTAGTTTATATTTATTGAAACGGATTTATTAGTTTTTGCTTCGAGTGAAATTTACTGCATTTTTAACTTCCCTATCTCGCAACTTGTAGTTTGACCCTCTTTTTGATTTATTTTTATTTGATAGTTTTGGAAAAACAGAATAATTTGAAAAAATACGCTAAAAAATAAAAAAAAAGACAGTTTCTTCCATGATACAAACATTATAAGGCAAAACCGTTCGCTCATTTTATTGGCCATGATTTTTTTGTTAAAGTTTGCCAACATTACTTTTGAGAGCGAGGCAAACGTCAAACAAAAGTTAAATAAAAAAAATTCAATTGAAAATCTTCAAACTAGTTTTTGTCTCAGAGGAAATATGCAATTGTATGTGTGAGAATGTGAGTTTGAAATGTTTTGATATTGTTAGCAAACTTCAAACATATTCAGGCCGGCTCTATCTCTAACTACACTATCTAAAGTGTTTTATAATCAAGTTTAAAATACTTCAATAATAAAATAATACTAAAAAATATGAACAAAAGTGAATATACGACAACACCAAGTATAATAAGTTACATTGGTGTACGAGTATAAAGTTAAAGATTTTTTTATGCTTTCAAAGCCCAAGGTTTTTAGGATATTTATGGGAAATTTATTTCCAAATATATTGGCTAGAATATTTTTATATTTTTCACATTCATCAATGTAGTGTGCCAGTTAGTCTCATTTAGTTTCCTAACGTGGTAAATTACTTGTCGAAGGATATTTGGGTATAAGGTATTTTATACGCTTATTTGGCTGTAGTATCGGCGCATTCGTTCCCGACGATACTACAATGCCTGGATACGCACATGATTTTTTAATTATTTAATAAACTTAATTACAATTAAAATTATTACTAATTAAGCTCTAGCTGCCAGGGCTATTAGCTTAAGATATTCGTCCTTAATAGCAAAACCCTCGCACTCAGTATTGGATTTATTTTTCGCCACAGATTTGCTTGATAATAACATTAAAGTAAAAAGTAGAGCTTTAGCACCTAATTTGGCCGCTTTATCTGCGTATTCGTTTCCACTGATACCAGCATGTCCAGGAATCCACATCAGTTTGATTGTTTTCTCGAATGGAACTATGATCTGCTTTATGGCGGCAATTGGTTCAGATGATTTCTTTGTCGATTTAATGACTTTAAACGCTGAGAGGCTGCCTGTACATATTATGAATTTGTTCTTTACTAGAAGGAGAGCTGACATTATGCCCTACACTTTAGCATCAAAAGCTGTTGCAACTATTGGGAGAATTCCGTTTGTGTTTACGACTGCGAAAAAAGTTTCATCAGTGGATTTTGACCCGTCAGAGTGTATGAGCTTCAATCATCCTGTACGAATGGGACGGTGATAGTGTAGAATATTTGTTTATGTGCGACTTTATTAGCGCTTTGTTTCCCATATACCGCGAGGTCGTTGAGGAAAGAGCGATGCTGCAAAAACCATGACGGCTGTTTCCAAAATGGATGTGGAGTAGGCTTAATGTACGCTTCCGATGCTAGTTTAGGTAAGCGTGAAAGACCCCCGTGTTAGTAGCTGGATCCCTCTGTTTATAACTGAATTACTTGTGGAGTAAGTGATTGGAGTTTGATTGCATAGCATGTTTTGAATTCTGTCTTCAATAGTCAGCAAATTTTCAGTGCGAGTAGTTCTAAACGTTTTCAGGTGCGCCAATCCATAGTCAACTTGGGATAGCAATGTAATGTTGAGAAGGGTATTGGTGTGTATTTGACTTTTGTTGCAGGTTTTTAATTCGAAGTTAACTAGTTCTTAAATTAGTACAGTGGGCCTCAAAATTGTGCTTACAATCAAAAATTAATTCAAACACTTTTTGTGCCCCATCTTGTTAACTTTCGCTTTCTCCGATACTACCGCAAAATACGTCGATTGAGTTGTTTTGGAGCCAACAAAACGAATGCGCTAGTTTTTCTATATTTACAGTAACATCTGTGATATTGGTCAATAGCTGACAATGAATGAGAAATATATCTTGTAACTTTTCATGAGAACTGGAAACTAACCTTTACTCTTGAAATGAGTAAAGTTACATTTGATTACCAAACCTTTGCTTATGATTAGTTTCTTTGGCTCTGCATTTTATGTTTATTCTACTTTTCGTCATTCAATTTAATTTGCCAGAATTAATAAAGTTCTTGATCTTCACAAACTTAAATAGAAGTAAAATTAAAGAACAAAAAACGGGTTAAATATGTCGGTAGTTAAATCTCACTGGCCCGCCTTCACTTAATCCGATTTTAAGTGCCACAAAATGCAAAAAATTTTTAATTTTGTTGAACGCAACTTTTAACAACTCTTCATGGCCAAGCCATTACCTGCTTTTTGGCCAACACGATTAGGCGAATTTATTTGCGCTTTCTGGCGAATGTCGAAATAAAATGGACTATTGCCAAGAGTGTTGTGACAGCTACTGAAGTTTATTGAAATGAGAAAAATAAAACAATCTTCAGTTTTTTTTTTTCATTTGCACAGTAAACAGAATTGCTCGTTTTTTTTGTGTTGACTATTCGCAAATGACCGCTACTTCAATGCCAATAAAATGAAAGAAAATGAAATTTTAAGCGTATAATAATAGAAGCACTTTAACTAACCGAATAAAAAAGTAAACAAAAAGCAGAAAATGTAACGTAAGAACGTAGAATGAGTGTGTGATCAAAAAAAAATATATATATAATACACGAATGGCTCTCTCTTTTCGGTCAGCGGTTTTTGGCTACCACCAGCACCAGCAGCATTGCCGCCATGTCGTCAGCGTCTTGACTTCGGTGGTTTCGTCTGCTTTTACTTTGTGGTTTTTGGCGCTGGCTTTGCTTTCATTATTAACACTAGCCAATGCGGCCGGTGGCAAGGCGGCGTGTTGTCGGCGTGGCAGCGTTGGTGGTGCCACTTCCGTCGACACACTGCGCGCCGACGCCAGCACCTGCAGGCTGAATGCATTGCCATTGTTATAATATTTTTCAGTTGCCACTCTTTTCAATATTTCACAATGTGTGTTCCATTATTTTGCACATTTTTTATGCAAATACTTTTGCCTTGAAATTTCTGCGAAAATTTGCTTGTTAAAAGCAAAAATGGTCACACAAAATTTGTTTAATTCAACTTTAATTAGTCACGCGTACGGTCAGCTAACATTGTTGTTGTGTGTGTGTTATACTGTCCTTACTCAATGAAATTTATAAAGTTACTTGAAATTTGCCGTTGACATGCAAATATCCAATGTTTGTGTAGCGCGTGCACCTAGGCGTATACTTTATATGATTTCATTTGATAATTTTTTTTGGGTGTGCTACGCGCGTGACTCAGTCGGCCATTGGACTTGTGCGGGTAAATTTGGAGTAGCACATAGGGGAATATAGCGAAAGGTAATGTTTATTAATGAGACAAATTTAATTAAGTGATTGTTGAGCCAAGGAAATTAAAGTTGTGAATTAATTGAAACATTTAAATTTTGGAAATGTCAATAGATCATTGCAAGTTAAGCGAGATATTTTTGAAAGAGTGAAATAATTCCCAATCAGAATGGTTGCAATAGGTCCGCATAGTTAAACTTCAGAGTTTGTTGTACTTTCTAGTCAAATTTTGGTTTCTCAGGCGTCATTAAGGTTTTTATAAACCTGCGTTTTTAAACTTTTTGTTTGCGAATTTTTATTCGTAAAAGCTTCGGGTGATCGGTGAATCTAAGAAAATTTTGGGCATAAAATCCCGAAAACTGTAAGTTTCGTAAGTTTTATTTATTGCCCAAATATGGAATACATGGAAATATGCACTTAGTTCCATTATCTATTTGCTTTATGGTCAAGTGTTAAGTGACCTTAAAATTTATGTTTTTTGCTTATGCATTAAATTTTGTTTAAATGAAATTGTGCTGCTTTCCGCAGACTTTTTAAAACTAATACCAAAAAAGGGCTCAAAAAGGAGATATTCTTAACTAGTGATAATATGCATATATAAAGTATTTGTTGTTTATGTTACAATAAATTGTTATCTGCCTTCATACCCTTTGGTATTATATACTAAGTTTTCCTAACTAACATTGTATGTGTTAAATCGTCTTTGGTAATAATTGGTTTTTTACTAGTATTATACAAAATATTGTGATCTTTAAGAATTTTTAAATACAAAGGAGACAAATATCGTTCTGCGATTGGTAAATTAATTTCTCTCTGCTTTAGTATTTAATTCTTTATAAGGTAATTTTCTTCCGAACCTGAAAGGCTACCTGTTTATTTCGCTACACAGCCTTAAAATATACCTTTCAAAAACACGTAGTCTCTCCATTTGATTACACTGCGTAACAAAAATTTAAAAAAAACCTGCGGCCATGATTTTGTTAATAGTTTTTACTAACACTAGTAGCAGGCTTACGAAAAGTGGTTTTACTCTATTTGGATTGGCTCTAGTTCTTGAGATAAACAAAAATTATATGACCCAGTTCCAGTTGTATTAATTTAATTGTTCCTCAATAAGTTTTTTGTTATACAAATTATTAAAACAAGTAGTTCGTTGGTTTAAATATTTTATTTCCCTTGCAAGTTGTTGTAGGAGTTTACGTTGTTATCACACGCAAACTTTTAGATGCGCTGTCAGCAATATCGGTGGGAACAGAGTTTTGGCCGGATGCGAGTTTGCTGGTGTTAACTTATATTCACGTGTTTAGTTATTTCTTTTTCATTTATCTGCTTTTTGACCTTGACGTTATCAGTTTGTGTCTTAGTTCGAGTATTATAGTTCGTTTTGTCTTGAAAAATATGAGTTCGAAACGTAAACCTTGTGTTAACGACTCCAACAATTTTTGCTATATATGTGGGAAATTTTGCCTTAAAACGCAAAGAAAACCAATCACAGAGTTTGTGAAAGATACCTATGAAGCATATTTTGGGAGAAACGTTGCAAAAAAGAATAAATATTGGGTGCCCAGTATCGTCTGTAAATCTTTGCGATACTGGAGCCAAGGAGGACCTAAAGGTCTTCATTTTGGAGTTCCGATGATATGGACTGAGCTGGCTAATCATTTAAATGATTCCTATTTTTGTGCAGTTAGCGCGAAAGGTTTCAACAGGCATACAAATAATGGAAGAAAGATACCAAGGTCGATGGGACGACCACATGATGGCAACGACATCATAGGAGGTCCTACAGAAAAAGCTTTTTGTAATTTTTTTAAAATTAATTAATGAAAATAATATATTTTATTTTATATTTTTGTATTATTTTTATGCAGGCGCGCAATAAAAATATAATTTAAATCCATAATGGTATTTTTAATTAGGTTTTTTCGTGAAATATTTAAAAGTCTTTATCTAGAAAACTAGAGCCAATTCGACAAAACTGATATTGTTTTCGTAATCAGCGCCCTAAATCGGCTTAAAAATCTCCGAACACAAAATTTTGTTCCGCAGTGTTAGAAGAAATGTTGAACCAAATCGGGTGAGCATATGAAATTATTGGTCTAATTATTTTCTTGCATATATCTAATTTTATATTGTTATAAAGACCTCCCTTTTTTAGCTTTTGCTACCACAAAATCAATAAATTTATTAAAGGCGTATTTGAGATCTATGATAAATCCTAAATATTTTATTTGCTCCTTGATACTTACATATGTTTGTACCATTAATTATAATTTGGGATCCAAATTGCCGGACATTGAGGAATAAATTCTTCCGTAGACCTTTTATTACAGTACATTCACTTTTATCCGTGTTTATGTGTAATTTCCATTTATGAAAATATTTGCTCATTTCATTTAGGTACACGTTAACAGCTTCGTTAGCTTCTTCGTTAGAAGAATTGGAATGTTTTCCAGCATATATAAGAACTTACATATCTAGGGAAATTTTATGATTTATAGGTGGATCTGGAAAATCAGCTCACAAGATAGTAAATGAAATTGGGCCTAGTAGAGAGCCTTGGGGCTCACCTGCCCCAAGTCAAGGAGTTATCTACATTGAATGAGCGATCTTCTTTAAATAGTGCTGCTTATTTTCTTACAAAGGTGTTTGTCAAAATTAAATTTAAGGTACATTTTATAGATTACTCCTTCTAAAAATCAAGGCTGACTATAATAGGTGCTTGACGGCGACTTAGATGAGCACATATGAAATCCGCCTGTATTGGCAATGCGTGGCTCGTTGAGTGTGATGGACGGACGGAAACCAAACTGGCTATGTTCATCAACGTGTGGCTTAATTTTTTTAAACAAAAATTCTTCACGTAACTTGCTTATGTTTGAGAAAAGTGATATTGGACGATAACTATTTACTAGGTTAGGGCAAGCATTTGGTTTTGGGATGCAAATCACCTTTGTAGGCTTCCATTGTTTTGGGAAATATACGCTATTGTACGATTGATTAAATAGGATTGATGAAAACCTTCAAAGATAATCAGATGTTTTTTAGAACAAAGTTCCAGGTGTTGTCATCACCACAACCTTTTTTTGATTATATTTTAAACCTAAAAACCCCTAAATTTTGTCTGCTTTAGCAAAAGTATAAGTGAGTCTTCAAACATTCCAAATATCCATCCGCATCGAAGTTGATTCCAATTAATGGTGATACTAAATAGATATCTAAGAATAAATTTGTGGGAATTTCGTTGGTATCAAATAAAGGATTCGTCCGTTAGGGCTTACAGAAGAATTTCCCAAATCGGATGACGAGCAATTATGATTTTGTACATACATATTAAGAGATCACTTACATGAAGTAGGTCTTGTTTGCCATTATACAGTGAAACGAATGAAATTTCTTCACCATCTCTGAGAAACTGTAATCTTCTCAATGCCTATAACTCGCACCTCGACCGAGACACGTTAAATGTAAAACATGTATGGAAAAGTGTTTTCATAAAACTTCTCATACGGATCATCTGCCATCTAAAGTCGACATAATAGTATGCCCCTTGGGGCGTTCGGTGCATTCTTGATATCGAGGTAATTTACTAGGAAGATGGGTAATTGAATAATGCCAGTAAATACTTACCATAGTTGGCTGAATAAGTATAAAAATTCACGAAATTATGGCCACTAATTGTCTAGTAATTATTTGTGAAAGCAGCTCATAATGACTGGCGCAGCAATCTTTAAAAAAAGTAAAGAAGCTATCATCGAGAAGAGATAGTGGCTACCTTCTCTGATTTAGCACCCTCATTAACTGCAATACTAAAGTGGTCAACTGAATTTGAAAGAGGTAGAGGAAGTATTGAATATGACCTTTGGCTCTGACTCTAAAGAAAAAAAATGGAAAAAAGGAAACTTGTACTTGAAGCGTGCCCGAAAAAGGTTAAAGTACAAATTTTATTTAGAAAGTGGGAATTTATATCTCCGTATTTGATAGAACCAAAAGTAGATGAGAGTATACTCCACTCGTAACAAAATACCGAAAGAATTTCTACCCTGTAGATCTGTTTTCCTTTGTTATGGCTATGTAAAATTTGTGATATTTAGGATACTCTGTAAAAACAAGAAAAATTGACTGAAGTTCTTTAAAATTAATTTTTTTTTTCAGGAAAATTGTGATTTCTTACTGTTGCTTTCCGTTTAATTTTTATAATGATGTTTACCTAAAATATGCGTTAGGTGGCGCTGTCGCAAAATTTGTGCAATTTTTATGGTATGATGAAACAAATTGTGTTTTTATTGGTTTTGAAGGCTGAACATTTTTTGATGTCTATTGCATTGTAAAACTCATACTATTGTTCTAGGTATATTTGAATTCACACTGAGGGTGTATATAATATTAGTGGCGATGTTAATTTACGGTTTCGAAAAAGTCGAAAAATCTAGTTTTTAATTCCATTTCTATTGTCATAATTTTTTTTTTAATTTTTTTTTGTACTCTAATTTGTAAGATACATCCAGAATGTAGTTTGTAATATAGTATATGTGTAGTTTATTTTGGTAGAAACCATTTTCCTTACAAAAATACTATTTTTCTCGTAGAATATAATATAAGCTTTTTCTCATGACAATTTTTATTTCTCACACAAAGCCAATGAAAGGATCTGGATAACATCGTCTAAGCTTGATATGTAACCGGAATCAAAAATGAAATTTTAAAATTTTCAGCATTAAAAAACAGTGTAAATATGAATACTGTTTTTTTTTCAATAAAACCTCTAAATAAATACCACAACAATAGCGTACGGTTTAGTTAAAAATAAAAATGAAATATGTAATACTTGCCCTACAGGCGCCAAGACACTTAAAGTTTTTGAACACAGAAGAAAGATAATTTTAAGAGGGCAATGAAAGATTTATTTCAAGATCTAACAAGTTTATTGAGATTATGGGGATTATATATAATGAAAAAAAAAACAAATATTAAATTTACGTTATTTTTTATAACGTCAAATACAAAGCGTAGACCAAACATTTTTAAACATCTCGGAGATTGATGAAAGTATCGGTTTAGCGACATTGTTCTTTATTACATATATTAAACTTCTCTGAAATAAGTTAGACCTTTCGATATATGGGGGAAAATAAACTGGATATAATAATTAAGAATAATTTTTATAACTTTCCAAACAATTGTTGTTTGTTCTTTGTTAGAACTTCGCTATATAATAAAAGAAAATTTCACTCAGTCAATTTAGAAACTTTGCGCTCCTATTACTGGGATTTGTTCCAATATATCCAGGAGCGGAAGAAATTGGGTATAGTTAGTATTTAACATTCTGTGAAAATCTATTGCTTTAAATTGTAATCAATTTTTTTTAAAGCATTTTTTTCAATTACTTACTTACTTACTTAGATAGCGTTATAACCGCTAAAGCGATTTTGGCCGAACTGCTCCTACAATTTGTGGGGCGCGTCGTGATGTTGTAACACAAATTGAGGGACCTACAGTTTTACGTCGCATCCGAACGGCGAATGTTTTTGTGAGAAGTTTTTTTTTCATGGCCGAAATTCACTCGGAGGTTTGCCGTTGCCTGCCGAGGGGCGACCGCTATTAGAAAAAAAATTTTCTATAATTTTTGAATGTTGCTTGTCCCGAGCTGGACTCGAGCCTGGGACCCACCGAATGAAGCGCGCGCACGCTACACGCTCGGCTACGGTGGCCGCCATTTTTTTCAATTACGATCCCTTTTTAAAAACAAAATAAAAGTGCCGTTAAGTAAAATATAAACCAAATAGAATAGGTAAATGGTTAAATAATACAATCTTTATAACTTTCGAAACTTTATTTTTTTCTAAGGTAGAACTTCGTTATATGATAAAAGAAAAGTTCTAAAATTCAGGTGTTCTTAGTGAGATCCGATCATTGATCGCATTTCCATGCATAAATATAAATTTATACTTTGCAGATAGTTAAAACTTAAAAAAAAATATATATAGGCTATGTAGAGATTAGCTGCCTTCATTTTATCCCATAATGGATAACATATTTAATTTTCCTCTAGTCCAAGTTTTTTTTCTGTGCGGCATTCGCTATAATATTTTTTCCATGGCGAATAATAAATTAGGTTGACAATCTCTTTCTCTACTTTGCAATCGATTTTTTTTTTCAAATCGCAATTACGAATTTCAAGAGTTAAGTATAAATCGACACTCTAGAAACAATATAAAAGTGCCGTTAACTCCAAACAAAAATAAATTGCAAATAAATTTAAAGAAAAACCCAATAATCTAGCCCAAATTTATTTGCGAAAAACACATTTTTTCCAACAAACTTCAATACCCAAGAGATGGTACACCGCAACGTATGAGTAACCTTTAATTTGGTTTCACCACAAACACACACACACACATACTTAAATATTTGTGACTTCGAACTTGTAATACCAGCGGCGATGGCGATGCCAACGACTTTTGCCAAAAATATGTACAGTAACGGTAAAGGAAAATTTTACAATTGCTACCATAAAATTTAGCTTCCTGTCATAGATGCGCGGTAAAAAAGACGTACACACAAAGGAACTTAAAATCGTTGAGTAAGAGTAAAAAGAAAATATAACAGTAGCGCTGATGGTGGCATAAAATCAGACATCAAAATGTTGCAAGTGACAGGCGAATGGAAAAAAATAACAATAACAATAATGTGCAAGTGAAATCACTAAAAAGATCCGTACGTACAAATCTACATACACATTGGCTGTTTTATGTGTATGTGTGTGTTGCTATAAAAATTACTGTTATGTGTACAAATAATGCGCTGCCTTGTAAAATCCTTGCTCGTATTTGGCTCACGTACGCATTTGAATGCGACGCGCCTAAAAGGTGTTTACGAGCGGATTGCCAAACACGCAAGAGACATGCCTTAGGATATCTTAGCGCATATCTGTATCTACCTATATGTGGGATAGGATATAATAACCCAGCAGGAAGTACGACTACCTCATAAACGAATGTAGAATCGTATGCGGATTGATGGGCTCTTTCTCCTTCGCTTCTAGAAGGCATTATTTTCGCATAGACATATCATTAGCGGTATTGGCTAGCAGTCGACTTAAATTCTCCGTAATGTGTAATATAAGCGAAAGAGAAATATGACACTTTAAAGCAGTACCTTCTACAATAAGTTCCAAGCAAAAAAAAAAAATGAAATCGCTAGAAGTCATTACTTTAAACTGTAGAATTTGTTACAGTTTATTTCTATTTACAAAGATTTTTTATTAAAAAACTCAAATTTACTCGCTAGTTTAGGATTTATAGTTTTTCGATGAAACAACAATTACCGTTATTCTTGAATTTAATTGTTTTATAAATAACGCGTTTTTATTAAGCTTTATTTTTTTCAATCAAATTTGATCTATATTTTTTGATTATTTTTCGATCACAAATAGTCGCTGTTTCTGGGTTTAAATTTTCCTATCGTATCCGATCGATATTTTGTGATTTTTTGTTTAAAAATAATCGTTCCTCTTGGACTTTTATTTTTTCGATCAAATTTTATCAATATTTTTTTCGATTAACAACAATCGTTATTCTTGGATTTAAATTTTTCTGGTCATTTTGGATCGATAGTTTGTGACGACAATAAAATGTTTTATTATCGAAAACAAATATCGCAAAATATCGATAAAAAATAATCGGTATTCCTTGACCTTTATAGATCCATCGAAAAGTAACATTTATTTTTGTTCGAAAAATAAAAATCAGAAAACATCGATAAAATTTGTTCGGAACAATTTAAGTCCATGAACAGTGATTATTTTTTATCAAAAAGTAAAAGAAAATCGCTCAAATTTGTTCGGCGAATAAAATCTAAAAGTAATAGTTATTTTTATTTGGAAAAAATTCAGCGATAACGGTTATTTTAATTCGGAAAAATAAAAATTCAAAAGCAATGATTATTTTTAATCCAAAAAAAATCCAAGAATAACGATTATTTTAAAAATAAAATCACAATATGTCGATTAAATGTCATCAGCAACATTTTGATCCAAGAAAAACGATTAGTTTTGATCGAAAAATAAAAATCGAAAAATATGGCTTAAAGTTGTTCGGAAAAATCAAAAGCCGTCAATAATGATTATTTCTAATCGAAGAAAATGAAAGTCCAAGAATAACGATCATTTTTGATCGAAAAAGCATAATAACGATTATGAAATGATTTAAAACAAAAAATTTTCTAAATAAAAATATAATTATAGTTTTATTTTGAACGAATTCGTTGCAATGATTTAGTGTTAATCCGAAAAAATCGAAATAGCGATTATTTTCGGCTTCTGCCAAATTGACTTTCGATTCCTTAATCCATTACGGGGAGTGCAAAGTCGTCCGCTGTGTATTACCGCCAATAACATGTCCATTTTAAAGTCATGCCTTCTAGAAGCGGAAGAAGGTGCGCTTAGCAATTTCTTTCGATTCCTTGTACTTTTCTGAAGTCAAAATGTTACCAAAAAAGGCGATTCCGGAGTTTTTTGCTGGGTACATGTGCGCCACTCTAATTTATGAGAAAAAAAAATGAACTTTACACAGTTTGACTTTTTGGATCAGAAACACACACACACTGAAATGCACACCCGTACATACATTTAGGTATATGTAGTATATACAAAAATATGCGAGTACAAATATATTTTTGATATACTTCAGTATTAGGTACGTGCCATTTGAAACAGACTACCACATGTTCAGTGCCTGCAAGCAGACTTTGAAATACTTCAAGTTGTTTGAGAAGTGAAGTTCTAAAAGTACATACATATTTTATTGTGTTAAATACATATGTATAAACATACATCTATATGTACATATGTACTCACGCCCATCTTACAAGCAATAGTACTTACGTAAATTTGCGCGAGGAAAGCAAGTGACTTTCCGCCGGCTATGTTACTGTGGTTACGTGCTTTCCTGACCCAGGCCAGCAAATAAGACAGCTAATTCTGATAAGCGGAATGTAGAGACGCATAAATAAACTGAAGGATTTCGCTAACCTATCGCTGATGGATGCTGCGAAAAATAAAACGAAATCAAGCAGAGAAATAAAAATGCATAAAATGAGCAAAAAAAAAAAAACGACAGCAGAGTACATGATTTAAACAAGTGGCACAGTTGCTGATAAAACTGGATAAATGTACATTCCTTTTTGTGTAAGTTGGACACTTACAATATAGCGCAATTTGTGCAGCACTAAATTAAATACTAGATATGTGGCTAGAAATGCAAAATTGTTTCACTTTAAATTTTGATTTCAAACGCTTTATATTGAGCGAAGATGTGATATGTCTCAATCACATTGATATGCAACATCAATTTCGATAAAATTTTTTTCGTTTTTTTTAATACTCAATATGTGCCTAGTAAGACTATGGTACTATTAACCGACCACCTAATCTTTTGGCTACAAGTTTTTAACGGGTAGCTTTAGAAAGCCAATTGCTTCAATCCTTACTCGGAGTATCATGTACATACTATTCGAATTTAAAAAAATGTTTACCCTAAATGCGGGTTTTAAAATGTATCCATATGGATAAAACTTTTCTGTATGGTAAAGAAAAATTATAGAATTTTACTTTGCCTTATATTTCAATTTTTTTTTTGTTTCAGGGGTTAAATAAATTTGTATGAAATAAAAATTATGGACTTCAAATTCATCAAAAACCATAAAATAAAAGACGAAACAGATAATTGAAACACGAAAAGGTAGAAAAAACAAATGAAACTAACTGACAAAAAATTTTATTCATTTGATATACATGTAATGAAAGTCCCTGAAGTAAGTAATTTCTTGATTAATTGAGAATGCACAATAAGTTCCGGAATAAGTTGGTTTCCGTCATATCGATTAAGAGTTGATGGTGTAATTTGATGTCTTTTCCCGCAGGTCGTTGGAATGATCCTTATTTAAACATGATGTTCGGGAACACGTCTGTTGATTTGAACGAGCTATTAGACCGTTCGGAATATCATTACGAAAGCTCAGTAATTAAGTTTGTGACCATTATTTTTATGATCAAATGATCAAATATCTTCATAGTCCACTTTTCAGATCTTATGGAAATTCTCTACAAGGAGAGCAGAAAATTCCTCTCTTATTTTTATTTTACTCAATCACTATGTTCGGTTGTGCTGTTGCATTTTTTTCCAGTAGAAAATGTGGATATTAAATTTAAGGGTTCATCAACATGGATTGATTACACAAGTTGCACAATACTATCTGCTCTCTCTACACAGTAAGTAGCCTTCTTTTTGCAACTGTTTTTCAGCTATGAAATCAATTTTGGTAAATATATTTCCTCTGGTATTAGCAGTAGCCCAAATGGCTTTTTTGCGTAAATACGATATTAAATTTAGAGTGGAGAAATCATTTTAGAAAAAAGTTGTATGATTTTTTTCCTCATTTAAATGAAACAAATACGTAGAGAATTTCAAATATCTTTATGCAAAATTATGTGCAAACCTTTTTCAGTTAAGTTTAATTCCCTTGATTGTTTCGAAATTGGCTACCCTGGATTTTCGGTCATAATTTTAGCTAACGCAGCAATTATGTTATGTTTGATCTGGAATTCGTCAACTTTCAAAATCGAAAGTTTATTTCAGGCTGTTAATTTTTATTTAGATATAATATTTGCAGACGAAGGGCCAAAAAGTATGCAGCAAAATGGATACAGAGATTTACCGAACTGGCTTTCAAACGTTTTAAATGGCTGAACTTGTTAAATTCCCAACAACAACAATTTGCCTATGATTTAGCTCATTTACGAAGCAATTTTGCCCATTTAACCAGTCAAATTTCATTTGACAGGTTTAAGGCATCAATGTGGATGCGATATTACGGTAGCTCTATGTTTATGCCCCCAATTAATTATTTTAAACAATTATCTTATCGCTTTATTCGAAATACATATAATACAAATATACATAACAAATAGTAATAGGACATTTAATATAAAATTTCATATGGGTTTAATTATATGATTTTGATTTTCATATAATAAGGTTCAAGTTTTAAGTGCTCAAAAATTACCATTGAATTTTCGGAAATCATTTTCATGATGCTCTTCCGTAAATTCGTTCACACAAGCGCATGCTCGGTGGTTTTTTTTTTTTGTATATGGAAAAACCCGCACAACATCAGTTTATTAGACTAAATTTAATTATACTATTAAACTGCATACCGAAATTTATTCTAAGAACTCGGATTACAATTTTTAGAACTTTATGTAAAGTTTGTTGCTTTTTCCCCTATTTGAACAAAGTTTGAAACTTCGATTTAGCTCTTGTTTGTTGTAGGATGAACTATATTTATATGAAAAAATTATTAAAATTATATAAAAAAAAAAAAATGGTCGAAACTTGGTATTATGTGACGGTCTTACCGTTATGTAGTTCACTGTTTGTACATATAAACTAATATATCTGTGTACCTTCAAAAAGTTTTAAATTTATACCCAAATTTGTAACTGTAACCAAACACCATCGTTTGAGTTTATTAAATAAACTTGCACTTTCGAATTTATTTTAGTATGCAAATTCCTGTTTTTCATTTAAAAAAAACTCGGCTATAACGCAACTTTACAAAAGGATTTGATTAAATTAAATCAAAAGTCAAAAAGCTGTTTGTGCAAGTGCACATAAGCAATGCACTGTCTCTGTGCAGGGGCTTTGGTTTCAAATCAATGGTAAACAAAAAACTGAAAAATGGAATTTTTAAGCGAATAAATTACCTAACTCACACCACCAGCAGTGATGTGAACATATACGAGTGTATGTAAATTATTAAGACCATAAAATTAGGTTTCTATTTGAGCCAGAATTTTCAAAAGTCCGAAAAATTATAAATGCCTTTTCCGTCGTTACCCTCCCCACTCAGTTATTTACGCAGCCCCCAGGGCGTGTGGCGACTGTGTTTGCTTAGTAAGCATAAAAGAATATTTCACATCTAAGCGATTGTTAGAAGCCCACTCAGGTTTGGCCAACAAAACAAAAAAAACCCAAACCAGCAAACCAAAAGTAAAGAAAAAAAGGAAATTATTCTCATTCGCTGCTGCTGCTCCAGTTGTTGTTGCTTTTGAGTAATTTAGGCCGCTCGAGTGTTAAATTTGCTACTCAAGAATTACATGTATGAAATTAATTTTCCACACACGCACACACAAACTTAACTAGTACGAATATATAGGAAATTGCCGGAAAATCAACAACAACAAAAATTTTAAGCGGCTTGACGCAAAAAAAAAATCCATCATCATTTTTATAATATATGCCCTAACATGCACCCTGCTACAAATGCGACTATCTCCAGATAAGGGAAATAACTATGTATGTATGTTGTGTGGATATAGTTTAGTTTAATTGATATAATTTTTGCTGGAATTCAGTAATTACGTTACTACTGCAGATGCATATACCGCGTATGAGAAGAATGAACTATTCCGACCTTCACAAGATTTTGCCATTCTTCATATCGAAAATAAAATCAACGCTAACTTCGAAAATAACCTAAATTTTTCACTTGACTGCTATTTGGGAAACGGCTGGACGGGTTCGAATAAAGTTTTAGATACAAATCTATCATCTTATAACCTGGACTAATAATAATCATAATAATAATTATAGTAATAATAATAATAATAATAATAATAATAATAATCATAATAATAATAATAATGATACTAATAATTTGAATAGCTGGGTTTAATCTACGTATTAGATAGTTTAAAAAAAGTTATATTTACATTTTATTGTACCCGATTTGCGAAAGAACGCTCCAACTCGGATAAAATTTCCTTCAATTGCAACAGCAACCCTGTTTACGTCTTTCACAAAAAATGGAATTTCTTTAGTACTATTTAAGAACGGAAAATATCCTACCTATGTAGTGTTCTTTTGCAACTCGGTTGCAAAGAAACGGGCCCAATAAGAAATAAAAATTTCGAAATAAATACTTGAAGAGGGTTGCCAGCTGTATAAAAAATTAAATATAAATAAAACAAAGAACTTATTACGAAACGAAAAAGGTTTAAGAGAAATATTTTTAAAGAGCTTTGCCACTTGTTTAAAAATGTAAATTGAACTAAATTAGTGAGGTACCAGAAACCATATTGATGTCAAACGAAAAAGTTTAAAAAAACCGAATTTCGCAAATTTTGTTGCAGAAGATTGCCGCCTGTTTAAAAAATTATAACCAAGTAACAAGTAATATGGTTGTCAAATTAAGAAATTTTAGGAAATCTTTATTTTACAAATATTTTTTCGAGAGGGTTGCCAACTGTTTAAAAATTGAACTACAAATTAAGTAGTTAAATGTAATACTATTGTATTATGCTGTGCATCGAACTAGGTTAAAGAAAACTTGATTTCGCAAATAAGTATTTTTGAAGCACGTTGCCATATGTTTAAAAAAGTAAATTCAATTAATTTAATAACATTAATAAAATATTACAATATGACAGTCAAATTAAGAAAGCTTAGAAAGGTTTTATTTGAAAAATATTTTTGGCCAGGCTTGCCAGTTGTTGAAAAAGTTAAATGGAAATTAATTAAAAAGCTCAAAGAAATTTCAAAGTACCGGTGTGAAGCGAATGAAGTTTAAAAAAATTTAGTTTCAAAAATATTTTTGAAGAGAGTTGCCTGTTGTTTTAAAAATCTTTTCACTTTCTGGACTTTTCGCAATAAAGTGTCACTTTCGCCACGTCTTTGAAAGCTACGCATTTCTAGTTCATAAAGCACTACTCAATTAATTTAACCTACTATAGATTTTTAGTAAACGATATTTTAAGAAAATTTTAAAACTTATTAAAATGTCATAAACTCCAGGCAAGGGAGTGAAAAAAACGCCTTACCTAAAATAATATTAATTTGGCATGGAATTGCACGAAATAAAAACGCAACTTTTGCAATTTAGATAGTTTTTTTATTCTATTGCTTAAAGTTTCGTATTAAATGCTCCACCAAATTTTTTCTGCAAAATTTAAAAATACATAACTTGCAAAAAAACGTCTTTTGTAACTTTAGGAGCAATTTAATAAAATACGGAAATATTTAATAAAAAAGAGTGAGCCAAAAAAATTTTTGTTTTTAATTTATTAACTTTTAAATATTAAAATTGTTTTCAATATATGTATATTTTCTGTAGCTCCAAATATCCTCTTTAAACACCACGGCTAGCTGTATTGAACAAAAATTAACTTGAAAAACTGAAAAATAGTGAAAGGTTGCATTTTGCGTAGGTTTTGGAAAACAATTTTTATCTCTTTTCCATACATGTTCTGAAGCTGGATGAAATTGAACAGTGAATATGGTTTTAGAAATATTTCTAATTTAGCGCCACCTATCGGATAATTAAAAAAATATATTTATACTTATGTGGGTAAGACATGTTTTGAATTTGAATCAAAACAGACCATAAATACGTTTTTAAGAAATATCTATATTTTTATATACTTGTGTATAATTTAATTCAATTTGACTTTTCAACCAAGTGGCAACCCTTTTCAAAATGCACTCTTAAACTTGTTTACAATTTTATTAAGATTGACTTTTTAGATAGGTAGCAACACTTTTCAAAAAATATATAGCTCTAAACCTGCCAGCGAAGATAACCATTTGATATTTATACATATATAAATATTTTATGTAATTTGAGTATAATTTTATTAAATTAGATTTTTCAAAAAGGTGGCAATCTTTTCCAAAATAAAGTTATAAATCTTCTTCTCCCCGAGACAAAGCGCTTGACGCGCATATTTTTATATTTCATATAAATCGTGTATAACTTAATCAAATTCGACTTTTCAAGCAGGTGGCAACTCTACTAACAATAAACCGTCTCCTCAGCGGAATGAACCGTTTGATACTTTTTTTTAAATATTTTATATAACTTCAGTATGAATTTTTGAATAGGTGGCAACCCTGCCCAAAATATAGGTGGGTATGAACCTTCTTCTCGCCGAAACGAACCGCTATATTTCATATAACTTGTGCTATAATTTAATTTAATTCGACTTGGTGGTAACCCACGCATAAACAAACTTTATTCCCTACCAAATATTCGTAACAAATTTCACTAAAATTGGGGAACCGTTTAGGAGCAGTCTAACCACAAACAACGTTACACGAGATTGTTATATGTACACAATACTTATATAAGTATATAGTAGATAAATAAAATGCAATGTTTAATTCAATACATTTTTGAAACGAACTAAAGCATTAACCTAAAAAAGTGAATCGTAAAATCGTAACGCAGATTGTGAGTTTCCAAACGCTTTAACCACAAGTTGGTAGGATGTAATTGTATTCTTCTTTTCAAGTTGTATATATTCAGTAGCATCTGTAAATCGCTGTTTCTGCTCTACTATGTATCCATTTCACACTAATTGCGTTCCGAAATAAGTAGCTTGCGACTAGTCTCTTGGTAAATAGTGATCGCATTTTTTAGTTACTGCACTACAACGCAATATTAGCCACTTTTCAGAACACATACATATAATATATGTATATTATACCATCTTTTCAAAATATTATGTATACCCAGCGTTTTTAGAACTTTTATGCATTGCTGCCTGTCGTTATTGTTTTATTTCGCTTGTTAAACTTTTGTGCGCGCGTGTGATTTTCTAAAGCCAGTTAGGTGACCTTAAAATCTCAACACGACCTTAATACGCTGTTAACCCCGTCAAAGGCATACCGTATGTATATACACACACATACATTTACAAACAATGTAAACATACATACTAATATAAGTATCGTATAATAAAAGTAATCTCAAAGAGAGCAGAATAAACATATAAAGTGTGACGTAAAAGGCAAATAAGTTTGATGATTTAAAAAAAGGGGTCGACACTCAATTTATGTGGTTGGCTTTAATGTGGGATATTTTAAAAACCATACAATTTTCTTTTCCTTCTTATATCACAAAAGAAGTAGCTTGAATAATACTAACTTTATACACCTTGAACCTTTTGGAATTATACGTGAACTATTAGTTTTTCAGGTTGGAAAAAAGGAGAGTATATCCATTACAAGTTTTTTTTTTAATGAACTTCTACACTCTCCTGCAATCTTTTTTATCCACATACTACTCTTTCTTTTGTGGATGGGTTATTTTTTCTTCCAGCTGGGCGATATGTGTATCTTGGAAATAATTTTGAAAACGATTTGTCTCCAAATTAAGTTTGTTAAGTAAACCTCTTTTAATATTTCATCATTTGGTACAAAAGTGTTCGTTATTAAATTCAAGCAAATATAATATTTCGGGCTTGAAACCACTGCGCTAAATTGCGTGGAATTTCTACGTTGGTTTGTTGAAGTGGATTTTTAGCTATTATTAAAAATAATGAGTAAAGTATATAGTCATCTGCATGAAATCAACGAGCTTTTACATTTGAACGACCCTTTATAGAGATGTTGGCGTCTGTTAATTTCGTATGCAGATATTCTTTCAATGACCACTTTGAGTTCTTTAATGGATAATCAAATAGTATTATTAAAGAAGCTATTGATTTTTGTTAGTGAGAGATTCAAGTAAAATGCGTTCCTTTATTTTATGGGAAAATCGCAGAAATTGAACAAACACCCAGTTCGCACTTTTGAAATGGCTTTGAAACCGCCACGCGTCGAACACAGATGTCGCTAATCAGCGCAGGGAAAGCAATCTGGTTTGCAATTGTCGAATTTGTTACAGTATTGAACCACACATTTCTCTCACATCTCGGGTGGCGCTTCTCTTGGAAAAAAATTTGTGGTCTCCTCCTATCTGCATCATTTATATATCTGAATTTAACAAATGTAAGACCAAACTCAACTCATAAAATGCTGTGCGGTTATTTTGGGTAAGGTTGGATTAGACACTAATGAGAACGTAATTTAAGGCAAGGCTACATTTTTGCGCATATTGGCCTTGGATATGCCCCGCAAATAACTACTAACTAAATATAGTACATATGCCCAAAACGGAGATTCCCTACATGATACTAATCACCCATTCAAGTGAACATCTGGTTTAAGCGGGTAGATGTTTAGAAAAACTTAGTTTCGAAAAAGTTGTGAGGGGTTGCCACCTGTTTGAAAATTAATGCAAAGGTTAAAAATTATGGAAGCGAAATCCGGACATACATATTTATAAGTACATATTTATTTACATAGAATTTTTGGGAAAGCAGGTCATACGAGAATTGCGGTTTTCCCAAATTAAAGAAATTTTCGGTGTGCTCAAATAAAGAATAATGAAATTGAATTGTTGTGAGAAACAGTTTTAGTCATACATATGTGTATGCATTTATCAAGACAAATTTGAATGGAATTGCATTTCCCAAAACTGATAGAAAAGTCCAAATTTGTGTGTATAAAGCGACTAGTTCTTCGCAGTGATATATACAATTAATATAATGTAATATAATATTTGAGATTTCCTAAGCTTTTCAACACTAGACGGCGATAATGAGACTTCTAAATGTCACCATCGCTGTGCATTTTTAACAATAAATTGGGTTGCACCAAACAACTTTCAGCAACTAACTGTAATCGGAAGGTTATGAAGTAGAGGTAGATTTTTTTGGATAATAAAAAACTAAAAATCAAAACTTAAAATGAATACAAAAATATTAAATTCATACTTTTGTTCGTATGAAGACAAACATCGGGCCAAAGTTATAATAACATTTCATCTTCACGAAAGGTAGAAATAATAAACCCAGTGAATGGGTATGTCTTTTTAAAGAAAATAAACTTGATGACATAAAATGTTCTTCATCTAAACAAAAACTTTTCGGCTTGGTTTGTTTTTAATAATTTGGGAAAGAAATGAAAAATTTGCGTCTTATTGTTTTATTTGATTTTCCGAAAGGGGGAAAATTTATGTATGTATATTGAAACGGTAAGGTCGTCTTTTTTATCCTTTGATGGGAAATTGTTCCAATACACATGGAATGAAAAACTGTTGATGCAGTGCTATGCAAAAATTTCGTATTTTATTTGGTAGCTAATAAATAAATCCCTTTGAGTTAAATTTATTAATATATTTTTAAACGCATATAGAGAGTGTGCAAATATAAGCAGTCTTAAAGTTTTTGATGTTATCAAAACTTTATTAAAATTTGCTACTTCGAAATTTCCATCACTTCGAAATTTAGGGTAGAAATATAGCCAACGGTAACGTTACCCAACTCAAAAAGTAACAGTAGTCCAACACCACCCAGCTCCAACTGAAAAGCTTAGATATAACCTCAAAAACGAGAAGAGTTAAACAAAGGTTTCCACAAAGTGGTGTCCTCTTTCAACTTTTTTTTTAACATGTACATGTTTTAAAATCGCCTTAGGGATTTAATTTAGATCAGTCCAACTCACTTAAATTTTAATACAATATTATTGGGGAATCTTTTAGTTGATGCCTTAAATATACATAATAAGTTTTATAATTCCGTTGGAAAACAGTATCGAGTAGTTTTTGTTTGGTAGTGATGTCCCCTAATGTATAGTATAGTTTGGCTTCACTAGTTTGGCAAACAGGAACAATTCGCATTTTTGATATCTTCTTTATTCCTGCCTTTTCTCAGTGGATGAATATTTGTGCCTACTTTTCTTCTTATTTGATACTTTCTTTTATTTTTCCATCCACAATGTAAAACTACATCCATTGTCTACTCTAGTTTGCTTTTCAACTTCTCTCCCCAACTTCTTTCTTGTTTCTGAATCACCAAACAAGCCTTTAACTTCTGCTTACATTTATTTTGCCACAACAAACAATATAAAAATTTGAAAACATAGCCAATCGAGGATAACAAAACGAATTGTTTCTTGGCACTAAAAATGCTCATACAAGCGAGCTCTCACACAAAATGTTAACATATGTACATATTTATGTGTGTATACTCGCAAGTTTTATTCTCTATGTAAAAAGTGCGGCGAGTCCGGAATGCGACTAGTCCAGAAAGCGACTAATGTTAGAGTGGTTTTGGAGAGTCGCCAAAAATGTCGCAGACCCAATAAAAGGCATGCTTACACTAAGCTTTGCCAAGTGATCGACTTCTTCATTTTTTTTTGCCTCTCATGACCAGAAGACACAACGTCTAGTAGAACTTCGTGCCCGAAGCCACTTCCAGTTGAGCACCCAATCCACATCCGGACTAGAAACAGTTATTCCAGAGTAGTGTGAGAGCCCGGCTGGCAGCAACACCAACCACGAAGCCCAATCGACCCGGCAAAAGCGACGGAAAGGAAGCCAGAATGTCCAACCTCGTTGTTGAATCGCACTTTTGGGACTCCAGCTCTACGCAGGACAGCTAAATCAGAGTGTCTAACTCCATGTTTAGATCACACCCTGGGACTCACTTTCTTTGCTATTTCCTTCTCTAGCTATTATTACGTCACTATCACTTGCTCTCAGCGCGGAAGGCACAATCTTGTTTGTCATTCCACCACCATTATCCATCACCATTATCCTTCACTCCACTTTCAACCTTCATACCCACAGCCTCGACTACAGACTCCAACCAGTGAGCAATAAGGCAGCAGAGGAACAGAAAACCCCACAGTAGTGGCGTTTTAGGTGCTCCGAACACTCATGGTTCCAGTCAGTCCCAACCAGACCCCACGGCTGAGTCCACTATGATAATTTTTACTCCACTTCCAGCTTCTTTCTCTCTTCTTAGCAACATCTTTCAGCCACAAGCCAATCCGGCAGCAGACCGAACACGGCACTATCTGGGAACCCACCATCCCAAAAGATCGGTCACGTGTCTGAGACACCTCCATCATACTTTCACCATCTTTCCTCTAGTTTCTTGTTTTGAGTAGGAGAGGTTAGAGATTTACATCACTATAGATTTTTTATATCCACTTGAGGCTACTTGTGACTAATTGCCGACCAATTGTACCCGATTGAGACTAATCCCGGAATACTTTCGTTAGAGATTAGTCGCAGAATTTTTTGCAGAGCTCGCACAGATGTTTGTATGAGAATGTGCGCCTAAATGTAGTTGTACTCTTATATGTTGACTACATGTGTTAAATATAATAATAAAAAAATCTCTCGAGTGCTGACGGGCCTCCTTCAGTTGTTATTTTGCATTTTCATGTTGTGTTTTCCGATGCTGCTGCTTCTGTGGTGGCTGCTACTACAATCACTGACATTGTCGTTCCTGCTACCCAGTGGATGTCTACATTTAGTTGTTGCTGGATTTGTTGTTGTCCTAAGTATTGGTTATTGTTTCAATTTTACTATTGTCTTCCGAGTGTTGTTGTGGCTGTTATAGTCTGAGTGTCTACGAATTGTGTATTTTGCAACATTCTTTTACCTTGCCCTTTACCCTGAGTCTCTTCTTTTCATATTGCTGTTGTAGTTGGTCGGTCGTCGTTGTGGCCTGTTAAATATTCCCTTTTAGTGCTTTTTAAGGTTTAATGATGCTTTTTGCTACTTTGTATTTATAGAAATGCAATGCTAGTTGTATTCATTCGCAATCGGCTGCAGAAGGGGTTGGATGAATGGAAGTGAACTCTGGCCGACTATGTCGATGAGCTGTAGTAAACGACAGTGGTTCGTCTTATGAAATTGATACTCATAAATAAAAATTGTAGCTGGATAAACTACAACACTGCGACTGTAGTGGATTAGAAATCTTTCAACAGTTTCTTTTCCAGTTATTTCCACTTCCAAATAGCTTAGGAATCTGCTGTAAACATTTTTGACCAGATTCCCTTTTTTCCAGAAGAGGTATCTTTTACTAGTACAATTGAAGAGGACACTGATGGATGGTGCCCCCTCCCCACCTTTTTACCTCCTACTTCGCGAAACTCTGTTTCCAACCAGAGCCGTTACATGGTTCTCAATGCAAGGCCAGGGATTCTTGTAGGCAACATGCAAAACGATTGGCTGGCCTGTTTTAAACTACGCTGCATCGGTGTGGTCGCCTAGGACCAGCAGGACTTAGTGGAGGAAGCTCCAGACCAGCCAAAATAATACACTTTGGGCTTCCGCGGGATGTCTCCTGATGACGCGCATTCACCACTTGCTTAGTGGCGCACACATGCTTCAAGTCAGGGAGAACAACAACATTTTAAGTAAGCAGTTTCTATTAGGATGTTACCGCAGGAAGCACTCCTGTTGGTACCTATCAGAGGGTTAGCCACATCCTAGGTACATACACCGCTGGACCAAACAAATTATAGGCAGATCTTAAACGAAATTCATTGGGAGTCAATTAACACCTTCATCACCGTCTTAGGCCGAGTGGGCGCCTGAATAGCCACCACCACTTTGATATACACTGCAGTGGTCAGAAAGCCAGAAGCATAGTTCTAGTTCCTGCTTTAGGGAGAAGACTCCTCTTCCGACCTTTCTGTGGACTTTGGAGCCATTAGTGTACATGTTTAAGGTGTTAAGTGTGCGGTGAGTCCTAGTGTTCCAGTTCAGGCATATTGGTATGGTTTAAAATTTTCATTGCTAACAGGGCGCCATTGCCTCCTCTCTGAGTCGCAAAGTAGCGGCAACAGCTTTTTCTCGAACAACTACGGCAAGGAAAGGGAGATGCAGAATCATATTCAGGGCCTCAAAAGGTGAAGAGCTCCCCTTATGTATAACTATGCACCCCGCTGTACACTTTGAAATTGTCAATTTGATAAGGGCTAGACACCAGATTAGGTCTCTGATCGTATGAACGTTGGCCGTATAGATGCAGAGGGCTATCTTGGGCGATACACTAATCGGCTTATTGCAGTCGAAGCTTACCGAAAATTGCGAAAATTGTAATTGCAGGCTTGAAACATCGAGTTAACGGGATCTAAGGGTCGACACTTTGTACCGTCTGGTAAAGAGTACTAGTTCGGTTTTGATTGGGTTTGCATCGAGTTCACATTATTTAATCCAAGGAATTAGTGAAGTAAGATAAGACTCCATGTGATCGCTCAAGATTTGAGGAAGTTTACCACGTAATATTACAGTTGGCAAATTATTTTGAGAACATTTTGATTAAAAAAATTCCTATATGTAAAACCCTCTTGCCACGGTGATTGTCGTTGAACTCCTCCGAGCGGCTTTTATGAAATTTTCTTCGTATATTTGGTATATATGAGAATAGTGTCGAAAGTATATTCTATGTTTGGGAGAAGGTTGCCACCTGTTTGAAAAGTCGAATTTAATTAAATTTTTCTGTATTAAAATATGGGTGTGAATGGTTCTTTTTGGCTCGGAGAAGTCTCATGCCTGTATTTGGGAAAGGGTTGCCACCTGTTTGCAATGTTAAATTTTATTAAATGATACACAGAATAGAAAGTAATAAAATATGAGTTATAAACGGTTCGTTTCGCTAAGGAGAAGATTTCTAGCTGGCTATATATTGAAGAGGGTTGCCATTTGCTTGAAAAAAATTAAATTATATACGAGTTATATGATACATTAAATTATATAGGTGTCAATCGGTTCGCTTTGGTGAGTGGAAATTTCATACTTATATTTGGAAAGGGTTGCCACCTGCTTGAAAAGTCGAATCTAATTAAATTATACACAAGTTGTAAGAAATATTAAATTATGGGGGTTGAGGATTGCCAGCTGTTTGAAAACTTGAATTTAATTAAATTCTTTACAAGTTATGTTATGAAAACATCGGTGGCAAACTGTTCTATTAGCATATGGAGAGTTGCCACCTGCTTGAAAAGTTGAAGTTAATAAAATTACACACAAATTATATGAAATACAATAGTAAAATATGGGTGCCAAACGGTTCGTTTTGCTGTGGAGAAGTTTTAGGGTATGGTGAGCAGAGGGTTGCCACCTTTTGTTAAAGTCAAATTTAATTAAATCATACACTAGGATATAAAATGTTAAAATATTAGTGGCAAACTGTTCGTTTCATAAAGAACAAGGTGCAGACCTATATTTTTGGGAGTGTTGCCACTTGTTATTAGTATACATATTATACATTTATATATACAAAGGACAAATAATAAATAATTATAGGCAGGGCATCACCTGGCGAGTGTATTTAAATGATGTTAGTTTTCATTCAATAACTGCCCACTGTAGCCCACCGCTATAGTCGATTATTTCACTCGGTTACTTATTTGGTTATTTTATGGCCTCCGTCGTTAAGTATTGACTAGTCGTTGAGTTTGCAGGTTTCGGTCATTACACTTCACAAACATACGTACATATACTTACATTCTTGTATACTTATATCAAAAAGGCAATGTAAATTTAATGGAGCTGTTATATATGTAATGATTAGGTTTTTAATGCTTAGCTCTCTACTTGTAAAGTTTTTTATACAATTAATTTATTTCGTATCTAAAGAGATGCAATATGAGTGGACGTAATGGTTTAGACTGTTTTTTTGTGATTAGGGTAAGCAGACGATTCCAAAGTGTCAGCTGAAGTGTTAAACGAAATAATATACACATAATACAAATAAAATGGATTCAGCTCCACTTTCCTATTATCAAAAAAACCAAAATCGCCGGTCATAGTATGGTCTTACTTTTGGGCAACTTGAGCGCAACCTCAGAAATTAGCAAACATTAAATTTGGTATTTCACGCATCGCTTACGAAACGTGTCTGGCATAATCATATATGAAATTACCTAGCCAAGCAAGTGCGTGCGCCTTAAAGTAGGTTACGAATGTTCAGTGGTAAGCATATAAAAGTTGGTATGTACGTAGGTTTTTTTTCGGATTTTACAGCTACTTACGATTTTATGATGCAGCGCAGCTAACTCACGTTCCGTTACACGTCGACTGGCTGCCTCGCGGCGTCTTTGCCGAAATTGACTATATTTGTAGGCCAAAATGACGCCGGGTAGGGCGAGCGCCTCCAGCGGTGATTTCCGGCCGAATGGCATTTTTGTTTGACTTCGCTCGAATGTCTACCCCTGCTTCTTCTTATGCTTTAGTTGAGCTTAAATGTTATTGCTTGTTGTTGTTGCTGTTAAGAAAATATTTACTATATGTGCTTTTGTTGATTTTTGGCAGGTAGTTGTGTGCTTGCCCTCTCAATTAAGCTGAAAACGCCAAATGTTGGCTAGTAGTATGTGCGAATTACGCAATTACAATTTCAACACACACACACACATACACACGCTGATGTGCGGACACATACAACTAAGCGGCTTAGCACATGTGTTCATATATTTTGTTTAAATCTCTGGTATAAGTTGTACATTTATGTGAGTGCGTACTTTCTGACGGTGGCTATTTTGCGCGAATTAAACTTTTAAATTTTTTCTTTTACATTTTTGTCCACTAAACTTTTTTCCTGCAGTGCCTTTTGATAAATTCTGTTTAACTTTATTTTCTCTTATTTTTTTTTTTATAATTGTTGTGTTGCAAACGGAGTTTTGCGTCTTTTTAACTTCTTCTTCATAGTTTTTTTTATTTTTTCTTTTTACGCTATTAATTCTTTCTATATGTGTCACATATTATTTTGATTGCCCATACATTTTGTATGCTATTTCTCAAATTTTGAATGATTATTTCTCAAATTTTCTTTAACACATTTTTTTTAATTTTTTTATTTTTCTCTCTTCTAATATTGATATTTTTACCTCTATTTAACGCCTTTGGCTACAATCAGCTCTCCTACTATTGGAAATCAGTTTATTTGTATATATTTTTTTCTTTTACTTGCTATAAAAAATCGCAAGGTGTTTTAATCTTATTCTAGTAGTCGATTTTCTGATTTTATAAGCGGATAGGTTTTACGAGCTAACTTCGACATCGTGCACATATTTTTAGCAAATTTAAAAGTTATTATTATAAAAGTTAATTTTATTTGCTTAGGGGTAGGAGTTATTTATAAACTTCGCTGTCGCTAATTTGGCACAAAGAGCAATTTCTATATGCCCTTCATATTTCAGTAGCACAATAAAGAAAGTTTGATTCCTTCGAATATATACCCTCCCAACTTTAAACAAAATGTTTACCAAATTGATTCTCATCTCGCAGTTGATACATATTTTTAGGCTTTCTTTCGTTTTTGTCTTTTTATGCATAAAAATCCGAGCTCTAAATATTATACCATGTTCAGACCAAATGTAAATACAAAGTTAAAATATAAGCAATAAATATAACAATTTTGATATTCTCACCGCGCAAGGTGAAGATGAAACCAGCAGTCTGCTACGGGATGTTACCGCTTAATTTGAATTCGCCTTGGTTTGTTTGGGTTTCATTGCAGTTTGATTGTAGTTTTTACAAGTATATAGCAAAAATCAAGGTTGCATAGGGTTATTAAATGTGAATTAAGCCCTTTTTTGTGTGGCAAATTTGGCCAAATCATTGGATTGCCGAGTTCATTACGATAATTATGATAATTAAAAGATTTAAGTGTTGGTGTGAACATGGCATAAGGTATGAAAGTTTAAAGTTAGTTAAATTTTTTGTACAAGTAAATCTATTTATATTGGATGGAGGTTCTTTGAGTTGTGCTGCGAGGGCAATGCCTAAGGCGTGGCTTACTTAATTTCATGATTGAAAAAAATTGTTCGCAAAAGTAGGTTACATATGTGAGCTATTTTCAAAAGTGGATTTTAATAAAACTCACTAATGTACTTTCTTTTCAGGCGGGTAACAGATTGTAGATTTGAGTAAAAAATGCTGAAAATGCTTTGCTCATTTATCTATTATTTTCATTTGCAAATCTGGTGGTGTATTAAATGCGGTAACAGCGAATGGCGTGAGCAACAATTGAAATGGTTTTTCAAACCAGCTCTGCACACCAATTTATGTATTCATTTTCCGGCTGTGAAGATTTTCGGCAATATTTTGTTCTATTTACCAACTAACTTGCTAAATGCGTGTTAAGGTAAGGAAGTTTCAGTTTCGTCGCTCATATGGCAGGTAAGCTTGTTTCTTTTCAAGAGACCGATATTCAGCGTTATATTTCTCAGGAAAGTTAAAGATGCGCCTAAAAGTATACACTGCTCATTTTGGAACCCATATGGGATCAGTTGTGTGTTCCGACACCCACCAAACAAAGCGATTTCATCTCCTGCAAGTGTCATAGAAAAAAACATGTTGAGCAGAGTGCAAGATTTCTTGTTCACCAATTGCTAAGTGGAATTTCATGCATATGTGTTGACGAAGATTAATTACTTTCCAGACTGTTAGAAGGGATCGGCACTTTTATTTTTACTTGCATAAAAAATGCATTTCTCAATAAATATTTAAATAATTGCGGCATAGTTTTCGGCACAGTTGGTATTACAATATAGACGAAACTATTTTTGTGATTAAGGAAGGTATAGCAGTGGCCAGGATGGGCGTGTTAGGGATGGTGCTCACAAATTCGAGTGCGGGATGGAGCAAAACATCCTTTCACAACACTTCGATAAAATTGCCAACTTCCGAAAATTCAGAAAATCTTTTTAACCAAATTTTTATGAACTTCGTCAATTTTTTATTTTGAGACGAAAACGAACAGCAAAAAACCAGGGAACAACCTTCAAAAGCGTTAATTTGCGTTCGAGGTTCAAATAAAATTTTAGAAGAATAAAACGTCTACTTGGAAAAAACTTCGACTACTTCCAGAATGTGTTTCAAATTATCGAAATTTTCACTAGTGTCAGTGCTGTACGCAATTAGAACAGAAGGCATTCTATTCGTCTTGTGCAAAAGGACAACTTTTAGATTTTTCTAATATCTTTGTCAGAGTGCACAATTTAAACATGTTAACGATTGAAAACTACTTTCGTTTCAGGTACAGAGGAAAAAAATCTCCAGATGCAATACTCGCTGAAATTTGTTGGTGGTATAAAAGCACCTTTGAAGAAGAGGAAGACGAGGAAAAATGGAAGAAGGGGAAGACAAAGATGAAATTCCAGAATATCTGTTGGACGAAATTATCGACCTTTCTGATGATGATGACGATGATCAAGATCTTAGAGAGAACAGTAGGATTGATCCACAGCCGCCTGCTAAACGGAAACAGGCCAAATCATTAATTTAATTTATTTAATTTTTTTACTTTAAACTTTTCATAACTAACATTTCAAAATTATATTTTTTTTCATATTTTTATAATTTTTTTTTCAATGTTCTTCAAAACCAACACTGAAAAAATTGGTACATAAGAAATGAGAAGTAAATTAATATTTAGCTGGAAAACGGAAGTTTTGTATTATGCTTGTTTTCTTTTCAAATGAAATTTATGGAAGAAACTGAGAAGCATATTATAGATCAAACAGAAAGCAAAAAAGACTTACTTTTGTGGAAAATATGTTCAAAAAGCATGAAAAAAAAATTTCCAACATTTTGCTTCATAAGCACTACAAAAATTTTCTAAATCAATTTTTTTCAAAATCTCAATTGTTCCACAGGTCTCTAGCAATAATTTTGCTTTAACAGATGGAAAAAATATAAATTAGTCGACAAGTTATAGCCAAAAAACCATATAAACAATATGCTGAAAATCGGCATTTGACTGCAAAGTTCGAAGGTCGATTAAAAAAATTCGAACTAACATAAACAAACGCCGCGATACGGGTCTTCTAATTTAGCCTCCATTTTCACCCCTCACTCTCAGAATCGACCTAACTTTTGCTAACCTGAATTTGTTCCACAGTGTTCAATATTAAGAAAAAACACGAATCCATTTAAAGTATATACATATGTCGATTAAATACACAGAGTTTGTTAAATAAAATATATTACTTTAAATAGGTCTGCAGGGCAAACATGAAAAAACATCGGGATGGACGTGTTTGGGACTTAGGAATTAAATGTCGGGATGGGCGCGATTTTGGCCGAACAATTAATTCCGCGCCAATCAAGAGGGGCAAGATTTAATATCAGGATAATTTGTAGGATATGGATCACTTCATTTTTATCCAAAATGCACTATATATATCCAACTTCTGGATTTGTCCCACTTAATATTTAGGGCCACCATATCGAGACTTTTGCCATGCTGTTTCCCATATTGATGTTTCAAATAAAAATTATATACGAATTACACATATAGGATTGCGTAAAGATTTATTGGCTACAACAAACTCTTAAATGAGTAAAAAAACTAATGAAAAACTATATACTGAAGAGAATTCTAATTCTTTAAAATTGGTACCTGCAGATTCGGTGTGGTGAGCCAATAATCTAGCATCAAAAAATTGAACTTTTGTTTAAATTTATAATCAAATGTATGCCTAACGAGTCTTGGAAAATTGAGTTTTATCGATACCCTATTATATTAGAGCTATACTTTGGCCGAGTATACTTTTGCTCAGATATCGTGCCCCTTGTTACTTTTAAATCCTCAGATTTTAGACACATAAAGTTGGTACACTAGGAGTATAAGGCGTTCGGAAAACGGTTAATTAATTTTTTAATTTTCTTTCGCCAGTACCGCGCTCATAAACAGTTCAATATATTTTCTATCGATTTTTTGTCTCTAAAATTAAACAAATGTGCACGGCAATACAGATTTTCTGAAAAAAATTTATGTGTAGTTGACATTCAAATATTAATTGCGAGGTTTGCTTTCCACACTGATATTCCACGCACAATGTTTAGGAGTGTTTGATAAATTCAGAAAGGATTGGTCAATCGCCCCAACCGCTTTTGTATGGGGGGTAATTTTTAAACTGGTGCAATTTACTTTATATACAAAAATAATGGATACTACATTTTGCTTTTTTTTTTTTAAATTTTTGATACTAACCGAATTAACAAATCGACTAGACAATTACGATACGCCAATTATTAGAAAAGATCCGTTAGAAGTGGATCGACCCACAGCATCTGTTTGTCGACTTTAAATCAGCCTTTGAGAAGAAGCTGCCTGTTTGCCGCCATATCTGAATTTGGTATCCCCGCAAAACCAATTCGGCTATGTAAAATGACGCTGAGAGATTTAGGACGCATTAATTGAATTTAATATTTCACATTTTTTAAACAGCCTTTTCTTAAATAGCAACGATATTAGAATTTATTAAAATTGTTTAGTTGTAGATTTTTATACATCTTCCGCCATGCCGTTTAAAGAGTTAAGAAAATATTCTTTTCGTTCGAAAAAAAAATCAGGGAACAAAGATTTGGATTTAATTATTAATATTAGGAAGACGAAAAGGCAACAGCAATATATACGGCTTACATAGTACCAATGGTTAAGGCGATTGCTTGACGGAGTAGGAGTACGAGTTTGATGTGGGGGGTGCGCGTTTGACACCCGGAAGAAGTCTGATGAGAATCTCTGAAATAGTTAAAATGTGCACCATTGTTTCTTGTTCAATAACTTCCTTATAAAAATAAATGGCCTTAAGTTCATAAAATATATTGTTGATTATAACAAAATATTTAAATTTTGTAGCAATTCAAGTATATGGGGAAAATCGATAATTGAATTGAGAAATTGTTAATAGGGACCAAAAATGTCCAAATTCTTATGCAGCTCACATTATACACAGGGTTTATCCCTAACGAAATTGCAGAAAAGTAAGTCGCTTTGTTTAAAAATTCATTAAAAATTCAGAATGTTTTTTTTTTTAAACTTAGTTCTCAATGTGTATAACGTTAATGAATTGTAGAAAATTCTAACCGATGTTTTTACGAAACCTTTTTTTTTCTTCTTTTCAGACAGATTATATCAAAGCACATACATATTTTCTAAAAGTTTACATTCTTAAAGGACTCAAGAGACATACAGTTACTAATATATTCGTTAGTTTTTAAGATTTTTGTTTCTCCAGTGAAAAAAAATTTAATTGCCAGTTAGGGCTTCTGTACATTTTATAAAGGATATATATGTATGTATGAAGCAGTATGCGATTTCATTTAAATTGCAATTGAGAAATTAGCTAGAATTGGCAGTTATTGCGCTATTAATATTTGCAATTCAATAAAATCCCAATCACAGCGCATCAGAAGAAATATAACTCACATAGAAAGGATCGGGGTATGGGGTATGGAAAGACCTGAAAAAATAATCTCACAACAAAATCTTCGTCTAACTAAAGTCTTCTTTGATATAAATTAAGTATCCTTGGGCAACTCATACTCCTGTAAGTACATCAATTATGACCTGGGAGACAATTATGAGCTCCGTCGATAATGAAAACCAGAATCGTTGTAAACCAGACCGGGCCTTAGAAAAGTAGTTTTGATATTGAATGAGACAAAAAGTTCTTTTTCATCAATATTCTGCGCTGTTTACACCGGGTGGATGAAACTAACCTAACGTCGGTCAATGCATAAGTGGGCTGATGAAAATCAATAATTTGCTTTTACTGAAATATTTAAAATCTAAAACTTTAAAAGGATATATAGCATATTCTGGAAACTGTCAAATTCAAGCCCGAAAATTTTGAATTATCAGTCGATAGCACAAAATTGTAATTATGTATTTTTCTTACACAATTTTTTTTTTTAATTTTTATAACTAGTTTCATGATATATGAATCAATTATGAAATTTTTCAAATCGAGCAAGTTTTATAATAAATGTACACACGAAGCTAAATGCTTCTGTTATAATTTAATATTTACTTTAATTTATATTTACAATTACACCACCTCTTTTCTTTTATTATTTCTTTTTTAAGTTTAACTTTTTCTTAAATTTTTGAATTCGAACAAACGCTAAGGCTCAGCACAATCACTTTACTTATATCTTAAACTGTCAAGCAACTAATAATTCAACTTGCACTTTCTAATTTAACTTGCGTTTCCTCGCTGTGCAAAAGTAGTTGGTAGAAACACTGCACTCACACTGAAATACTTAAAGAGCAAATAGCAATAAATCACTTCAGTTCACGGTGACAAGTTCGCGCGTAATATACACACACACGCACACCCAGTCGTAACGCCTACAAGTATGCTACTAAAATTGTATTACTACACTGGAAAATGTGCTGAAAGTTTGGAAACACAGTTGATGCTGCATTTGCTTTTGCTTTAAATATATGTATATATATATATATATATATACTATATATTTATGTACTATATATAGTAATCACATTATTTCATTTGTTTCATTATTATTGTTGCTATTTTAGTAAGCCGCCGATTTGGTCACAGTTAACCCGCGTTTTTGATGCGACCACGTGCACGCAACCACAACGAATGTGCCGCAATACCTCAATGCGTCTGCTGGCACGCGGCAAATTCACTTTTGCACGCAGTACCGAGTGCCGCCGAACAGCATCCCTGTAGCCATGGGGAGACATGTGGAGTGAGAAGTGAATGAGCGTGGAGAATTTGTTCGGAGCGTCGTAGAATACGATAAATTTAGAGCGGCTTGTGAGGGGTGGTGAAAGAGTTTTGCCAGTGAAACAGCGCAAAAAGGACGAACAAACAGCATATGAATTTCGGAGAAGATGTCTTCGCATTGGATGAGAAAAACATAAAAAAAACAAGCATAATAAATGTAAAACAAAATATTTATATATTTTTTAAATTGTGTTTTTTTCAATTTAAACAGCTTTACTTTATTTTTTAAATTTAATTAAGTTTATTCTATTTCATTTTATTTTGCTTTATTTTCGTTTATTTTACTTTATTTTCGTTTATTTCATATTATTTTCGTTTATTTCACATTAATTTAGTTTATTTGCTTTTATTTTACTTTAAAAGATTTTATTTTATTTTTTTTAATTTTATTTTAATTTTTTCAGTTATTAAAATTTTTTTTCAATTTTTTATATTTCTTATTTCATTTCAGTTTATTTTAATTCACTTTAGATTATTTTATTTTCTTTCATTTGTAAGATTTTATTTTAGTTTCTTATACAGAATTTTTTAATATATATTTTATTTTATTTCCTTTCGTTTTGCTTTGTTTTATTTTATTTCCTTTTCTTCCTTTTTGTTTTGCTCAGTTGTTTTTCTTTTAATTAAATTTTATTTTATTTTCCTTACATTTATTCTATTTTATTTCGTATATGCATTTGTTATTTTATTTTATTTTATTGTAATATAATTTATTTTTATTTTGTTTATTTTATTAAATTTTTTTTTTCATTTTGTTTGTTGTTTTTACTTTACATTAATTTATTTAAATTAACTTTATTCACTTAAATTTTATTTTTATTTTTTAATTTTTCTTTTGTTTTACTTCAGTTTATTTTATTTTTATTATTTATTTTATTTTATTTCACTTTGTTTGATTAAGTTTTGTTTTGTTTAATTTTACTGTACATAATTTCTATATATGTACATATATATTTTTTTTATTTTTTAAGTTTATTTAAACTTATTCTTTTTAATTTCTTGATTTCATTTTTTTATTTCATTTTATTTGACTTTATTTTTCTTCTTTCTTATTTACTTTATTTTATTTTATTTTGTTTAATTTCCTTGCGTTTTGTTTTATTAATTTTTTTAAATTGCATTTTATATTATTTTATTCTCCCTCCTTCTATTACTTTTTATTTATATTTTTATTTGTTCTGCTCTATTGTAGTTTTTCGGTTGGTCTTATTTTATTTGATTCTCTTTATTTTTTTTTATTCCTTTTGATTTATTTTTTTTATTTCCTTTCATTTTGGTTTGTTTTATTTCGCCTTATTTATTTCTTTTAAGTTTGTTAAATTTTAGTTAATTTTATTTTAATTCATTTTATTTAATACCTTTTTTTTTACTTTATTAAAATTATTTTTTTTTAAGCAAAAATTGCTGTATTTTTAAATTTTGTGTGTTTTATTTAATAATCCTTATTTTTCATTTATGTTATCTTATTTACTGTAATTTAGTTTTACTTTATTAGAGTTTCTTTCATATGTTCTTTAATTCTATATTTTGTTTACTCTCTTTTTGCTTTACTTTATTTTATTTTAATTCGTTGAATGTTAGTTTTCTTCTTTTTCATTTATTTTATTTTATTGCGTTTCATTCGTGTAATTTTTTCCATTCGATTATGTGTAAAACTATTTTATTTGCAATTTTACAAATTATATTTCATCGTATTTGGATTTGTTTTTATTATTATTATGTATTTGAAAAAAAATTGAATACACCTTTTTTACTTTTCCTCATTTTTTTTACATAAAATTAATTTTGTTCTACCTTATTTGTATTTGTTTTTCAATTTTTATTGTTTCAGTTTTTATCATTTATTTTTTAAATTTAAATTTAATTTTTTAATTATTTTTTTATCTTGTTATTCAATTTTGTTTTTGATTTAATTTAATTTTATTATTGTGCTTCATTTACTTTACAGTTTTTTATAATTTCTAGCATTTTGTTGGTCCATTTTGGGCTGCTGTTTCTCTCTCATTCGATTTTCCTCCTTATGCTCTCTCGCAAGGACTATTTCCATGCTGCTAGGACACCGGCGGGCTTTCCAGTGTCTGCCACCTTTTTAACGATACCTCAACAAAGGTTTTATATTGGAATATCTCACAGCATCTTAAATGCCTTGAAAAGATGTACTGGTTGTTGAAAATGCAGAAAGGCAAAGAATAAGGGGGGCATAAGGAGGTTGAAAAAATTTATTTGGCTTGCGTTATGCTTTTGCGCCCATTAACGCGAAATTCTAGGTAAGTGCGCCTTTGAGTGGGCAATAAATTTTTAACATATTTTTTATTATACTTTGCATGTTTCGAGAGCTATACTGACTTCACTTCCACTCCAGATCATCAGCCCTCAAAACGACACGTGCCAATGAGTCAGCCGTCACTTTACTCACTTGCTCTGGCCGCCAATGCACCAATACCAGTTTCCCTTTGCCTTGCTTACCTTTACATCTGCTTGGCAAAAACACTACAAAAAAAAAATTGCCTTAATCACGCGATTGTAAAATTTTTCTTGCGCACTGACAGCGAATTGGCACTTATTGTTAGATTTTTCGCTTTTTGCTATTGTTTGTTGCTCTTGGATTGCTGTTGCTCATTTACCTAACTAATATTGCTTTTCGTTCAAAATTTGATGGTTTAATTGACAAGGTTTTTATCTTTTGCGCGTATTGGCATTTCTTTTTTGTTGTTTTTTTGTGCTGCATTTAGCGGCACGTGACCCATAGCAAATAAATACCGAGCACTTTTATACTACGTCTGCTCTCTTTAATTGCAAAATAATCACACCGTTAGTCGCACGCGATAGCCTTTTTGAATTTGCTCTTTTCGCTTTTCGACCGACTCCGCGCGCACCAAGCTCCGCACTGTTTTGTCTCTCAACTTCAACTGACTTTTATAGCTACGTTGACTATTACTGTGCATTTCTACAGCTATTGCGTTTGATTTTTTTGTTATTGCGATTCTCCATTAACTTCGCTTCACTAACTTTTGCAAATTCCACAGCTAGTGGCTTGCCGGTCAAAGCAAATAGGCCCAGACATTATTCGCAACAAGGCAGTTGGCGCTCAGCACTTCCAGTGAGTAGAGAGAAAATGAAATAAAGTCGCTCTTTCTCTCTCCGCCGTAAACACATTTCTAATTTTTGCTCTCTCACTTTGCTAGGGTCTCATCCTTTTTCTCATGCACTAACTACTCTGCTCTGCCTACCTTCTTCATCCAGCTGACCTCTCCTCCCAGCTGACCATATTGGAGGCATCGTAAACAAATCGCTGTCATTATTTTCCTTGCTTTCATTTTAGTAAGCTTTTTCGTCATCGTCAGCGTGTCATTGATACGTTACCCTCAATAGTCGCGTACCTTACCTCTCTCCGCCTTTCCCATTTTCTCATTTCCCACCAGCTAATGCGTTGTATTTGTGACGCCGAAATTATTACTTATAAACAATCTGCTTTGTGAAATAAATATGTCACTTCCGTATGTTGGCAGTTACTACGCCATTCTAATCCAAGTGGTTTCAAGTGTTTTTGTTTTTGTATGAAAATGTCATAGCAGCTGTCGATTGGTTGGGCCTATGTAGATTGTAAATAAGTTAGAGTAGTTCGTTTGTAACCAGTTGGTCTCTAGGTGATTGCAATTTTATGTGCAATTCCTTCGAAGCTGGTTAATTTGTTAACAGTAAGGAACTAACCAGGTTACACTTATCAGTTGATAATAAAATAGTTCCCCACCTATAAAGCGTTTATATGTTTAGCCTAACAATTTTCCTGAAAGATTTTTTTTTTTTGAAAAATTTAAAGGAGGGGAGCGTATCTAAAGCTAAGTGTACAGTTTAAGCTGGTAACTAATTATTCAGCTTTTAAGAAAACCAAAAAAAAAAAAATAAAAATACTGATGCATCTAAGTCTCAAAGCCAGAAGTAAAACTTCTGTGCCGACTCTACAAAGGGGTATAGAATTAAATATGGGGGAGAGTTTGATAATAAGACACCCCTTTTAGTTTTTCAGTTTTAGCATGAGTGAAAATAGTAGTAGAAATTAGTGAAAATAGTAGTAGCATTAATAAAAATTGTACTAGTAATTAGAAGTAGCTCTGCTAAAATTAGTAGAAGAAATGATTAAAAACAGTAGTAGAAATCAGAAAAAAGTAGTAGTAATTTGGTATAGCACGGGTAAAAATAGTAGTAGAAAATATTAAACATAGAAGGAGTAATTAGTAGTAGAACTAATAAAAATAGCAGTAGAAATTAGTAAAATAGTAGTAGAAATAGGTAAAAATGGTAGTTGTAATTAGGAGTAACATTAGTAAAAGTAGAGGTAAAATTTGTGAAAATAGTAGTATTAATTAGTACTAGCACGTATAAATAAAAGTAGTAGAAATTAGTAAAAATAGTAGTAGATCTTAGTAAAAATAGTAGTAGTAATAAGTAGTACCATTTGTCAAAATAGTAGTAATAAATGGTAGTATTGTTAGTAAAAATAGTACAAATAGTAGTGGGAAGTAGTGAAAATCGTAGTAGAAATTATTAAGAAGAATAGTAGTAACTTCCAGTAGCATAAATCAAAATAGTAGTAATTAGTAATAGCAGGAGTAGTAGTAGTATTAGTAATTAGAACTTGTAGTGGTAGGAACTGGAGGTAGTAAAACCATTTTGAAAAGTATAGAAAATGTGTAATTTAAGAGATATCAGTTGAATTCCAATTAGGACCTTGTCAGACAAATCTTCAAAACGTTTAACACAGAATTTTACAGAAAACACAATAACAAATAGCTTATCTCAAATGCAGAATAAAATCGCTGTTAATTTAGTAATGTTAGTATCAATAAACTCACCCAGGGGAATGACAATCAGAGGCGGCCCCCACTTACGTAGACTTCTATACAGGAAGCCATCCTTCAAAATGCACTTTATCATTTCTCAAAAATTTAATTGCAGCCAGAAAAATAATAATAATAATTGAAATAATAATAATAATTAAAATAAAATATTGATACTAAAAAATTACAAAATGGAATTTGATATTATTAGAAAGATATTTTATACGACAATTACTTTATTTGAGTAACATTTTGAATATATGACCACATTGCTCAATTTATTGGTCTAAATTGCGACTAGTTTTCCAAGCTTGGAAATTTAGATATCTTGGATATGTCGCCAATGGAGGAAAGGAGGAGGAAGTTTCCGTAACCAAGAAGATTTTACCAAGAGAGAACAACCAAGAGTCTTAAGATTTAAGTAACTCTAACCTCATTTTCATTTAGAAAAGTTTTTGTTTTAAATTATTGCATAGTTGATATGTTGTGATTTTAATATTTTCCAAAACATTTCATGGTTATTTTATAATTTTCATTTCTTCGATAGGATTGTATCGATATTTTATGTTTCTTATTTACATTTTTTAGAGTTTATTACGATAGAAATATTTTCAACAAGAATAACGGTTATTTTTGATCAAAAAATTAAAAAGTAAAAATAAAGATCATGATGGAAAAAAAATTACAAAATGTCGATTAAATTTAACGATTAAATCATGTTTGTTCCTTTCATATAAAAGCTGAAACCGTTACGGTTTCTCAATAAAGCTAAAATTTAAATTAGTATTTTTGATAGAAAAATATCGATACAACACTCACGAACAATTTCTGGCTTTTTCGAAAACACTTTAACTTAAATTTTAGTAATTTAAAATTATTATTCCTCAACTAATAAATAAATGTTATATTCAAATAACAACAACATTTCTTTTCTCTGTCTGACTTCTTAAATTGAAATGTCGAAAGTAACTGCTATATTCATAGCTTGTTTTCAACAATTGAAAAGCGACTTGAACAAAACAAATCTAAACTTATTTATTTGAAACCAGTTTCCAGTAAGATTTGCTTAAATCAAGTTTAAAATTACTAAAAGTTATGAAGATTTTTTCAGTTACGTTCGAGAAAACTATTTAAAAATTATATACATTGTCACTAGTATAATTTTTTTTTGGAAAACAAACCAGTATTTATGAAAATTCTGGAACAATATAGCAATACAACCTAATTTTTATTCAATTAACATTTAGTCAGACATTTAACCTGTACTTGAAATCTGATTATAGGAAAACAATTGAAAACAAGTGCAACCTGTCTTAATATTTTGGAAATCTGTAAATTAGAAATAAAGCAACAAAGCTAGCAATCCTACTCGTCCAAACCGCACAGCGTGTTTGCACACTTGGAGCAAGGTTTTTAAATTCTCAAACAATGTTGGTTTTCTCCTTTGCGTACATTTTCAACCACACATTCCCGCATTCCTGCATGTTTTCGCTTTTGGTTGAACCCCAGCATGCCGTTTGTGTGCCTCCGCTTTTCTGTAGTACACAAAAGTGGCGTTAACGCCAAATGATTTGAGTTCCCTTCTGATTATATTGATTTATTTGTCCAATTTGTGTAATCAGTATTTTGCGAAATATTTTCACAATAAACCAATGCATTGGTATGTGTGTGTGTAAGTTCGTATGGGTAAGATTATGTAGATGTGTAAATTGCATATGTTTGTAAAAGGAACTTCTAAGGTGACCGATTTTCGTTTTGGGCGCTGATTGAGCAGCAAGCTTTAATTTGCCGCTCCAGGAAATTTGTAAATCATGAAATGGGTTTCCTGTACGTGACTGTAGAATAAAAATGAAAAAAATGATTGGTTTTGTTTTGTTTTTTAGAATAATTCATTTATTTCTATTTATTCATTTTTATTATATTATATATGTAAGTTTACAATAACTTCGTTTTTACATATATTCGAGAGAACAAAATACTGTGGGTAAATTACGCTTACGCTGCGCAAGAGGTATCAAAATCTTAATAATTAATGTTGCTGAAATATTCACATATTACAACACGCCTCCTTGAATTTTCAGCATTATACACCAATATTAATTTTTATATAATATGTTTTCAATTATCATATACATTAGTTTGCTTCTTACATACTAGTTTACATTCAGATTTCACTGTTTATCTTGTAATCGACATTTAAGTTTAAAAAAAGAAACGTTGAAAATTAGATTAAGTTCAACGCATTCCTATTTTTTATAAACATACATTTATTTAGGCTCTTTGTTAATATATCCGCCAAATTAGATTGCGAATCAATTTTTACAATATCAATCACGCCATTTTCGTAATTTTCATTTATATAATGGTATTGCACTTCAATATGCTTCGAATTTTTTGTGAAATTGCCAAATTTCGCAATTGCTACCGCACCAGAGTTATCCTCATATATTTTTATCGGTTTGTATAATTCTAAACAAAATGACTCATTTAACAGATTTTTTAGAAATAAAACTTCGGTTATTGCTTCAGACATCGCAGTATATTCTGCAAAAGTTGAGCATTTAGTTACCGTATTTTGTTTGCGCGTTTTCCAATAAACTACATTGCCGTATAGTCTTATTACAAATCCAGTTGTCGATTTTCTATCAATATTATCTCCTGCATAGTCTGAATCAACCATACAGTCTAAATGCTCATCTCTTAAACCTTTATCAGAATAAGTTAATTTGAAGTTTTTCGTTTTGTACAAGTATTTGAGGATTCTTAAAGCATACTTGAAATGTGTTTCATTATAGCAACTTTGAAATCTACTCAAGTAGTTAACGCTAAAGGAAATATCTGGCCTCGTGCCAGTGCTTATGTATAATAATTCTCCAATTAAATTTCTGTATTTTATTCTTTCATCTATTTCCTTTGCTTGTTCTAATTTTAAATTCTTTTCCATTGGAGTATCGTACAATTTTGCATTTTCCAAGTTATATTTTACAGCTAAGGATTCAATATATCTTGTTTGGCACAATGTCATAGATTTTCTGTCATCATTATACTTTATATCAATTCCTATATAATTATTAATTTTTCCTAAATCTTTCATTGCAAATCTCTGCATTAAACTAGATTTAACTTCATTAATTTTGTTTTTGTCTTTACAGCAAATCAAAAGGTCATCAACAAAAACTAAAATATATATCGAATCTTGGCTTGTATTATTTACATATAAACAATAGTCATAATTGCTTTTCTTAAAATTCAATTTTTCTACATATTGGTTAAAACAATCATACCATGCCCTTGGACTTTCTCTGAGACCATACAAAGCTTTTTGTAATTTATAAACTTTATTTCTACCAGTTTCGTACCCTTTAGGTTCATTAACATAAACTTCCGACTTCACAGTACCGTTGAGAAAAGCTGTCTCAACATCCATTTGCTCAATAAACAAACTATTTGCGCAACAGTAACTTAGTAAAATTTTTAGAGTTTGCATTTTGCCAACTGGTGAATACACATTTTCTAAATGCTCTTTTTGCTGAAAACCTCTAACTACCAATCTCGCTTTATATGTATTGTCAATTTTCTTTTTGTAAATCCATTTTACATCTATAATTTTCTTATCTTTTGGTTTATCAACAATAGACCATGTTTTGTTTTTCTTTAAACTTTCTATTTCAGAATTCATAGCTTTTTTCCACTCGCTAGATTCTCTGGAGTTAATCGCCTCCTCAAATGTATTAGGTACATTCGCATTTACACAATTTACATAAATGTAGTTTGTTATAGGATTTCCAAATCTGTTTACAGGATTTCTTTCTCTACTCGAAATTCTTCTTTCTATATAATTTTCATTTTTGTTTTTGGGATCATTAGATTCATTGACAATTTCTCTCCCATTATCATTGTCGTCACTAAAATTAGTCTTTTCTTGCACATTATCATTATTCACTTCATTAGCAAACTCATCATTGTTTCCATTAGTCTGATTGTCCAAATTCAAATTTATACACTCATCATTATCAAAATTTTCGCTCTCATTATCGCCCTTTTTTTGTAAACAAATTAATTCCGTACCTTCTTCGACTACTTGAACATGTCTAGCATTAATTATTTTATTATTTACGAGAACTCTGTAACTATTATCATTATAACCTACCAATATGCCTAATTTTGCTTTATCATCCCATTTATTTCTTCTCAACACCTCAGGTGTTCTTACAAAAACTCTACTACCATAGATTTTTAAATGTTTAACATTAGGCTTTCTGCCAAAAAATATTTCATAAGGAGTTTTATTTTCCTTAGTATTGGCTATTGTACGATTCTTTAAATATGCGACTGTTTTTATTATTTCAGGCCAAAACCTGTGACTAATTTTAGCTTCTCGCGCTAAACATCTGCCCATATCCATTGCCGATCTATTGTATCTTTCCGCGACTCCATTCAGTTCATGCACATAGGAAGGACACGGTAATAACTCGATTCCTTTGTTTTTAACAAATTCATAAATTTCACTATTCATATATTCTTTACCATTGTCACATCTCAATTTCTTTATTACCTTCCTAAACTTATTTTGAACCAAGTTAACGAAATCTATAAAACAATCTGCTGTTTCATTTTTACTTTTTATACAATAAATTTTCGTGCATTTACTGTAATCATCTATAAACGTCAAAAAATATTTTTCTCCACGATTGCCGATTGTATTATGTGGTCCATTCAAATCCGTATGAATTAGCTCTAAGATTTCAGTAGACTGAGTCCTCGTATTTTCAAATGGTACATTAGCCATTTTGCTTTGAATGCAATTCGCACATTTCATAATACTATTTTCTAATTTTTCTGGTAAACCTTCTACTAATTTATCTTTAACCAGTTTATTTAAATATTGAAAGTTTACATGTCCTAACGCTCTATGCCATTTTTCTTTATCTGTTAATCTTACTGTATTTGCATAAATATTATTATTTTTATTATTGTACAAAAAGCTTTTTATTGTGTATAAACCATCGATCTTATTTGCAACAGCTGTTAATTTTTGATTTTTATTATAAATTTCTGCTTTGTGATCTCTAGCTACAATCGTACTATTTTCTGTTATCTTCGAAAAACTTAATAAATTCTTTTTAATTCCATCTACAAAATAAACATTTTTCAAATCAACTTGTACCTCATTATCATTTTTAAAAATAATTCTCACTGTACCCCTCTTTGTCGCTTCTAAATGCTTGCCATCTGGCAATTTCACATGAATAGGGGTTTTTAAATTTATGTAATTACTAAAATAATCTTCATTGTTTATAATGTGGTCCGTACAACCACTGTCTAATAACCACTCGATCTCGTTATTAATGCACTTACTTTTTTCTAACTCATTTGCATTTACTCTTACAACTTCCGTTGTCCATGATTCGTGCGAAGACCCCTGGTGCTGCTCACTGGTGGATGATGATGCTTGTTGACCTTGACCTCTACCTCGGATATAACCTCGTTGTGACGTACCTCTGCTTTGGCCTCTAGATGAACTACGCTGACCTCTTGGATTCCATTGGACTCCTCTGCCATGGCTATTTTGAGATCCTCGAGATTGACTACTTTGCGGTCCGTGCCAGCAGTCCCTCTTGTAATGCCCAGTTTTTCCACACTGGAAACACTCGGCTTTTGTTTTTATTGTGAAGGTGCTTACACTGTTCTTCTTTTCATTATCGCCTTTGCTTAAATTTTTTTCTTTTATTTTCGACTTAACATATTCGACAGTTCTCTGCTCATCAGGCACCAAGTCGATGAAATCTCCAATGAAACTATAGTTTGGTGGTAAGGCTTTGATTAGGTACCTCATTTTTTCTTCTTCTTTTAATTCGGCTGCGGCAGATTTCAACTCGTTACATGCCTTTTCAAATTCAATAAAAAAATCTTCTACACTTTGAAAATCTTTTAATTTGACGTCTTCTAATTTTCCCCTGTTTATAATTTGTAGAGATGTTGATTTTGCCGAGTAGATCTTCTCCAACTTCGACATAATCGCATAAGTCGTTGCGCATTCACTGATGTACTCCAGTTGCTTGTCCGACAAAGCGCTAATTAAAATTGTCTTCGCTTTTAGGTCAATTTTCTTCCAAATAGCGTCGTTGTCTTCAGCAACTCTTTCTCTTTTTGCTGGTTCGTGACATTCCTTGTACTCCAAAATGGTCATAAGTCTAAATTTCCAGCTTGAGTAATTGTTTCCCTCAAACACTGGAATGCTCACGTCGTCGACTTTTGCTTGCCTAGCCATTTCTTCTAATTTTTGAGCTCTCAAATTATTCTCAACTTCAATTTTTAGTATCAATGTTCTTTTCAATATTTTAAGAAAACCTTTTCTCAGTAAATTTGTAGCTTCTCTACTTAACTTAAAATCTTCCTTTTTTAATTCTTCCAGTAAGTCGTCATCGAATATATTTTCATCGGAACTCGAACTTTCTAGCTTAGTTTTCAACGCAGCATACATGTGCTTAACCTCACCTTACCTCGTGCAGCCTTTTTTTTTTTTTTTTTTTTTATTTTTTACGATTTGTATGCATTCACCACCTAATTTTCAGCGTTTTCAGCAACCTTGCTCTGCTACCATGTTTTGTTTTTTAGAATAATTCATTTATTTCTATTTATTCATTTTTATTATATTATATATGTAAGTTTACAATAACTTCGTTTTTACATATATTCGAGAGAACAAAATACTGTGGGTAAATTACGCTTACGCTGCGCAAGAGGTATCAAAATCTTAATAATTAATGTTGCTGAAATATTCACATATTACAACAGGTTTTTTGAAATACTCCGCCTTTGGCGACGAATTAAACTTTCGAACATGGCGGGGCAGCAGTGCGTATGAGTAATATATGGAGGCGAAGAGCTAATACGAGTACTGCTGAGGAAACAATTTTATAAAATTTGTAGAATGGTTTTATGATTAGCTCGATAATAGAGAGATAGAAAGTTTGGGGAGATGTGGATGGTTGAAAATATGGAGTTTTGTGATATTTATAGACCACATTTTGGGTTCAAAACTATACGAAGTCTGTGAAATTTTTCCGATTACAACGAATAACTAATAATATATACTATATATATAGTATATGTATGATACATATATGAAATTTGAACAACGTTTTAACAGAATCTTCAAAAATATAGAAAAATTGAAAATCGATTAAATAAATTATATGTACATTTATCTTATCGGCATTCCAGTCTCAACTTTTGTTTACTCTCTAACCTCATCAATAGCTGACCACACGCGATACATACAAACATAAAATATGTATGTATTTGTTGTCACGAACTGTAATGAACGACAAACAAAGAAAACCCCCACAGTTTACAAACATTTGCCATTAAGTGCACTGACAAGATGATGACAGCAAAGACAAAACCAACGCAAAGGGGGAGAAATGGCTAAAATTGCAAACACAACAAAAAGTTTTGTCAACAAAATAAGAACGGTTAGCAAACATGTTACAAAGATGACAATAAAACAGAAGCTGAGTGAAAAAGGGGAGATTGAAATGTGTGAACATTTTTGTAAATGCTGCACATTTTTGTTGCTATACATTAACGTACATATACCTACATTAAGATGGGCCCTTGGTCGCAGGGGAAATGAAAACTCATCTGCTTTAAAATCGGCAGCCAATGTTGTATTAGGTAAAGGTAAATAAAAATTTGCCAAAAACTTCAATTCGGCCGGTTGAAAATTGACGTGCCGCACGCACCTTGAAGTTTGTGAGAGCAAAATTTGTGAAAAATGGAAAGAAAAATACTAAGAGCTACTCTGGAGTCATCCATAAAGAAGCAAGGTGTAGAAATAAAAGCCATTATTGCATTTTAAATACTTTTCTAGAAAAAACTTAACCCGCATCGCCAACCCTTCATGTGATTGCCATATATTTTCAAAAAGTTTTTCACAAAACTTTACAAAAAGAGTATCGTATAAATGCGACAAGTTAAAGCGCTGGAAAAAGTTTTTACGTTTCGAAGTCGCGTAAGCTCTCAAAGTAATTTTACAAAAATTGCTTGTTTACATTTGCAAAACTAATTTTTTCTCCTGATATCATCTTCGACATCTTCAAAGCTACTGAAGCTGGCGTCGTTATTGTATTCCTCTCCTGTTTTTTTTCAAATTCTTCTACTCCCTCTAGTTGATGAAACATCTGCATCAAAGAAGGCGACAGCTACAACCTTCGCGGCCGGATGCAACATATCTGATAAATTTTGTTTCCAGTGTTTTCGACAATTTGTTATCGAACTCTGCATATTAGTGAAAAGCTTTCAAAAAATTAAAAGCCCGGATTCGGCTCTTTGACAGCTTCAGTACAGACGTACCATGGCGACCCCATAAAGGAAAGTTTCTTAATTTCACTCCTCTAGGGATGACTCCTGTGTAGTGACGAGTTGTTGTTGTTGTTGTAGCGTCTAACGTGGAGCTAAGTCTACTGCAATATCCAAATCTTAATTGGGTCAGATTAGCGCGGGACTCGCGAGACAGTTCCTGCTGTCCTCATCTGCTTTGGTGGTGGTTGGGCTCCTATTATGGCATTGGCCTAGCGAGAGTCAATGGTGGTAGTGACTGTCTCTTTGTGGATGTTGCTTGGGAGGTGGCACAACTGCAAGCAGATGCCTATTTGGGTGCCTCGAACGATGGCACCTAGCAAGGAACTGTAGCGGCTCTGTATTTTACTGGCGATTGCGGTAATTAAGATCCAGCTTGACCTCCATCGTCTAGGAGCTAAAGAGAGTCGCCGAGGACTTGGTAGGGAACAACGCCAGGCTTCTGCCTGTGAAGAAACGGGCAAGGTCGAAGAGATATTCGTTCACTCTCGAACACAGGTCATCAATTGCATTGTGGGTGACCATTATCGAGCAATCATCGGCATATGAGACTGTGGTGACTCCCTCTGGTGGTTTAGGGAACTTGGCGGTATAGTGATAAAACAAGAATGGAGACAGGATGCCACCCTGCGGTACCCCTTGTTTAATTCTTTTTAGGTTTGATGTTGAGCTTCGAATAGTACCGATAATTGACGACTACACAGGTAATTCGCAGTCCACCAATTAAGGATAGTTGACATCTCCACGTCGGCTAGAAGCGTGGAATGACATGCCATGTCAAAACCATTTGACAGGCTCAATGCTACCAGAACGTTTTCTCTTGCAGGGGCGGTTCTGTTTAAGACCGCGGCTCACCCGTAGTTACGAGTGTTTTTCTTTCGATTTTGCCCGACTTTTGCTGCCACAATTTTCAGCCGATCGAGTTGTAAAATTTTTATAACTTCACACAAAACTGGGCGAAATTGGGAATAAAAAAATAAGGACCACCTTAATATAGATACATTTACATATATATACATATATATCCCCTAACATCTCACATCCGCGCATTTTTTTGGACAAGCGAATTTTGGCCGCTGTTGCTTCTTTTGTTGTCGCTACTTTGTTGCTTTTGTTGCTTACTGCCATTGCAGGAAATGAAAATGAAATGAATGTGTGAAACAGTAGTAAAATTTGATGTTCTTGGCGTTTTCTTTGTTTGTTGATATTATTGTTGGTGTTGTTATTGTTATTCGCAGATTATTACGCAAATCAATAGACGTCATACGCGCAGGTCAGACAAAAAGAGAAACGAGGTGACAGCGTCCACGTACAGTAAATGACGGGCGACTATGCGGATGTCTGGGTGGAAAGTCAAAGAAACTTGATGCAATGGTAATGGATAGGAGGTGGAATAATGGACAAAAAGTGCAAGGATACATAGAGACAGGCAAAGAGTGAGAGTGAAAGTAAAAGAGTGGGCTGCGAAGCAAAAGCATGGAGAGTAGGGATTAAGACGACGGGAGGAAATTTGCACCCTAGAGGAGTAAAAGAAGAAAACAAACAAAGGACAGATGGGGAACGGAATATGTAGTAAGAAATTAATATAAACAGGCGGCAAAGGAAAGAAATAATGCAAATAAAATAAGTGATAATAAAAAAGTAAATTTGTAAAAATGGTGTGTGGAGTAAAACTTTGAGAATATAATACAAAGTAAGGTAAATTATAGTCTAACTAATCTGGCAAATAAAATGAAGGTAGAAACACAAACTGACACCTCTCGACAAGAGCGTGCGAGAGGGTTGCGCGCAGAGTGGAAATTAAAACGAAATGTTTCGCAAAAAGTTCTCACGATTTTCCCTCCACCATTTCGCTCTCATTTGAGCACTTTTTCCGGATTCATTATCTCAGCTTATTGGTCACTGGAATGACGCCGTTGGAAGTATTTTGTTTGTATTAGATTTACCCTGAAAGTATGCTATGTTTGTTGTCAGTCGTCATAACGGTATATTTCAACTACTAAATCACTACACCAGTCGGTGGAAGAGCAGAGAGTTGAGAGTTGCATGAAAGCGTTAAGTGAATATTGCGAAAGGTAGGCAAGACGAGAGGGTGGCAGGGGGTTTAAAAAGCAAACAAACTCAAACAAAAAAATTTTTTTGTGCGGTTTGAAGTAACGATTTGCTGTTAAAAAAAATCTATTATGCTACTAAGCTGTTGCTTCTATATAAAGTCTCGGCCATTCAAAATCACAATAAGTTGTGGAAGAAAATTTATATTTTTTTTTTATTTTTTTTAAATTGCCGCTTGAGATTCATTATAAAATTATAAAATTTTAATAATGTCATATGAAAATATAATCCAACTTTTTCAATTTGGTAATTTTATATAGTCATCATTACTTAAAAAGTGCTTCCAAGAATGTTCAAAATCTATTTACTAGAGTTTCAACTCTTTTCAATACCCAAAGCAAGTTTTAAAAGTTACTAAAAATTTTAAACTTATCAAAAACATATTTTTAAAACATTTCTAAGGACGTTAATATTAAGAATTTGTCGTCATTATAAAGTTAGCTCCAAGGATTTTCAAAAAAATGTTTTTAAATTTTTTTTTAAATTTATTCATTGATTAAATTATTTCTCCAAAATCATTCAACTTACAAAAATTTAGTAAAGAAAATTTACTTTTTTTAGTTTTCAGAATTTGTAGTCATTATGAAATTTGATTTAAAACAAATTTTTTTTTATTAATTAAAATTTTTTTTTAAATAATTAAATTTTTTCCCCAAAATCATTGAACTATTCATAGTTTAGAAACTACTTGCCGAATATAAATTAGTTTCGAAGTTTGATTTTAAATTACAAAAATTTTGTAAATAGTTTTCAGTGCGATTAATCTTGAAAATTTGGAAACATTTTCTTTAAACATTTTTTTTTTCTTAATTTGTGCGCTAATAAAACTAGCTCCAAACAGTTTAAACATTAGTTATTGAACCTAAAAAAGAAAAAAAAAATAAATAAAACTTTACTTCAACAGTATTCCAAACTTTGTTAATTTTACATAATTTTCTAAGGGTGATTTTGCAAAAATATTACTCTAATTTTTTCATTGAAAAATGAGTGTAAATAAATAAAAATAAAGAAATTTTAATAAAATTTTTTTTTTTTGTAAAACAATTTTTGAAAATATTATAATATGTTCTTAATTATTTTCAATACTATATTTATCCAATAGTTAAATTAGTTTTGCAAGAAATAATAACAAAAAAAAAAAAACACAAAAATAAAACAAAATTTTTCTACCTCGTTAGCCAGCGCTGAATAAGAATTTATTTATTTTAAGGTTTGGCTTTGTGAACAGGGTAAGTAAATCAATAAATAAATAAACCCATTCTTCAATCGCATTAAAAATGGCGCAAACTAAGCAATTGTGAAAATTTGGGTTTCGGATTAAACAATAAATTAATCAATAATTAAAAAATTACAAAAAAAAAGAAACATTTGTTTTAGAAATGTCAGAAATATGTTTCGGTTTAAAAACTAAGTCGATTAATTTTTATAAAACTATCCAAAAATTACTAGCTCTAGTTATTTTTAAAATAAATTTCGGATAAAAAATAAATTCATTCATAATTTTAAAACTAAGCAAAATTATTTTAAATATATTAACCTTAGAAATTTAAAAAATATGTTTGAAAATGAAAAACAAGTACAACGATATTTTTAAATCTTTCTAAAAATTAAAAAAAAAGAAGATTATTATTATTGGCCATTGAAGTTTGAAAAATATGTCAAAATTATGCACGCAATACAATTCTTACAAAAATATATTTTGTATTTAAAAATAAATTCATCAATGTTTTTTTAATTCTCCAAAAATTAAAAAAGGGTTACTTGCCCTATAAATATTTAAAATATATTGGGAGGATTCGGAGTATCAGCAAGAGAAAATTAAAATATATGTTAATATTATAAAAACGGGCATCAAGTTAAAAAAATCATCAATATTTTCTTAACTCTCCAAAAAAAAAATGCGAATTATTAGCCTTTGAAATTAAAAAAAAAATATGTTTGAAAGTAAATAAAAAACACATCGCTATATTTAAACTTCTCTAAAAATTAAAAAATAATAATCTTGTTACCCGTTGAAATATTAGAAATATGTGAAAGTTATTGAAAAAAAAAAAATAGATACTTTTTAAACAAAAAGTATTACTAGTCTCAGAAGTTTTATAACAATGTATTTGGGATTAAAAAATAAATTCGCCAGTATTTTCAAAATTCTCCAAAAATTATAAAAAAATATTATTTGGCTGAGAAATTTGACAAATATATTTGGGAATAAAAAATAAATAAACCGGTATTTTTAAACTCAGTAAAAATGTAGAAAAGTAAATATTTTTTAGCCTTAGAAATTTTAAAAATGGTTAAAATAGTTAAAGTTAAAGAAAAGCTATTAGCTTTAGAAATTGTATAAAAATATATTTCGGATTAAAAAATAAATTCGTCAATACTTAAAAATTAAAAAATAAAAATTGTTTAAATATTATTAGGGATAAAGTTTATTTATGTTCGGGAATAGGAAATAAATACACTGGTATTTTTTAAACGCTCTAAAAATTAGAATAATAATAATAATTGGGTGGCCATGTAAATTTTAAAATACGTTTTGGATTAAAAAATATATTCAACAATAGTTTTAAGCTTTTTATAGTTAAAAAATTAACAAAATTTTTACCCTTAAAAGAATTTCCCTATATTAACCATTAGATCTATAAGGTTATCAAAAATTATTCACAACTAGAAAAATTACCTTTTTTTGAAATTTTTTTGAACAAACGAGTTTATTACGGAGTAAAAAACTAAATAAACAACATTTTTTTCAAAAATCAAACCCTTCGTATTTTAAACTTTTCAGATAAAGTTTCGTGAAAAAATCAAAATGTGAAAGCAATGACAGATAATTCTCATAATTCCGGCAGGTAAATAATTTAATACAATATCCCCTCCTCATCAAAAAAAAACCTTCCGCTCAAAACTCAGCGGCTGATGACCTGCTTCCATTGCAATTTTTCTACCACGCGAGCTTTACCTACACACACACACACGCACATAACACACTTTGCTACACATAAATATCTGTGGATGTTCGGCAAAATGTTTGCATGCAAATTTAGCTACATATGTACGAAAGTATGTCGCCTCCCGGTATTGCGTGCAATCGTTGTTGGCGCCATCATCAACAAAAAACCTGAGCGAATTTCTATGTGTATGTGTGCCGTGTCAAAATGCGGTTGTATGCATGTGTATGTGTAGATTTTTGTTATTTTTGGAGAAATGCCATTAGACTGGCTGTGCTTCCATTGAAACGATGACGTAAATGCGCAACAACAAAAACTGTGTTAGCAAATATTACAAAAAACAATAAATAGACGAAAAGTGTACATGTAGCAAGAAAACAACAAAAACAAAGCGCGAGGTAGTGGTAAAACAAAAGAAAAACAATTTACACGATTTTACTACATCTGCCAGCATTGCCATGCACGTCAACATAAAAAAAACATTCGCAAGGCAAAGAGAGGAGCGTTGGCGATCGACTGCTGTGATGGTAGAGCTGGGCGAGATGAGTTTGGGGGCTCGTGCTTGCAGTTTGATGAGCGTGTTTCCTTTCTTTTTGCATGTTGAATGACAAATTACATTTATGCTTTGTGCTATTCAATATTTTTGTAATTAATATTGACAAATATATAAAAATATATTTATATGAGAATTAGATGAAAATCTGAAATCTATTTTATAAGGAAAAAATCTGTTTAAAATACGTAAATTGCATTAGAAACCTGGTTTGCGAAAGCAGTACAATTATCTTGAATATCAAAAATAGGGCTGTACTTTTATGTTTTATATGAAGCCTTCACCACAAAACTAACGTGATAACAAACGTGCGCTACTGTGCTTAAAAAATCGAAATCAAAATGGTGCCGTTAAAAAATAAATTTTATTGAAAATCAACATTAATTTTTGACTGCAAGGGCCAGTTATAAGGAAAGTAGTTGGAAAAAAGATTTTGCCGAAATGATGGCTGATATTGCAGAGATCAACACATCTCCTCATCGGATTTCTTTCATGACACCACGCGGGTATGAATTCACAACCTACGAGTTGCAGGGAAAATATATAGCCCATGATCCACAGCGGGCATGTGAACTGCTGTTGATTTTTCCCTTTTTCCTATATCCTTATTTTTACCGAGTTAAGTTGAAGGGTAATCAGTTACTGAGTGAAATTTAAGTAAGACTTGTGAAGTAAAGTTTTACAGCTATTAGACGCGTGATAAAGTTAAGATGTTGAAATTATTTGAGAGTTTTATTAAAAAATCCAGGGATCGTACTAGAGAAAATTGTAAGATAATTAGGAAATCCGCGACATTATGTGGATTAAGTCATTTCCATCTCGTAACGGAACGTTTGTATTTAGTTTACAAATTCCACTTCTATGGAAATATTAATAGTAATAATAAAGTAATAAAACATCTTCAAGCTGGATGTTTGGCCGAACTTCTTTTACAATTCGTTGTGTGTGTCCTGACGCTGTATCACAAATTGAGTGAACTCCGAACCGCAGATGATTTATGTTTTTCATGGCAGAAATACACACGGACGTTCGGCATTGCTTGCTGAGCGGTGGCCGCTATTAAAAAAATTATATTCTATATTTTTTGATGGAATTTATTCCAAAGAAATTTGAACCCGGGCACTCACACGCGACACACTTGTACCCCAAATGAAGGTCCGTACCAATCTACCAATTTGCTAATCTCTCAACATTTCTTCTATATTTTATACATGGGTGCCCAGGGTATTATGACTTTGCTCATGTACGAATGAAAAGATAAATCGACATTGTATAGCTGTCTGCTCGTCCATCCGTCTGGGATTCCATAATTTGAGTAAATATTAAGATATCTCAATGGAGCTTTTACACATTGCCTTTGGTATAACGGTATAACTAAATATATGAGATAATTTATTTAGGTTTGATACACAGAATTGGGATGGGGAAACGAATACTTGGGTAGAACTTTTGTGGGCAAATTGGCATGACAACGGCCATCTTCCAGCGTAAACTACTCTATCGAATCCTACTAAGCTTGGTGCACACTTTGTACCTCAAGTAAATAAGGATAATTTCGAAAATTGTAAAAATAGGAACAACACGATAATGAAAAAAAAAATTAAAAAATTGATATTTTACTTTAACTATAAAAGATAAATTGCTCGATTTGATTTTCAGGATTAGGTTGAACAACGGAAAACGTTGGTAAATAAAATTATTCGGAAAATCTGTGTGGCATTGCCCTTTTTACAGTAAACACATAGTGTGATCTTCGGAGTTAACAGGCCAAACTTTACAAATTTAGTTAGACAAGGTTTTTAAAAAATTTCATTTAAATTTGGGTATGCAATTTAATTTTTATTTTTTTTGCTGACACCCATCACGCTAATTTTTTAAAATATCAATTTTTGATCATCTTTTTCTGTACTTGATTTAATAAAACACCAAGAAAATTTTTTATTGTTTGTAATATGAGAGGTCGCTTGGTTTTTCCCCACCAAATTCCATAATTTTTGAAATACTGCTTACTAAGTTAAAATCAATAATGTGCAACAAATTTGGTAGAGTTTAATACAGTAGTTTCAGAGATAAACCTATAATATTTTTCTACATTGGGCGAAGCTACGCCAATTTTGCAAACATGTTTTTAAACCCACGACTTTCTCTCCCCAACCCAATACTTTATATTAAATTAATTCACCCTTAATTGTTACTTAAATAATGAAACAAAAAGGGAACGTTGATTAAAAATTTAATTGGATCAAATTTGATTCTAAAGTATTTTATTTATGGAACGGGAAAGAAGCTGCCTACGATTGATGCCTATGAAAACGAACGAATGCTTTGGTCAGTTGTCAAAAAGGAAAAATAACAACAAAAACAGATGCCAGTTAATAAAAGGGACTTTTGTTCAATCTCTTATGCCCATCTTTCCGCTTATGCGCTACCTATCGAAATGGTCGTTGCAATGCTTTGCTCAGTGTACACAGAACAAAAAAGTTCACCTATATTTAAAGTGATCGACGTCTAAAATAGAACAGCTTGATGGCCAAGGAGTGCGAGGGTGGACAGAATCGAAGAAATTCCCACTAGAAAATCTACTTAATATTGGTTTGAATTTCTTCTCAAATTTATTGCTTTTTACGTCTTAACATATGTACCTATCAACTTTGGGAATAATCTTCTTTATATTGTGTTTGGTTTAATATTACGAATATTGTTCTTTGGATTTTTGTAATCTCGAAATGAACATTTTTAATTTACTTATGTATTGTTCCAGAAGTTTTCAATGAATAGAGCTTCAATAATTACAAAAATATCATATGATTTTAGAAATAAAATAATAAAATACGATTTATGAATGAATATTTTCAAAAAAAATATATATATTTATCTGTCTAAACTTGTATTAATGTTCAAGAATTGGCACGGGCCATACTACTAATACGAATAATGTATTATAAATACTTATTTTATTGCTCTTATATCTTATAAACAAATATGTAAAACAATTTATAATAATACATAAGTAATTAAAATTATTATAATTATCTATACTCTACTTTAAAAAATTTAGATGCCAATTATCTTAAATTGATAAGATCTTCGGATTATTAAAATTAAAAGGAGATTCTAATGAAAGCCAAGGTTCCCTTCTTAACTTTATTGAAAAGGGTTTCATATTAATTTTAGAGGTTATCTACGAGTAAAGCCACGTCAAGTGATCCCCGAAAGTTTCACTAAATTTTGGATCCCAGTAACAATTCATTTATTATAAAGTGATTGGTATGCTTACATCGTCCCATTAATATTTTGCAAAAATTCGAATTGTTGTTAAAGTTATTAACAATCAAAGTTTTGTGCGCGATCAAATTAAAAAATTAATATCGCCTAAACTATGTACAATAGATAATGAGATGAAACTTTCAGAGCTATTGAAAAGTGTTTGCACTATTTTTCTCATTGAAAACAAACATTAAATTGTTATAAATAACTAATTTTGCAATAATTTATTTTAAACAATTGCAATTTTCAATGCTTTCTTCACGCTGTAAAAAAATTAAACTTGTGCGGAATGGTGAGAAAAATATTCACCTTTAATAATCTGTAAAAAAATGTTTGTACTTTTTCTTCGTTCCGGAGATATTAAATTTTTTGTCACTCAATGCGCTCTCCGGTTGCTCTTACAAAAATGTACTTACAAAAATGTAAGTAAAGAAAAAGTCTTATTCCATCGCTTTGTACTGTTGTCTATACGTCGTTTTCTTTTTCATTCTTTCTTTCTCTACATCGTATCTTTCGTCTCAGCTATATAACGAAATTAGCTTACAAAAATTTTGCCTCCATTTACGCTGCGCCACCTAAAAAGTTTCACTTAAAAAAATTATTTAAATTGAATTAAGAAAAATAAATAGTCAAATTTTGTCAATATGTGATGGTGTTATAGTTGTGATATGCAATGTACTAGCGGGTTTTATTGCATACAACAAGCAGGTACTTTTACTGGTTTCAAACAAATTTAGACGCTTCCTTCCTTGTTATTATTGTATATAAACTTAGTGTTGCATAGAAATTTATTGTACCCATAGGTGAGTGTTTCCAAAGTACCTTGCGATTAGAATTGTGCCGAAAAAGATAAAATTGTACCAACTTTCGAATAATTGGCATACAAGTCCTTCGCAGCATTACCTCTCAGCTGTATAATTTATGGCTAATGGTCGTTTCCTACAGCAGTCGCGACATTAAAAAAAGTTTTAAATGAATACACGCGTCTTGCCTTGACGAGAAGCCGACCGCCAACACACACACCAATACATCCATAGCAAAGCAAATAAGTAAATGTATGAGCATTGCTGTGGCCATTAGCGTTTTCCAGCTGGTCCCTTAATGCTACCTTTTGTGCCATGTACTTCTTGCAATATTTTAGCAACAATGCATGCTTAGTATATGGTGCTAACTACGCGCCAACTCGACGATTTTGCATCAGAGAGGATGATCTTCTTGTTTGATGGTGCGGTGGGAGGATTTTGGCATACTTTGGTTTTAGAATCACGCTTATCTATCTATCTCTATATGGGGCATTCTGCGCCAAAGCGGACGCCATTTGGATTTGGCATCTCCGATTTTTTTCATAATTCTTATGCTATAGAATAAGTTGAGAGGGACCTACTGGAAAAAAACGTTAATTTTTTTTGAATGCCCGAAAAATCAATCGATTTGGAAAAATGTTTTATGTAATTTTTTTACCAAAACACTTTTAGTCTATAAAATTTAAAAAAAAGTATACCCGTATTTGTGTAAAATTTGAAATTTTATTAGACAAAATGTTGATTTCCGAAACGTACTGATGGATTTTCTTCAAAATTTTGTCTAAACAACTGTCTCCCATTCTGTAACTTTTGCCTAGTACGATAATGGAATACCTATGGGATTTATGTTTTCGAATTCTTAAATAAAGTTCCATTTTGTAGTTATGTAGGTTGAAATATATTTGGATTTTGCATTTTCGATTTCTTAATCATTTTTTTTTGTTATAGAATCAAGAGATTGCTTCTAAATAAAAAAAAAAAATTTCAACCATTTTCGAGATGTGATTTTTGTTTACAAACGTTACTTGTTTTTTTTTTTTTGGTATGCCCATAACTTTGCCAAAAATAATCCCACTTTTTGCAATTTTATTTTGAAAGTCTTGATTTTCAAAACAGTTTTGGTCTATGGAATTCAAAAAAAAATTCCCGTATTTGTATAAAGTTTAAAATTTTTTTAAACAAAATTTGTTTCCAAAATAATTTCCAAAATCCACTCACAGTTCGATTTTCTTAAAAATTTTCTCTAAACTGCTGTCTCTCATTCCGCAATTTTTGAGACTAACAATGATATCTATTTTTTTCGAATTTTCAAAATTCCATGTTTGAGTTATGTATATGGATTGAAAAATATTTAAAAATGCAAATGAATAAGAGTAAGATTTGAGTAGGAGCATTGTTAAGTTTGTAAAACTATAAAATATATATGTAAACTAAAATCGCCCAATGGTCAAAATTCGATCATTAGCATTTTTGAATTTTTATCTATCGGATTGTTAAATAGACATTGTATTTTTTTCGGCCATTGATGCTAACATTGCACTCGACTCCCCTTCTCTTTAAATGTCCTTTTTCAAGATAGGGACATGATTTAAATCGAGTCTATAGAAGTGGGAATACTCAATTACCAAGTTTTCGCAAGGCTATTTAAAAAAAAAAAACACAATGAACAAATACAAAATTAACTAAAAAACGTTGCGATGAATGAAATACCTTTTTAAGAGAATTAAACGATAATGGCGAAGAAAGCAATTCAATGAAAAGATAAAAAAATAAAAAACATGGAATTTTAAAACTTCGAAATAAAGTATATCTTTTTATTTTTCCATTACCGATCTAGGCTCAAAAGTTGGGGAATGAATGATAGTATTTAAAAAAAAAATGTTTACAAATATCGATTTGTACGTGATTTTTGGAAATTAACATTTTGTACACAAAAATTTAAGATTTTATAAAAATGCGAGCTTAAATTTTTGCAATTTGATGTTCCAAAAGTGTTTTGAAACTAGTGAATTTCAGAAATAGAATTGTCCAAATCGGTTCATTTTTCGCAAAATTTTTTTTTTTACAAAAATCGAAATCTCGAAAATGCCTGCAAAAGAAAAATATATCAATTGATATTATAATATAAAAAAATTATGAAAAATATCGGAGATTCAAAATCCAAATGGTCTCCGATTTGGTGCAGAATGCCCCATATATATATACATCATTCCTCTCGTAGCAATGCAATTGTTTTCCGTTGTGTTGGTGGCGCGCGTCGTTCGCTCATTGCCTACGTCACTAAAAGTGTCCTTTGCCTGCGTTTGTATTCTCTAAGGGGTTGTTGTGCTTATTTCTCGCGTGAATTTCCTGTTGTTGCTATTTCACTTACACACTTTGGTTTTGTTGTTTTTGTAATTTAGGTTCCTTGCCATAAATGCTATTTTTGCTTTTGCTCGCAAATTTCAACGCTTCGCAGCTATTTTTAGAAATTTTAGTATTTTCGTTTTGCGGTTTTTTTTTTGCATTTCGTTTGTGGACAAATCGCTATCAAATTTCAGTTAGCAACGACATTTTTGTACGTAGATGGATTGGTGTTGTTTTGATTGTTCTCTCATTTGCTGTGAGTGCTAGAGATGTTGCGTGTTGGGGGGCGTGCTATTTGTGAACGTATTTACAGTTATGTTGGTTTTAATGACTGCTATACTTCTTGCCTGACAGATTTATTTGCTGTTCTACTTTCAGTTCTGCAATTTTGGTTTAAGTATCGTTTTCTTTAGTGTACTCTTTAATTTTTAGTAGATAAATTTTCTTCACACAAACTACTACGAGCTTTATGTCTTTGACTTCTATTAAATTGCAATATCGAAAAATCAAACTACTTTAGTGCATGTTTCAAATAATTACTATAGCATTTATTTAGCAGCTCGCGACTTCCGTTTGTCTATCTTAGAGCAATTTGCGACATCTACTTCTACTGCCAGTTATTATTATTATTATCGTTGGGGATCGATCAATGCGACCTTGAGATCTGTTGTGCTCGTTATAATAGTCGTCTATACATGAAATAGTTTTCAGCATACACTTTCTCTTAAAATAATTATGTCTTTTTTTTTTTTTTTTTTTTTTGAACGAGCAATAAAGAAGTCTCTATATTTTCAGATAATATTTTGCATGCGGGCTTAGGGTCAGCTCTAGAGGAATACGTTCTATTTACGAGGCGGTGCAAATGCCTTAGGTAGCTTCTCCGGAACAAACCGGCCTCCCGTTCAGTTTTGGTACAAGTCCCAAATTTTTAGGCGTTATTTGAGATAGGAAGTTGAATTAGAAAGAGAATATAATTCAACGTTATGAAAAGGTTTCCGTAGCCCTCTATACCAGTAAGAGAGCCATAGGCCAGAAATGGGGCTTTAATTCCCGGATCTTTCGGTGGATTTTTATAACAGTCGTTAGACCAATTCTCCTGTATGGGGTGATCGTACGGTGGCCTGCATTAGAAAAATAGTTTAACTTCAGGCTACTTACCATGTTGCAAAGATCTAGTATGAACCACGCCAAATCAGGTCTTGAACGCCATTTTGCTATATTAGATCTCCTTCCTTTAGATTTAGCGGAACGACAGATGGCAGCGATAACTGCTCTGGGACTAAGGGAGACATCCCAGTGGCATCCCGAAACTAATGGACACTTTCGTATTTTACAAAAGTTTTGCTTTATTTTATATTTTATTTATGGGCTTCGACAGTGGTTTCTGAAAGTAATTTTATTACAAAAATGTCAAGCAGGGGGGGGGGGGGGGGGGAAGGAAACTGGATTATCTTACTCCACCTGATTGCATTGCCATCTATACAAATGACACGAAACTCGATAGTAAGGTGGGATGAAACCCTCTTCTGCAAATCTTCTTTAGGTTACCAGACTACTGCAGCTTTTTCCAGGCGGAGATCTCAGCTATCATGGAAGCAGTAGAGAAGCTTAAAATCGGAATTCTAGGAGTAGACATCTTCATTTTTAATCATAGCCAGGCTGGAATCGCAGCCCTGAGTTCTTTTACGTTTAACTTTAACATCGCGCTGGACTGCCGACTATTTCTACAGGAGATGGCCAAGCGGAACAGACTGTGCCTCATTTGGGTCTCTGGCCGCAGGGGCATAGAGCAGAACTGCATGGCTGCACTTGCAAGACAAGGCACGACCAAGCAGATAAATGGGGATAAAGAACGCATTGGTGCGCCCTTTGCCACTTGCAAACTGCTACTTAGATATTAAATACACACATGAACAAGCTGATGATAGATGGAGTCCAACTACGACTTGTCGAACCTCTAGAAAGACGCGGCCTAAATGAGACCAGAAACGGCCATGAAAAGTATACTTTCATTAAAATTGATCAATGACTTAATATGTTCGCCACTTTTAACCACTGTGCAGGGTTGAGATTTCATCTCATGTTCTAAGGAGACAGTTCATCTTTCAATTTGAACATTAAAAATTCATCAGTACCTGTAGAATATGAAGAGCAAATCTGCATCTCAAAACTGAATCTTGAGGTATTGCTGTGATTTTCCTGCTGGAAAGCAATTTTTAAATTTTAGTAAAGACATTTTTACGTTTGCAATAGAGTAATCGAAAAGTACCAATATATGTAGTAAGTAACCTACTGTCGAAAGAGACATTGCTGGATTCAATTCGCATCTTTAAAGATCACCAGTTGCCTAACGCAGAGGAACATCGATGGTAACATACATCGATATTTTTACTTTAACCTTTGACATCGATGTTTCGGGCTATCACGTTCGCATTTGCATTTACTTTGACTCTAACGTTGCGATTTTCAAGGCATTTTAGAATTTTACCAACTCTGATGACACTTAAAAAGAGTAAGGCGAGGTCAAAAAAAGACGTCAGAAAGAAATGCACCAAAATACCTGCAAAATCGCATTCGATATAAAAAAATATATTCTTATATTAGTTTGCTCAACAACTATGTATACTGCTTCGAGGCGTAAAAGCAAAATATAGAGAAATATTGAGGAAAAGAGTAAATTATGAGGAGAAGTTATCGAACGCAAAAGCAGTAAAAACTTGCATGTAAACAGCTGACAGATTATTTCATCGTTAAATTTGCAATATCAGCAGTTATCGTTTTGTCACCCATTTCTTAACTTTATGTTGTCGAAATTTACGTGCTGGTTTTGCTTACGTTTGTATATTAAAACTCACACGTTTTCGATAGTTTCACTGTTTTGTCTTTAAAAGATCGCAGTTGTTGAAATCACTCGAAAATTGTATTAAACAATTTCGCGACGAACTTTCAATGGCTGAAGGAGAAGCGAGTATAATGGCTTCTTTATATTTTAATGACGAAAGTCAGGCAGGTAGATAACGCAATAGGAAAGGTCTTCTTGACGGGAATCAAAATGATGACCAAAATGAAATCCAAACTTTCGCATCACGACAAAAATTCATTATATATTCCTTCAAAGTAATTTGTGTCAAATTTATAGCAGAAGTTATGCGCAACTGATTTAATTTTCTCCTTCCAAAACAGATGAGTTTTATTTTATTAACTATTGTAAGACAGGAAGGGTTTAAAGGCGAAACTAATCCCGATTTCCTAGAAGACCCAATATTCGCATCTAGCTGCTGAAAATGAAAGAAATCCTTCAACGAATGCTAGGGTCTGCGACCTATAAAAAGTGAGCTTAAATAAATAGACGATCCGGACGTTAAGAAATCGTACCGAAGTGAGTTTCATGATTCTATCGAGGACGTTCTTCAGGCTAAGTAGCATCTTGGCCAATACACACACCACGCCCAGCCTACATATATAAAGAGGACAGATGGCACATAAACCGAGACGGCTGGTGAGTCCCTGGACTTCCTTTTAAATACTTACTTACTAGAAACGGCTCTGAACTGTTCCCTTTAAATCACCAGGTATTAACATAATATTACCAATAATGCTACAAGAAGCCTCAGAAATGGTGATTCCAATCCTGTCAGCAATTTTTAGGGAGTGCTTAACATTGAACCTATTCCTAAAGTGGGGAAACGTGAACAAAAAGCCCCGCGGGTCCTTTGTACTCAAGACGATCGAGAGGCATTTAGATTTGTATATCAGAGACAAATGGTCTGATTGTCACGAACTTTTGTATGTATATTTGTTAGATATGAGAATATTATTATGCTTGGAAGATGGTTGCCACCTATTTGAAAAGTCTAATCGATTTAACCTATATAAGCGGTTCCTATCGGAAAGCAGTTTCATAGTTAACATATATGAGGATTGCCACTTGTGTGAAATGTCGAAATTAATTAAATTATACAAAAGTTATATGAAATATTAAAATTGGGATGCCAGACTGTTCGCCTCGGCGAGGTTTATACATATATTTTGGAGAGGGTTATCACCTATTTCAAACTTAAAATTTTATTCAATTTTACACAAGTATGTAACACATTCGTTTCGCTGAGTAAAAAATGTTGAGCTAGCTATATTTTGAAGATGGTTGAAAAATCGAATTCAGTTAAAAATGTGTATTTTATTTAAAATGTGTGCATTTTAATTGAATTCCACTTTTCAAGCCGGCGGCAACCATTTCCAAAATATGGCTAGCTATACACCTCTCCTACGTTCTATGTAATATTAAAATATGGATGTCCAACGGTTCGTCGGGGTGAGAAGAAGGTTCATACCTATATTTTGAAGAGGGGTGCCACCTGTTTAAAAAGTCGAATCTTCTTAAATTATAGACTAGTTATATGAAATATTAAAATATGGGTGCCAAACGGTCCGTCTCGGCAACCAGGATCACGGCTAACTTTGTGAGTGCTGCCACCTGTTTGAGAAGCTTGCAGTATATGAAGAGTTCCCACCTGCTTAAAAAGTCAAATTTAAATTTATATAAAATATTAAAATATGAGTGGCAAACTGTTCGAAAAGGGCAATCAATCAGTCAATATAGCCTGGTATCATCAAAATGTGAATATTTGTTCTTACTCGCTAACTGTAACAGAATTGTAATAAATATTGCAAATATAAACTTTTTTTTAATGTAAACAATCCATATTTGCGCTAGAAATGACAAATGATTTGTTTCATTTCAATTATACCACCGATAAGCTAACAATTTACCCCGATTATATCGTTGGGTAAATTTTTTGTTACAAAAACACGAGCTATGTAATACCAATTCATTTCTAGTATATCGACAAGTTCCAGAAACGGGCGACTGAATATTTACATATATGCTGTGTCTATTCATTTTAGTTGTTAATTTTCCCTTTATTTTCATTGTTTCTATTTGAGTCATGCGGCACCGTCACATTTCTAGTTGAGCCGCTGGCCAACCAGCAAACTAGCCAACTAGCCATATGGCTGCCAAGTCAGTAACCTGATTTAAGCCATGTTAGCCAACCTCGATTGTACAACACAACGCAAAAGTTACCTTAAACTTTGCTAAAATAATACAACAGCAAAGTCACTTGTAGGGCTTCCAAAAGGCATAGGGCAAGCAGATATTTGAAGCTAACTGAGCGACATAAAATTCAGTTGCTATTGGCGACTAGGCGTGAAAAGTGCTACAAATATAAATTTCAAAGAAACAATAAGGAAAACTTTTTTAATTTTAGTGAATTAGTGTACGCTTGTTAAGTGAGAAAGGACCTTCAGGATCTCAGCCAAATAGAATGGCAGCAGCTGCACCTGCCGCGGCCGCTGCTGCAGCGCCGCCAACAAATATAGCCGAAATTGCAGGCGATGCTAATGTAATGAATTTTATGAAGAATCGCTTACGTAAGGGTGCGATGAAACGAAAGGGGCTTATGATTATAAATGGACATAAGTTTGCGGTACGCTTTTTCAAGCAACCAACCTACTGTGGACACTGCAAGGACTTTATATGGTAAGTACGTTCGAGGAGAAAAACGAGAGCCAAAAGTTGTTTAACATACTTTAAGGCGTTGTGCAGGCGCAATTATCGCTGTTACCTAAGCAAGCGACGCTAATTCAATTAGGCGTTGATTTTTTGTTTGTTTTTGTGAAAATGTAAAATTTTTGTCTACATTACGTTCTTGTCCTTTACAGGGGCTTCGGCAAACAAGGCTATCAATGTGAAGGTGAGCGCGTCACATGCCAAGTAGTATTAAATTTCCAATTTATTTGCCACTTCTTTCTTTGCATTTTGCATTTCTCAATTTTTTTTTTATGTTTATCTTTTCACGTTTTTCACCACTTTAGATTGCCGCTTCAATATACATCAAAAATGCTGCAATTTTGTGGTATTCAAATGTCCTGGCAAGGAGACCGACATTGATGCTGATTGCTCGAAAGTGAAGCATATCTGGGAATCGACCACATATACGACGCCAACATTTTGCGATGATTGTGGCATGTTGCTGCACGGTGTGGCCCATCAGGGCGTCAAGTGCGACAGTAAGTGAGCGAGGGTCCTCTTGCTGTAGAGGACGTATGTTGTACTCATGTGCTTAATAACAATTGCATTTTTTTTTTTTTGCATTTCTTTGTCACCATTTTTCGCAGATTGCAAACTGAATGTGCATCATGCTTGTAAGGAGAAGATGCCTCCACTTTGTGGCGCCGATATTAACGAATTACGCGGCAAGTGTTTGTTGTATGCGGAACTCAAGGGCAATACGCTGACTGTAGAGAGTGAGTGGGGATGATTTCTAATTTCCGAAATTGTCTTTTATGCTTCTTTTTGTAATTTCTATCAGTAGTTTGTTCGTTTGACGACTATTGCTTCATTTTCGATTTTCGTTTTGCTTTTATTTCTTTGTTACAGTCAAAGAGGCTACCAATTTGATACCTATGGATACGAATGGTTTGAGTGATCCATATATTGCAATTGCTTTGCATCCAGATCGTAGTGGTAAAACAAAGAAGAAGACAAAGACTATACAGAAGTGTTTGAGTCCCGTTTACAATGAGAAATTTACATTGTGAGTATATGAAACGAGGAGAGTATAACTTTTGCGGTGTTTACGAAGCTTTCCTTTTCAGATAATCGTTGTATTGTAGTTTAAACTAAAGGTAAAATCACGCCCATAGCTTATATTGAAAACTCAGATTTAAAAGCTGGAGTAGAAAAATAATAGCGTTTTGCTTTCAATTCGGTTGCTATTTTGATCACATAGGCTCTAAATATATTTGGTTTTAACTAACTATGAGTAGACTCTAAGCAGAAATGTAGAAAAAGATGTTCTTTGACTAGCTTTTTGCATAGCATCAGTTTCATATTCAAATGATTTCGATTTAAATTTAACTTTTACTTCCCAGCTACTGATCTTGGATTAAACTCTAGGCCTTTACCGAACTATGAGTATCAACTAGAAGTAACTAGCTTTAAGATTAAAGCTTTCTTCTTTAGAAAATTAAGCTTCCAGGTTGTTTGAACTTTCGAGCTCCTAGGCTCAAAAAACTGTAGACCTGCACAAAAATTTTAAGCTTTCATTTCTTGAATCACACTTTGAGCTTACAACTTGCTTTGCCTTCGAACTTTCATTCGACACAGTTGAATTTTTTTTTTAAAGCTGCTTTAATTGATCTTAAAGTCTTCCTTTAAAGCTTTGCACTTGAAACTTTCATACGTCTAAAGCTTAACTTTGGCATAGTTCTAAAATTTCAATTCACTTAAAGCTAACATTAAGTTCAATTTCAAGTTGTTCAAGCTAAAAACCTGTTTGCGATTAGAGCTTGTGAAACTTTCATGTCATCAAAACCACATTTCGATTTTGAATTCTTTTATCTAGAATATTGTTTCTTAACTACTCATTTGCTAAATTCGAACTGTAAGCTAGGAGGTTCTTTAAGGTTGTGCAATAAAAAGGTTGTGCTTTTGATGCACTAAGCGGATTTTTGATCCGAGTGATATTCAGCTCTTAATACCAATTTTCTAGTTGAGAAACTTTCAAGCTTTAATACTCTCGCTCTACACTTAAATTCAGACGACATTATGGCTGCTCATAGAGCTCTATACTTTTAATTTTTTATTTAAACACGCTCAAAAAGAATTTCTTATTTTGTAATTTAGAATCCGCAAAGCCGGAAAACTTTTACGTTTTAAGCCATCATATCTTCAGTTTTGAGAAAATAAAATTTTAACTTCCTAAGCTCAACAATTAAGCATTTTAATTTCTAAGGTTTTGCAATTTTAGAGAATGCCACCAATTTTTGTCGTTTATCGGAAATTTTTATATGTATTGAAAACCAAAAAAAAGTAAACTTCTATGAAGCTTTTTTACTAACGATTTCCTGACTTGAAAGCTCTGGCTCTTTGCTTCGTTAGAGAGAGCTTAAAACCTTAAATATCGGTTTGTGTTGTTTTTTAAAGAAACTTTAGAGTTTTTAAGGCTTGTTCGGCGCTCGCGTTGGTTTAGATTTAATTTGAAACATATAATTGACTTTTTGTAGAGTGTATGGGAAAAACAATGTACTATCTAACAAATTTTTAGGGTAGTAGAGGTCCAGAAAGATAGCACAACGCCTCAAAAAGAATAAAAAATTGGAATACATTTGAAGGGAAACTTAGTAGAGGTTATAAACAAGGTGTTCTGATCCCACGATTTTTTATTTGAAAAAAAACCCTTTATTTTTATGCACCATGCACCAATCTATTGAATAAAGTTTTGAAAAGAGGATTAGGCCTGTATTTTTCGTTTTGTTAGCTTTGTGCAAAAATTAACCATCTTTCAAATTTTTTGGTGTAAAGTCAATTAAATTTTTGTATTATATTTTTCAAGTCTCAAGAGGCAAACAATTACCGGTGATTTTTGACATTTTGGAAACTTTTTTATAAAAACATACAGTAACAAGAGTGACCACTTATTGATTTTTTGGACAGTTTGCACCATGTTTTTTTGATATATTTTTTCGTACATTGTCTTCTTTGAAAGTATGCATGTAAATCTAAATTTTAAACTTTGTACAAAATGTATAAAAATTCAACAAGGTTTCATCAAAATTTCAAACTTCTTGTTCACAATTCAATTTTAGTGTTTTAATATTGAAGCCTCATGACGCAAACAATTATCGTTAATTTTTGACAATTTTTTTAATTCTTGGTCTTGGAATTTTTTTTCATTTAACCCTCATTTTGACGGATACTTGGATTGTCATATAGAGTACCAATGGGCCTGGCTGGACCCAAAAGCAAACCTAACATCATTTTGGAGAAACTTTAATTTTTTTATTTCAAATAACATTTTAAAAACTCAAATAAAGTATTCACGAAAAGCAAGTAAAAGATTGAAAATAGAATTAATTTTCCTTTATACACTTAAAGCATTTGTAATAACATTTTGAATGTTGTTGACATACAGCATCTGCGCACTCTTGGCAAAAGAACCTTGTTTTACAACGATATTTGTCTTGAGCATGGCATAAGCTGCAGTTTCTTTTCTTTTCTAAAGTCTCACTTTTGGTGTCTGTTAGCGTATTTGGTTGTTTCTGTAAAATAAATTTTGTAACTTGTAAATGTGTTTGCCCTATATATATGTATTACATTACTGAATACATACCTCAAATTTTCCCAAAATATCTTCAATTGCGGAACGGCAAACGGAATGCTTTATTACATGTATATTGTTACGTCTCGACTCGATTTGCGGATGAGCTAACATTTCGGACAAATCATATAAAAACTTTCTACGAGCGTCTGATTTAGTGTAATTGTTATTTTCTTTGCATATAATAAAACTGCCTAATGCCATTACATCAACAATATTATAAAAAAATGCAAGAGTCCATCTCTTAGTTTTTCTTTTGGTAGTGTAATGCGTTAGCATTTGGTCCATAGCATCAACACCAACTTTATTTTTGTTGTAATGCATTATTGCTGCTGGTTATCTCTTGACGCCTTCAACTTCCTTATCGTAATGTACCGTGGACAGTAATATTACCGCTTTGTTTTTCTTAGGAACATATGAACAAATGGCTGCGTTGTCTTGATGAAATCCAAACTCAGATGAAAGAACTGCCCTATTCTTGTTTTTCTTCATTTCAGGTGGGATACATGCTTTATTGCTTCGAAGGGTTCCAACGAAGGACAGCCCCAAGCTTATTAGCCGCTTACATAAATTTAAAGTGGAAAAAAAGTTGTCAGCTACTATTGTGCGCCCAGAATTTGAATATTTTGAAACCAAACGTATAAGCTCATTTTCCCCTTGGTTCTTTGCTTTCCCTTCGTTGGGTTCTTTTCCGGTATAGATATTTCCACTCAAAGGATAATGAGTTTTTGCGTCACAAGCCCACCATATTTTTATACCGTACTTAGCCGGTTTTGAAGGCATGTACCGAGTAAATTTCGTTCTTCCTCGATACGGAAAAAGTTGTTCGTCAACAGTTATATCGCTATATGGACGAAAATTCTTCTGGAGATTTGCATTTAGAAAGTTCCAAATATCTCGTATAGGTGCCGCTTTATCTGTTTCTAAGCGGAAAGGTCTAGTGCGACCGTTATCAAATCGTATATAACGGGATATGGCCAAAAACCGACGGTAAGACATCGTTGCTCTGAAAATTGGCAATTGGTTTGTTTTCCATAAAACTGACGCAGCCTGACTATTGTTATTGCTGACTCCTGCTGCTATAAGAATGCCTAGAAAACCTCTGAGCTCCGTTTCTGTAAAGTTTTGCCATTCTTTCAATTTGTTGGGATTTTTAAAGTTCCATTCATTGGTTTTTTCCGTACCGTAATTGTTGGTTTCGCTTACAATGATGTATGATATGTTTGGTGTAAAAAACGCATCGAAAACTTCAACAGGCGAACATGATGTGATTGTCGATCCACCGGATGAACGCAGTACATTATGGGAGCGAACACGACTACTTTGAGGTGCTGCCTTACTCCAAACGGTCCCATCTTTGCCAATAAAGTTGTTACCTTCATCAGTATTCAAATCATCGTCGCTATCTGTGCTACTATATTCTTCAGCGACTTCAATTTCATGTTCAGCTTCAACATCTGAAGCTTCAAATTCCAACTCATTTTCTATTTCTGAGGCGCCGAAATCAAGATCATTATCATCATTTTCACTGTTGTTTTCAATCTCTTCTGCCAAAGCATTTGCAACCAAGTCATAAAAATTTGGATCACTACGCGGCACATTATCATATATGAAATCTATTTTACTCATTTTTATTCAATAAATACACACTTTCACAGAATACCACCGATTATTCTTTACTTGAATGTGAACATCACTTTTCACTTCTTAACTTCAAATGACAACATCTAACATGTGAAAATCAACAATGCTCTTGATAACGGAACTTTAAATTCAAATGAGCAAAACAAATCATGAATAGAATAACAAGAGAGCATTCCAATTCATACAAAAGTATGTTCCCGTTGCGTAATGAGCGCATGGGTCTGGCCAGACCCATTAGTACTCAATATGACTTTTCGGTTGAAAACTATAATTTAAAAACTATTTATCAATTTTTATAAATATATATATGAACAAAATCATACTAAAATATATCATCTAGGATATTATGAAGTATTGAAACATAAACGTGTGTACTAGTATATGAAATAGTGATTTAAAGTTCAAAAAGGTCTGGCTGGACCCATCAGTACAAATGAGGGTTAACGCATGCAGTTTATATGGCAGAGAAGGTGCAAGAACTTCAAAATGAAAAATATTAAATATCAACAGAAATTTATATAAAATCCATCCGTTATATGTAAACAAGCGAGTTAGATAAAAAAAAATGTACAAAATTATCGGGAATTTTCAGCCTCTGGGATACAAAATCTGATGCGTAAACGTTTTCTAAAAACTCAATTTAATAAGTTTAAAAACTTCATGCAAAATTGTTCCATCTCTATAAATTTTGTACACAGACTGTGAATTTATTTCATATGCTTTTTATTAAATTAAACTTTAAGTTTTAGAAAAAATTAGCAAACTCACAGTGGAGTAATTATTCAAAATTAGTACATATTTGAAGTGTCAGTTTAGTAAAAGATTTAATTTTTTAATTTTTTGGAAAATGGGCGTGGCGCTGCCCACAGATATCATATTTCCACCGCGCCAATCCGAATCAAATTTAGTGTAAGTTATAAAACTTTAGAAATCGGATAAAAACTTCCACATCACGAAAATTTTCGCAAATGCAAAAAACTTGTAAGAAATTAGTCCTATTTGTAGATTTTAACTGGTTAATTAATTTATTTGTCCATCAAAATTGGTTTCAATCGGGACAACACTTTTTTGAGTCATCGTTAACTATTATTTGAAGTATTATATTTTAAAGGTCATTTTCAGAACAAGTTTATTAAATCTTGAGAAAGGAACTACTTCGGAAAAATTTCGGTCCTAGTTTGGGATTATTTTGGGAAAAGTTTGGGATCATTAGGGAACCAGTTGCGAAATTGCCCTGAAATAGTCACGAACTGATGCCAAAATGGTTCCGAACTATGCCCGAAATAGAGGCGAAATACTTCCGCACTTCAAGGTTAAAAAAAAAGGTTTATCATTCCATATTATTACGAAAGGCTTTGGTAACATCGATTTCAAAATAATTGTTATAGATTTATAGTTATAATAATTGCAGATATATGTAGTTGCTGCTTGCCGCAGACAAGAACCTTCAAAAAAGGCATGCAAAGTCGTAAAAAAAATATAGATTTTGAAATATTTAATTATTAAAAAGTAAATGCGAATGTAACTACAACCCTTCCGACATTCCTCTTTTTCAGTGATATTACACCACAAGAACGCGACAAGCGTCTACTGATTGAGGTTTGGGATTGGGATCGTACATCCCGCAATGATTTCATGGGTTCATTCTCTTTTAGTTTAGACGAAATACAAAAGGTGAGCTTTGGTTAATTATTTAATTAATAATATTTACATCTTATATTCATTTATATATTTAGGAACCCATCGATGGCTGGTACAAGTTTCTCGCTCAAGTTGAAGGCGAGTGCTATAATATACCATGCTCGGATCCAGTCAACGATATAGCGCGCTTGCGTGACGAAGTGCGCGTAAGTAAAAAAAAATTGGATGTTTTATTTGTTTGTTTTATTTTACTGTATGTCTTTACTGCAGATGGACAAAAAATCCGTCAATAAGCGGCGCATGGACAACAAGGATATGCCACACAATATGAGCAAGCGTGACATGATACGTGCAGCGGATTTCAACTTCATTAAGGTACTAGGCAAAGGTTCGTTCGGTAAAGTGCTGCTCGCGGAACGTCGTGGTACCGATGAGTTGTATGCTGTGAAAGTGTTGCGCAAGGATGTCATTATACAAACGGACGATATGGAATTGCCCATGACTGAGAAGCAGGTGTTGGCGCTTTCTGGTAAGCCGCCATTTTTGGTTTCGCTACACTCGTGCTTCCAGACTATGGTGAGTAAGATTTTATGGGCAAGTCGTGTGGAGCATTAGAAAGTGAAGTGTTAACTTTCAGGATCGTCTATTCTTTGTGATGGAGTACTGCAAGGGCGGTGATCTTATGTACCACATGCAAGTCTACGGACGCTTTAAGGAGTCTGTCGCAGTGTAAGCGTTTGGTAGTAAGTTTTGATCTTAAAGAATTTTCTACACCATTCTCTCAATTTGCAGCTTTTATGCCGCCGAGATTGCCATAGCTTTATTCTTTCTACACGAGCATCACATAATCTACCGTGATCTCAAGCTGGAGAATGTGCTGCTGGACGGCGAAGGTCACGTCAAGCTCGCTGATTTCGGTCTCAGCAAGGAGGGTATAGAGGAGCGCGATAGTACTAGAACCTTCTGTGGCACGAATGTTTATATGGCGCCAGAGGTAGGCGGCGCGTAAATTACATATATTCATTAAACTAATTTAGCCAAGTCCAACACAATACTTTGCAGATTTTGAATTACGAGACCTACAATCATAGCGTTGATTGGTGGTCCTACGGTGTTCTGGTCTTTGAAATGCTGGCAGGGCAAAATCCTTTCGAAGCCGACGATGAAGAGAGCACTTTCAGAAATATCAAGGATAAAAAGGCGGTATTTCCGAAACACTTCTCGCAAGAAGCTATGGATGTGTTGACGAGCGTAAGTGTGGGATAGCGAAATTACCATTGGCTTCACGCAATTATTTTTATCTCTTTCTTTGCAGTTCCTCGCCAAGAAGGCGAATAATCGTTTGGGTGCTGGCCGCTATGCGCGCTCCGAGATCACCACTCATCCGTTTTTCAGGAATATAGATTGGGACATGGCTGAGGCCAAGGAGATGGAGCCACCTATTGTGCCGAAAATTGTGAGTGTGCTTGCTTAAAACAACTTAGCTCTCTAGTAAAGTTTTTTGTGTGATTTTAGAAACATCGTAAGGATATTTCGAACTTCGATAAGGCCTTCGTTGTGGAGAAAACCGATTTGACACCAACTGATAAGTTATTTATGATGAATTTGGATCAGAATGACTTCATTGGTTTCTCTTATATGAATCCGGAGTTTATTACTATCATTTAAAGTGTATCGTTGTGAAATTATTTAAATTTATATAGCCACAAAATGTCAAGCTAATAACTATTTGAATATTCTAATGAAAAATAAATAAATAAATCATATTCAATAAATACTAACATAAGGTGCTCCTCGTTTATGGAGAGAAGTGTCAACTCTTTATTGGAAGACTAAAAAATTAAGTACACAAGAAATCTCCTAGTAAAATTAAATAGTTTAGTAGAAAGTTACGTCTTCCTAAAGAATCAGAAAGTAATAGCTATTTTAAAGGTAAATGGAGCTCAACTAATATTTTGGTGTAATTTTTTCGATCAGTTCCCGGCTATTTCTGTAAGAAAAATCAGGAAAACCTTCTGGAAATATATATGAGACAATCGATTTGCCCATTTCTTTTATGTTATGCGCTGCAGCAGGGGAAAATCCACAGAGACAGCACTTCGTTCTTTGGTCTCGAAAATTGGAGGAACAAAGAAACTTTCTGTTGTTGCATACCTGGGTATAGCAGTGGCTTTCAACAATGTCCTCCCAAGAGCCCTCCCCTCGGTCTTGGCGGAACTGCGGGTGAACAAAACTCTGGTAGGGCTCTCATCCACCAATTCCTTTCCAGCAGGGTAATGAGCTCGGAACTACGGCGAGCTGGGCAACTCGCAGGCCGGTCAAGAGAGACATTCCGTAGGGAGAAATTCTCTCTCCACTCTTATGGTTAATCGCGGAAAATCAACTGTAGCGGCGTATGGAAGGGAATGGATACGAAATGTAATAGACGGGAGAAAATATCCTCAAATCTTATGCCATCTTATTTTACTAGCTGCTTGGACCAAAAAGTGTGGACTGGTTGTAAACCTAACCGGACCTGCTGTTTAAATGAACTGCCAAGTAGCTTGGAGTAATGCTAGATGGTAAAGTTCCTTACAATTAAAACAAAACAGAGTATATTAAGAAAACCATAACTGCGCCACTCGCCTGTAAAAAGGCGCTTAGTGTATCATGGGACTTTATACCAAAGATAATCCATTTTATCTACGCGGCCATCGTCCATACGATCCTGATCCACAGAAACCTAGGCTTCTGGACCCTATGGCACATCCGGCCACTTTTAAACAACGAATGCTGGAGAAAGCTTACGTGGTCATTTTATGATATCGTAATTCTGAAGTTAAATCGGAACAAGGATTCGATTCTTACAAGAATTCTTACAGGTCACTGTCTAATTGGCGTACATCCATTGGGCTCCACGGACTACTGACGGAGCTGTAAACGCTACGAAGAGGAGGAGAGTGTAGAGCATCTGTCTCTGCCCAGCACTAAGCAGAAGACGAAAGCAAACGCTCGGAAAACCATTTCTGTAAAACCTTGCGGAGATATCGAAAATCAAAATAAGAGCAGTTTAAAAGTTCATTGCGTTAACAAAATAATATGATCCCGGGTGAGCGACGCAACATCTTGAAGGAATGTATGTAGTTTGATCCTGCTTTTGACATAAGCGTAGGAGGTGTTTCGCTCTTCAGCTATTGCAATCTTACCGAACCTAACCTTGATCAGAATAAAGTATTTTTTATACGCTCTTAGTATTAATATAGAAATTTTGTGGTACTAACAATTTTAAGTACACATCGCAGTGCTTTTAAAAATATTTGGAATAAACTATTTTACCATAATTTTATGAAAAAGCTGTTTGCAAAAATAAACTTCCAAAAGTTTTTTGGTGAACCAGAAAGTTAGATCAAATTTAGAATTATTAGAAAATAAAAAAAATACTCGAAAAATATTAACCTTTATGATTAAGCAACTTTCTTGAATGTTTAAAGCTAATGAAGCATAAATTTTAACGCACAAATGTATATTACATAGAGATTTTAGAACACAATATAGTTTTTGGACTAAAATACAATTTTTGTTTGGAAGACGGATAGAAAAAATTAGAGCAAAATGAATTTACATATGTTAATTTTTGCAGCCAATTTATTTGTACCAAACCAAAAAGGTCGTGGGTGGTCCAGAATAAGTCTGATGAGAAAATATGATCATCTCCGAAATAGCTTAATTAGCGAGCCCACACAACATTGTTTAGTACAATTTGAAGGAGAACATTTTTTGAACAAGAGTTATTAGATACTCACAAAAACCCTAATGTAAAATTATCTATATTTTTTAGTGATACAATTTTTAGTCATTTTACTTTCGATAACACAGAAATGAAAAAGCAAAAATTCTAAAAACTGATGAAATTTTTAGTACTAAAATATTTTTCAATTTTCTGATTCAATAGATCGCGAAGATGCAGGTTTTAGAACAAGTTTTTATTACATATTTCCGAAAAACGTATATTCAACAAAGCAGGATACTTTGTTGAAAGAATGTAAATATAATAGAAAATTTTCAGATACGAGTAACTTAAAATTTGGTAAAAATTTTTGTTGAGCCAAATTTGAAATGCTTTTAGTACAATATATATATAATATATAATATATGTATATATATCATATATAGGGAATATACTTGAAATTTGAATAAAACAATCACAGAGACAATGAATTGAGTAGATATTCAAAACTCTTTCCGTATACCAAAATGAGTATATAACTTCAAATGATTAGAATGTTTGGAATAATTAATTAAATTTAAGAAACTGAAGATGCTTAAAAAAATTTAAAAAATAACACGGTATATCTACAATACAAATTTAGAACACAATTGGAACGCAAAAGAGTTCAAGTATCAGTTGAACAAAAAAAAAATAAGTTTGATTTGTTGTTAAGTTGAAATTCTAGTACCAAATTATTAAAATATATTTTTAAACATTTTGCTTTGAATCGCACCCACTTTCTGCATATATTGATTCACTGAAGTTAATGTACAAATGTTAAACATTTCTCAATTATAATAGAAAAAATATGTTTTTCGCATAAAAATCGGACCTGTATTTTCTGCAAATGAATAAGGCAACATTTTGATAGAAATCTAATTTGAAATATTTTTTTTTAAATATTGGAAACGTTTTTTGAAACTTGAAACATTTCTTAAATTTTGTCCCAGCTGGAAACTAGTGTAGGGAGTAGATTAAGTAAAAAGCTAGTATTTATTTCAAAATTAGTTTTTCGTAAACATTTTGATTTTACTTTCGGAGTCGGTGTAATACTGTAAATCCAACAATAACAAGACGCACACACCAAATTGTAGGATAATATCGAGCCAAATATCGAGCTAAATATCGAGCTATGTGATGTTAGCGCCATATTAGTATAATTACTAATAAAAATATAAAAAGTTTTTAAATTACGTACAAATTTTAACTTCTTAGTTTTAAACTATTTCTGACGCTACAAAAGCTAAAAGAGCACTGCTAATTTTTCAGCGAATAAAATCTCTTGGAATCCAACTAAGTCACGGATATTTTACGTATAATTTTGATACCTCATTAGGTTCCTAGCTGCATTCCAAATTTTCTGTACAAACCAAGGATTTTAGTACGAAACGCTTTTTTGGTGTAGAGTCAGGGTAAATTTGCTATAAAATTGTACATTTAGTACGCTTAAAGCTTTTTGTACAAGCAAAGGTACACGAAAAGGATTCAATGTTACCGCAAACTTTCTGTAAATGTTTGTAAAGCTTTTCATCGGAATCTAAACTTTCCATTTGCAATAGCTCTTGCTGACATAAATGGTTTAAGCTTTGGAAGGTTCTCAATTTAGTGCAAGATTGTGCTTTCGAATTGTTTGCAAAATTTAAAAGTTAACTTTATGTTATACAAGAAAACTGGTATAAAAAGAATACAAAATGAATAAACAAACTAAAGGAATAAAAACACAATACAACAACAATGCTCAATTAAAAAAAAACGGTAATGATTATAGGATCCTATCTTGACACAGCGATAACCACAAATACATACATAATAATAATGTATTATTGTGACGTTTTTGACACTGAGATATCTAAGCATAAATAACACCACACCTTTCCTAAAATATTTCAGAAAAACTCAAATGTATTTCAGAAAGAGGCAAATGTATTACAGAAATATACAATTGTATTTCAGAAAAGGTGAAATGAATTTTATAAAAACACAAATGCTCTCCCGAAAATGTAAAATGAATTTCAGAAAAGCGCAAATCTATATTAGAAGAGTACAAATATATTTCAGAAACACCCAAATGTATTTCAGAAAACGCCAAATTTATTTCAGAAAAACACAAACAAAAACACTTTTAGAGGAACACAATTCTACTTCAGAAAAACACAAAAGTATTTCAGAAAAATACAACTATATTTCAGAAAAACACAAATGTTTTTCAGAAAAGTACAAATGTATTTCAGAAACATATTTTTAGAATATTTTTGGCTAATTAACTTTTGCATATGAAATCCATTTCTGTTTTTTCTGAAATACATTTGCGTTTTTCTGAAATATAATTTTGTTTTTCTAAAATGCATTCGAGTTTTTCTGAAATACTGTTGGAAAGGTGTAGTTTAGGCCAAAAAAGTACTTCATTATTAAGATGTTTTTTATACCAGTTTCTGGTCACTAAACTGAAAAATGAGTTTCAAGTATCCTTCCATAGAAGCGTTTGGAAATTTTTTTTTCATGTTCAACGACCGAAAATTACTGCACAAATTTTTTTTCAGCTCATAAATCAAATATTTGTGAACTAATTAGTGTAATAGAAATAATTTGTCTAAAAAACCGTTTAACATAGCATGCTTAAAATTATTAAAATAAGATTTGGCACAATTCGCGAAACGTGTGGCTTATAAGTGCTTGGTAAAGAACACTCTTATTCACCATATCAAAAGCTTTAATAGAAATCCTTCAAAATAGATTTCACCTAAAAAGCTCAACCAAAAAACGCATAGCATAAATGTAACCAAGCTTTTAAATTACCGTTCACTTAGCCCAGCATAGCTACACCAAACTTTTTCAGAAGCCATATACCTCTGAGATTTGTAGACAAAGCCAAACAAGCTCAGACTACAGAACACCTATGTATGCTTGTCTTGACTGCTGTGGTAATCGTAACAAGTTCTTGTGTATGTGTGTGTGTGTGTATTAAGTGTATGTCGTAAGTGCATAGGTCAACTTAAAAAAAAATTATTTCATCAAAGCTTTGCAAAACCGCAACCGAGTATGGCATACATAGCATGTCTTGGTATGTAAATGTAATATCGGTTTGTGGATTTGTAAGTCAACTGGGTAAATGGTGGAAGACAATATTGGTGGTTGGTGAAATCTGCAACAACTGCTGCCAAAGTTAAATATCAGATTGTTGTATGTGCTGTATAGCAAGGAAATATAAATTCAAGAATTGCGGGTGGAGGTGTACACAAATGTGAGTATGAAATGAATGACGACATTGTGATGTGGTTTTGGTTAACGCAAGAAAGTTTAAGATGTACATATTTTTTATTTGCATGTGGACTTCCACCAGCCTATTGCAAAAGGCCACTGGAGACAGAACATTGACTTGCTTAAATTGTGAAAATTTCAGAGGGTCAAATTGCAAAAAGTTTTGGGAGAGTAAATAGAAACTGCTTGTTGATGGAATTCAGGGGCATTGACAAAAGTTAAAAGAATAATAGAATAAAAAGAAAAACACAAGAAGTGCCACTCACAACTTTTTTTATTTTTTTTACTCGTAGTCTCAGTAGTTGAAACATTGTCTGTCTTTTGCGAAGTAATGACCGTTTAGAGAATAAATAGGATATATAGTTTTCAGAATATTCTAAATCCTGGGTATTTGCAGTATAATTCTAAATCAAGTAACAATTTTGGTCAGCATACAAAACTCAAGGAACAATATTACCAGTTTATCTCTAAACTTAAGTAGATAAAGGGGGTTCATTCCACCAGCCAAGCTGTTGCCTAGCTACTTAAAAGTTTTAACTGTCAAACACTCGTCCAATATTGTATTGTTCTCTATAACAAATCCTTGGTAGATACATGCTTTTATTTCTTAGATTAGAAATTTTGATAACGATACTTTTCAAGAATATTAATATCGGCGCGTAGGACTCGAAATTTCGACACAAATGTGACTATGAGTCAAAATCAGGGAGGTTTAAGGGAGAAATCCCATGTAAAAGGATAAAAAAATCGCTTCCTGCCGGGGCAAGACACATCACAAATTATGGAAAAAGTTGTTTCTAAAATCGGTCGCAATGCAAACCTCCGATTGCGTTTCTGGGATGAAAAAAACTACTCACAAAAATCATTCGCCGTTCGGATTCGGCGTAAAACTGTAGGCCCCTCAATTTGTGTTCCAACATCAAGACCCACACCATAAATTGTAGGTGAAGTTCGGCCAAAATCGCTTAAGCGGCCATAGCTTCTATTAATTAAAAAAAAATCCCTGTAGGACGATATTTTTGTCCCGTATGGTACGCGGCTCTTACGTACATTGAAAAACTTTAAACGCGTTTTCGCAAAAGTCGTATTCTTAAATCTTTTTCTTGATATTCTGAAAACAAAAAAAAAGAAAATTTGGAAAACTAATTCGTTTTGCCTCTGCAAAACGCTAAATTTTTCATTAGAACTTTTTTGTGACAGGCTAATTTCCTGAGGCTCTAATTACACTACTCGACAAAAAAAATCTCCAAGAATAAAATAGGCCTTTCCTAAAGTGAAATTTTCTCCTGATTCCGAATATGACTTTCATTTTCTTGTGGCAGATCTAGTTTCCGAGATATCGGCGAAAATATGAAAATTCCCATTTTTGCAGAACACTACTTCATATAGGTACGGCAAAAATTTGTATTTTTCATTTTTTCGTTTTAAACTGTTGAATTATGCATTATACTAATTCCCATAAAAATTTCTTGCCTTCTTCGCCCTCAAGTATCTTCAGTAGTTTGGCCACTATGCCAAAAAACGTTCAAAAAATGTTGAAAAAAAAACGAAATTTTTTACACAATTTCAGATTTAACCACTTTAAAATCGGAAAAATTCTATTGACGAAAAAAAGTTAGCCCTCCTATGTTGTAGGTAATTTAACTACGAAAATTTTAAGCATACCAGCACAACAATCGGACGTGCCATTGAAACTATAGCCCCGTTAACTTGCAAGCGTCTATCCTACAATTTTTTTATAGAGAAAATTTTTATTCAAACTAGGTTTTTATTTTTTTATAACGTTTTATTATAGACATATGTTTGCACGTTAAACTGTATTCAATTGAGTAATATGAGTATAAATCAGCAATTCAGTAAAAAACAACAACGACAACAACATTAAATACATACATATCTACATCTAAAAAAGTCAAATTGAGCGATTTTACCGTGGTGGTCAATAGTGAGGGACGTGGGTACTTCTAACTACCCGTTTATAATTTTCTGGGTTTGTCTCCCGTATTATTGTCCAGCAATAATCTCCCATCATTTCTTCATTCCAAAAACCTTGGTAACGCTTTTCAAAAATCATGAGGTCTTGGTGAAACCTTTCACCCTGTTCATCACTTTCAGCACCTAGGTTTGCGGGAAAATTATCCAAATGTGAATGCAAAAAATGCATTTTGAGGGACATGTTGCATTTCATAGCACTGTAGTTTTTCAACAAGGCTTTGACCATCTCTCTATAGTTGGGCTCTTTGTTGTTGCCAAGAAACCCACTAACGACTTGCTTAAAGCTGTCCCAAGCCGCTGCTTCTACTGATGATAAATGATTCGCAAAATTTTCGTCTTTCAGCAACTTTCTAATTAGCGGACCAACAAATATACCTTCTTTTAATTTGGCTTGAGTTATTTTAGGGAAAAATTTCGTTAGGTACTGGAAGGATGGCGCGTCCTTATTTAAAGCCTTTACAAAATTTTTCATTAATCCTAATTTGATGTGAAGTGCTGGCAAAATAACTCGTTCGGGATTTACTAAAGGCGGGTTTGCGATATTGAAGGCACCTGGTTCGTACTCAGCTCTTGGTGGCCAGTTTTCCTGAATATAATGGGTTTCTCTAGCACGGCTGTCCCAAAGACAGAGAAAACAGCAATATTTAGTGAAACCTCCTTGAAGTCCGAGAACTATAGCTACAACCTAGGATGTATTTCATATACTATTTATTTTAAACTGTACCACCGAAACTGCTTACCTTTAAGTCCGCACAAATTTTCCAATTAAATTGTTTATATTGAATGAGCTCAAGTAAATTTGATATGCTTAAATAAGTTTCACTTTCGCTTGAGGCTTCAAAACTTATAGGCGGTCTAGGTATGGGTAAGGTATGGTCATGTAGTTTTGGTTTTTTAGCTGATGCCACATTTGGATAACTTATTAATTTCCTCTTTTTTCTCGTTTTACCTTTAAGGTCTATCACGCAAAAATAGCACTGGTCGTGGTTAAAGGGTTCAGTCCACATCATTGGAACACCAAACTTCATGTTATGACCTTTACCCGATACCCATCTCATTAAAGTTAATCTACAGGAGGCGCAAATAAAATTAGGTGTCCAAGATTTATCGAGATTTTTTACACGGAAACCGAAATAATGAAAGTATGCATCTCTGACAGAATTAGTTATTTTCCGAGCTGAGTTTCCGAAAATATAATGTCCGCAAATAAAGCAAAAATCATCCGGATTATTTTTACATTTAAAATCTCTTTTGCAACAAGCCATTTCGTAAACACATCTACCGATATAGTATGTATAAATTTGCACTACAATTTGCAAAACAAAATTTACAACAAACAGTAGTGACAATTAAATACTTGATGTCTTTTTAAATTTATTAGACCCTAAGGTAGAGTGACCAAATGAAATGTCTCGCCAATTTTATCAGAGTAATACTAAAATTGTAGGATAGACGCTTGCAAGTTAACGGGGCTATAGTTTCAATGGCACGTCCGATTGTTGTACTGGTATGCTTAAAATTTTCGTAGTTAAATTACCTACAACATAGGAGGGCTAACTTTTTTTCGTCAATAGAATTTTTCCGATTTTAAAGTGGTTAAATCTGAAATTGTGTAAAAAATTTCGTTTTTTTTTCAACATTTTTTGAACGTTTTTTGGCATAGTGGCCAAACTACTGAAGATACTTGAGGGCGAAGAAGGCAAGAAATTTTTATGGGAATTAGTATAATGCATAATTCAACAGTTAAAAACGAAAAAATGAAAAATGCAAATTTTTGCCGTACCTATATGAAGTAGTGTTCTGCAAAAATGGGAATTTTCATATTTTCGCCGATATCTCGGAAACTAGATCTGCCACAAGAAAATGGAAGTCATATTCGGAATCAGGAGAAAATTTCACTTTAGGAAAGGACTATTTTATTCTTGGAGACGAAAGTTGATCAAAATTTGTCGAGTAGTGTTATCCACACCCTTTAAAATGAACAATAGAGTACATAAAATAGAACTATGTGAAATAAAGGAAATAAAATAGACTTAAAAGAAAAAAGTTGGAATAAGAAAATAAAACTAAACGTTAAAAAGAAAGCGAAATACTAAAAAATTAGAAGAGCAAAGAAAGTAGTAAAATTAAATAAAATAGACAAATAAAGGAAATTAATTTAAAAAAATAAGGTAAAGTATAAAATCTCTTTTTGTTGTAGGTTTGGTTTTTTTTGCAGAATTATGATTGGCGTCTGAAATAAAAATAAATAATTAAACAAAGTAAGTTAATTAAATAAAATAAACCGTCTTGTTTTATTTTAGGTTTTCGCTTGTGAGAATTGTGATTGGCGTTGAGCATTGTGTTCGCCAATTTTTGCCCACTATTAAATTGGATTGCAATAAAAAAGGGGGAAATCAGACAAATTTAAAAATCAAAAACAAATCACAACAAAAATTAGATCTAAATACATTTTAGAAATTTTTCCTTAGCAGGATTCAACAACTCCGTCAACTATCGGAAGCACACTAGTCTAAATGCACATCTTCCAAACTGCAAAGAACTTACAAAATAAACTGGCAAGACTAGCAACGCTATACCTCACGCCCATTTACATGGAAACTTTCAGAATTATGACCTTCCACAATTTTCAATCTAAGATTCATCCGAACCATTCTGTTCATTAAAAATTTAGTACATAAAAATAAACTTGCATTTATTTTTTTGTTTTCTAAAAAAGGAAATTGAAAATTTAGCTGCCCACTCAAGTGTTGTCGACACAAGCAAATTAATAGTGTTAGATCGTGTCCTAACGAGTGAATAAATATGTGAAGCGGTATATAATGGGTTACTGGCAACAATTCTATGCGCTGACTACACTCGCTTACCGAGCTACATGCAAATATTTTATATTTATACAGTGGATCTTCTAGCAAATATCTATATGTGCCATATGTGGAAATGTGTGAATTATGTAGGTTTGTACAGAAGTGAGCGTTTAGTCAGGATGTTGTAAAAGTGTACAAAAATGCCAATGAAGTGGAAAACGGACACTATCAACTGAGCGCAGAGTAGAAATAATGATTATGTGCATGCTTGATATGTGCTGTGGAAAAGTTTAAAAGTGCAGCTAAAATAATTTAGCCTAGATAGCTATACATACATACATGTATAGAAAATGTTTCTACTAAAGGCAGCACTATATAAGTTGAGCTCTTTGCAAAATGAAAAAACGTTCATTAATATTTGTAAAATGCTGTTAAAATTTTACAAACAAATTTTAGTACTAAATTTTAGTACTTAGTGGCTAGTACTAAATTTTGATTTTTGCGGAATCTGTATGTGACAGAAAAATAAAATCTTTAAAATGCTGTTAGCTTTTTACAACAAAAAATTTTAGTACTAAATTTTAGTATTTAATGGTCAGTGCTAAATATTAAGCACTTAGTATTTAGTACTAAATATTAATTATTCAATTTATATCATTTAATGTTTAGTACTAAATATTAAATTCTTAACGTTTAGTACTTAACGATTAGTGATCAATTTTTATTAGTAAAATTTCAGTACTAGATTTTAGTACTAAATTTTAGTACTAAGCTGTTAATACAGAGAAGATACTTTATTTACTGTTAGTTATAAAAAGTTACTACAACGTTAAGTGTTTAGTGAAATAAAATTAGTTTGCATTAAGTTTATGGTACCGAAGCGGAAGCAACGTTTTAGAATGAAAATACGATTTTAGTACTAGCTTCAGTGTTGAGTACTTACTAACATGTTGGAAACAGTATAACTAAACTGAGGACCGAAAGTTTGGCATTCAATTTAATTTGTTAATATAAGAGTATTTTTAGAGATGAGAAAAGCGGCCTCAATCTCAAAAATCACCTAACAATGCTGCCACCGTTCGCTGAATTCATTCAACAAGATAATCTGCTGAATTCCGAAATGAGACATGGGTGTAAGATTAACTTGTTTGAGTATGCGACCGGAGGTTAAGGTATGTGATATATCAGATTCTCTAAGTTAAGTTTTTTGAAAAAAACTAATTTTATTTTAATAGTAATTATATCGTCCAATATACATGAAATAATAATTGTTTATTAAATATTTTGCTTAACTTTTATTTTTAAGTATCGAACTAGCAAAAAATATGTAAGGCAATCATTTTTTGTGGAAATGCCAAGCTTTGCCAAAAATTTTAATTGTCTCTTCTCAACTACATAATTTATCGAATTTAGTTTTTAGAACAGGGTCGCACTTTGGGTTTAATACATACGAGGTTTGTTCAAAAAGTAGCAATCGTTCGTACACTCGTTGCAAATATGGTGATTTTGTTTTTTTAAATATTTACAATGTTTTCCACGTTAAAACTTTTTGTTAATTTTATGTAAAAGTTTAGTTTGTAGTAGAAAAAAACTTGTAAACTAAAATTTCAAACTCTCTACATAATTTTACTGTGACTACTTTCAATTGTAAGCTTAAAAATAAATGCAAGATAGTAACTCCAATACTGTAAGCCTATGTGTGTGTCTTCTCTTAAAATTAATTTTTCAAGCAAAAATTGTTGCTTACAGACGCGTCAATTTAATAAAGAATTATCAAGTAACGAAATTTATCAAAAATTATCTATAATTTATATATGCATATAATAATGTTGCTATTTTCTTAGTAATTTGGACAGTATATTCCTTAGCCCCGTCGCTCGGACATAAACCATATTTTAATCTGTTAGATGGCACATGAGTCGAGGTATTCAGAAGATTCGTATTTATAGTACGATATTGATGATATTACAAAGTTATGGTGCTGGTGACATAATAAAAGCTTTTATGAAAAATACGAGCCATAGGTGGCGCTGGAGGCGAGTTATTCAGAAAATCTGTATTTATTATTTGATTTTGATGAAATTATAAAGATATTATATAATGGAAGTGCAACGAGAAATACTTTTGTAAAAATGGATCCGATAGGTGGCGCTACATTCGGGTTATCAGAAAATCCGTATCTATGATCCGAAATTTATGATATCAGAAAGATATGATGTTGGTGCTATAAGAATTAGTTATATGAAAAATGATTGCGCTAGGTGGCGCTTGCGGCGCATTATTCAAAAATTCTCTGTTTCTTAACCGATTTTGATGAAATTTGAAATGTATGATGTAGAGAGCGGCGAGAAGTACCTAAAAAAAATGGCTACGCTTGAGGGCGCTGCAGCAGCAGGTACTATTAGAAATACTTTTATAAGTCAGCTTAGATGACATTGAAAACTTACATAAGTCTACTGTATTTGGAAATAGGAAAAAGCAATACGAAATTCACACAATATGATCCAATTAAAAAAAAAATTGTCATCAAATGTGTACATCAGAATTTTTATTGTGCACGCACCTTTACAGTCCATTTAGTTTTACTATAATAAGGTGCAGCTTTCTAGCGGCTGAAAATCCTGGTTGATTTTTGATAATTTTTGAAGTGAAACTTCTCGTTGGGCTGTAATTCCAATATCGAATGAAACGAAAAAGCGATAGGAAAAGGGAGGGGATGGCGCGCGTGGTGTGGCAGTTGGGCGGAAGGAAACATGGTAGAGAAACGAAAACGTGACAGATTCCGAGTAGGAAAAAACGAGAGAGGGGTAGCATGCGTGGAGGGGCGGACAGAGTGTGCCAATGATTGTTCTCTACATCACTCCGAACCAGAGAATTAACGATATAATACAATTCATACATAGAGCATTATTGGCATATACTCCCTCTGGTGCAGCAGAATTAGGAGAAGATTTGCACACTATGCCAATGATTTTAAGCGGTAATTTTAATGTAAATTTTGCCTTGGAAGAAGCTCAACCATTTTTACAATTTTTAGAAAGTAAATTTAATTTAAAAATGAATAATAATCCCAAGGACTCAACAACCAGATCAGGCACGACAATAGATGCAATTTTCTCAAGATATTTAAATAATTTACAATCAAACAATTGTATCTTTTCTTGAACATGAAAGTATGGAAGTGAATGAATAGATTGTTTATATATGGAGGCGAAAACATCAACTATATTTTTTAATTATCCTAACACCCTTAAAAATTCCAGAATAATGAATAGTGGCTTCTGTTATCGGGGAAATATTTCTAAATCATAAAACTTGCTGGCTAGGGTGAGTATTTTCATTTCAAATGCCCATGCAGATCCATGAAGTTCCACTTCTATCGCCTAGCTTTCTACTGCTTTCGGCTGCAAAAAAAAAAAAAAACAATATAAAAATCAACAAATTGTGAATTTCCTAAAAAGTTTGCAACTTTCATTTATATAGTTTTTTTATTATAAACAATTATTAAAAATAAATTAATGAACATAAGTTGTCAGTTTTCCAATCTATGATGTTATATGGATGCCCCATTTGGGGAATCTGTGCTAAAACCTACATAATGAAATTACAAGTGCGTCAAAATAAAATTTAAAAAATGATGCTTAATTTACCTTGGCACCACTCCACAAAACGCCTCCATATTGATAACAAAATTGAACTGGTTTCGGCCCAAATACTTAAGATTATTGAAAAATTCAATAGACACTGTCAATATTCAAATAATCCCCTTATAAACTCATTAGTTGATGGTTTAAATTAATTTTTAATTTAGGTGATTACATACAAATATATCTATAATAATAACATGTAAATAAGTATATAAAGGTTTTTTTGTAAATACTTTTCCTTTAAACATAACTTTTTATTCTTTTCCAAACTTATAAATATGTAATCGCAATGTTTTAGTTGTAAAGTTCATTGTAACTGTACCTCTTAATGAAAATATGTGATAACTCTGAGTTTTTAAATATCTTACTTAATAAAAAATAAAAAAAAATAAAATAAGTTGTCAACTGTATTATATTGAATTTTGCTGCTTTTGATATGAACAATACCGTATATATAATACGAATAAAACCCCACTGGGTGGCTCTGCTGTCGAAATTTCCAGAAGTCCCTTGTTTATGGTTCGATTTAGTTGAAATCTAATACGATTTGTGCTGCTAAAGACAATGACACCTAGTCATAGTCTAGAAAAAGTTGAACGTTAAGCTAACTACTGTTATTTTTTGCTGATATTCCATTGAAAATTATGTAAAAAAAATTGCTACTAACTTTAGAGCCGACTTCATATTCATACGGGACATGTTTTCTAAATTCATCGAATCTGCATTTTCTGCTTCAAAAAATCTTATGTAAGTATAAGGAAATTTAATAAGCAGGGCAGACGAAGTCACCAGTATCCACTAGTTGCCACCGAACTGAACCGAACATAACCACAACAAAAGTTATCAATTCAAAGTAAAAAAAAAAGAGTAAAAAAGAGTGCTGGCTGGCGTGCTACTTGAGATTGCTATGTATTGCCGAAAATGATGGCCAGCAGTTGCCACAAATTGGTGCTCATGCAATGGAAAGTGTCAAGCATGCTTGAGTGCATAGTTAAGCAAATTTGCATTTGTATATAAGCCTAAAATTGTGTGCATATATGTGAAATTTCTACGAGTAATGTGATTGCAGTCTAAATGACCGGCTGGCTAGCTGACCGGCTGACATCGCAGCTTCGAAACGTCACAAATTGTTAACAATGTCAAAACGAATTTTTAGCACAAACGAAGTAGCAGCCTTAAAGTATGCAACAAAATGATTTCATATTAATACATTGTGTACTCTAGATATTCTTTTATTGCATTAATAAAAAATAATATAAAATATGTTTGCAAGGTGGAAATAGTCATTTTATGCGACTTGATTAAAATTCTAATAAATTTTCCAAGCACACAATTTAATACCACCATTTACATGTTGCCTACATTAGGGCACTTTAACACAGTAAATCAGTGCTAGCATTGGTGTCGTGCGTTGTGTGGCGATTTTTTGTTATTTTCGCAGCTTTTCTTTGCCGCTCGCCCCTGCGTTTTGTCTGCGCTTGTTGGCTTGGAAAATTATGCGATAAAATGTTGTATAGAATCCAAATTATTTGGTATATTTTTATTAGCGTATTTAGGCGCATTTCGTTACACTTTTAGCACAGCTTTCCGTTGTCACTGAATATGGTTCAAAAGTGCGCATAAAAGGGGGAAAAATTATTCAAAAAATATAAATAAATAACGATAGATTGGCCATGTGCAAATCTGATAGCACGCTGCTCAAAAAAATAATGCGCTTATCTTAAATTCTCTGTCAAATTTTATGCGCGCATTTTATTTGAATGCGTGAGCGGAAAATATACAGTTGTCTGAATATTTCGAATTTAGATATTTAAGTAACGAAATCATTTTGTATCTTCTTTCCTTTGGGCACTTCAATTTGTACCTAAATAAAATATGCGAAGAAAAAAAGCAGCCGCATAGAAATTGTGAGTGAAAAGATGTAAATGAATTCGGTGTTGCGTTGTTTGCCTTTTTATAGCTTTATGTCGTTACCAGTAAGCTTAAAGACTTTATCACTTTATTGACCTTTTCTGGATTACAAATAGATAGGTATTTGTATGTGTACGTGGTTGCTTGTGTGCATTTTAGGATAGTCGTAATCGGCTTTGTATTGCTTGTATTATGTAGATATTTGTGAAAAAATTTGTATACGCTATTTTTTATTAGCATACATGCGTTTATTTGCAGTAATAGCATTTTTGAAAATATGATACATACGTAGGTAGAGCTTTACGGAATTAGACGTATGTATGAACTCTTTGGAGAGTGTTGTAGATATAGTATAAAATATTACTCCAATCCCAGGCTACTTAAGAAGTTCAGCATTTTGGAGATTAGCATGTTCCAGATTTTATATGGGAATGATAATAGGCATGACACTTTCAGTCCGTTTCCTCCCATCTTACAAAGATGGTGTCGTAACTTGCAATGGCCTGTGAGTAATCAATCAGAGTTCTTTAATTCTCCCGCCTGATAGACACCGGTCATTCAGAGATCTTCCGGGACTGAGATATGAACCTCTTAGAATTACCCTTTACCTTTTTTATTACGCAAGTGAGTTGCTAATAGAGGCTCCTCCCATATTGTTCTGTTTTATACAGTAACCATTAGCTGTTCCGTAGAAAGGGCCTGGACCATGCAGGCATCTTTGAGCCACAAGTTTTGCCAATTCATGCCCCGCAACTCACCACAATGTTACTTTATTGCAGGTGACCAAAAGGTTCAGAAGAGTTTTGTAGTCATAAATAAATGTGCGTCTAAGGCCTTTAGGGCAGGTATGCGTCGGTAGACCTTTCTGGCACCTTGGTGCGAATATTTCAGCCCCAGTACTCCCATCCTTAAATTTGAATCAATTAATGTAAAACACTTGCGATTATTCGGTGATATATTGTATTATCGCTCCTAATTCCCCTTCCCAATTGAAATGGAGAGAGGCGAATGACGAATGTCATTACCGCTGCACAATTTCGCCTCGCAGGTTAAATCTCATACGTTTCCGGTTTTTTTATGTACATTTACGAAGGTTTGTTTTATTTTCTATTCTGGAGTTTTTGTGCGATAAATTACATATTTCTACACTTGTGTAATTTCTGTTTTAGAAAATATATATAATTCACTTGGTGAATGTTTTAATGTTTTTTCTAAATAAGAGTAAAATGTGCAATACGTTATTTACTAAAAATTTTAAATAAGTCTTTTGCTATTAATATTTGTTCAATGATTTTAGAAGTAAACTGCCCACAAGTTTATTTTCGAAACCATAGTGGAAAAGCTGGTTTTGACTTTTAGACATATTAAAAATTGGTGAATCTTTAATCGAGGGCGATGGGTGGCTAAACTGCTCTACAAAAATAGTTCACGTGGAATTTTCTTAAGTCTGGAATTTAGCAGACTGGATGAATACCTGTTAAACCCACCATTGACTCGAAATTTGCAGTATTTCAGAGAGAGCTCTTTTAACGACTCTTCAGACAGAGAGACTTACTCTCGTGTGACTTCTTTAGATTGATGCTGGTAAGCGTAATATGTACGTCCATTCAATTGCAATCGCAAGAGCATCATGTATAGCAAAAACCTGATTCTGCCTTTTGCAAATGCCATTTACATCGTTACCTTGAATGCGAAAGAAGTAGCTTAAAAAATTGGGCGGAAAAGGTTGATCTAGCAAATAACGACGAAAAACTAAACTACTATAGGTAGTACCTAAGGGTCTTTGAGATAGTAGGTTAAATTAAGAATAACTTTTGCCAAGAAATGCTTCTTTGGGATCGGTGAGCAATTGAAAAGCAGAATCTTCTATCGGCATATAAAAAACTTCGAAGGCTTGCCGGGGAATAATAATATGCAAACACAAAGGCTCTCTACCGAAAAAGATGAAATGATGAACAGTAAAAGCTTTAAAATGCCATGGACGCATACAAATTTTATGACTGCGCGGAGATCGACTATATATACGAAAATAATCTAGTGAAAATGTTCTTCAACTTTGCACCCACTGGGGGACAACTGATGTAAGGACCCTCACGAGCACTTGGCGTGAATAGCTGACGTGCTTCGCAAATGAGAAAGTCAGTTGACGAAATTCCGCAGTTAAAAAATCATTAGGAAGAATTCCCTCAGAACAATACTCGAATATGTCAATCTTATCTTTGCGTCATGTGCTTAGCAAATCTGGCAATTTTTTTATGCAGAAGATTTTTTGTTTTAAATTATTGCTTAAGCGTTATTTTGTGAATATTTTTTTAAAATTTTTTTTTTCGAACATTAAACATAAGTCGTATAATTGGTGTTGTTGCTTTTATTGTCAACGCCGACAATTTTGTTTGCGTTTATTGTGATCGAGAAGTTCCAAGTTCAAGAATAACGTTTATTTTTTATCGAGAAAATCACAAACAATCGATACAAATTGATCGAAACAATTATCGAAATTACAAAAAATCGATTAAACTGTTTAAATTATAATTTTTTTTTAAATAAAAGTGGTTACCATTACGCTCCTTATTTTATAGTGCTTATCATAACTACACGACATATTTTTTTTTGATAAGTTTCGAGCATAATAAAACACCGTATTAATTCAATTTTCAAACCTTGCGTAAATTCCAATAAAATTCAACTAATTCTCATTAAATTTTCCAACTCTTTAATAAGAGATTTTAGAGATGTTTTTGGCATGCATTTTAATAGCCAATTAATAAAGTTCAAGTTTAAAGTGGTTTAAAATTTATTATACTAAAATTGAATGCGTTAAGTAGCTGCGTACCTAAAAAAATTTGAAAGTTCTTTTGAAAATCACCAATAATTCTGATGAGCTTAAGGCTAGTTATTAAAAAAACAATAGTGATAGTAATTCTAACTGTTATTTTGGAAATCACTACATCTTATCAGACTTTTTCTTACTAGACTTCCATGGGAATCAAATAAATAAATGGCTCTGAGCTCAACTCTTATTATTCAAAATTTTTGGGTTGGAACTTGTAAAAATTACCATGTCGCTTAATTATGATAAGCGCTATAGTATCTCCAACCATAGTGTGGATCTATGAACTCCATTCAGATATTTCATTCATTTTAGCCTCTACTACCACACTTAATAAGGTGAAGAATTCAAAATTTCGGTTACCTTGAGATTATAAACATATGTAATTGGAAGTTTTAGTGTAATTGTCTAGTACGAACTGGAGTCACTTCACCATCAAACCATGAACATTAAATTATTATTAAACGTCGTATTTTTGGGGGGAAAGGGGGCTAACATGATATGAATGCCATTCTAATGTGAACGACATGTGACTGTACATTGATTATCATACGCAGTAGCTACTTGTCACCAGCAGTCAGCCAGCAGTCAGCCAGCAGTCAGCCAGCAGTCAGCCAGCAGTAGAAACTACCAACTCATTGGTATTCAAAGCTCTATCGTTCTCATTGAGTTTTTAAACTATACGCCTTAAAATATGCAACCGAAGCCTACTAGAGATAACTCACAAATTTTTCATTGCTGCTGGGAAACTTTATGCAAGACCTTCTGAACTGAGCATATGTGGCGACCCTGCCGGAAATAGATTACTTTATAAGCAATTTAAAAAGTCTGGCTAATATTCTTGCTTTTTTTCTCAATCACCAATCATTAAACATCAAAATTAGTTGTTTCACAGCTGCAATAAAATGTTAATACTTCAAGTTCTGATTTTTTTAAGTGTTTTAAAGCTAGTCGTGTTATTAACTGCTCTCAAAACTGTCCGTTTCCAATTGTTTAAAAATGTGTACACTGTATACTATAGTAACTATATAATTTTTTATTTTTCGGTTAAAGACGAGTACATTTTAATTTCAATTCAGTATACAAATTAATTATAATTATACCACTATTTCCAGCATCAATTCTCTTGTTCAGTTACAGTGCTTTAGGGGCAGACAATTAACCTTATGAGCTCAAATACAATTTTTTTTTAAATTTCTTTGTATGTGTAATATTTTGAGATGACGATAATTTTGTGTTTTTTCATAATAGTTTTGCATTGCTTAACTGTTAAGTGCGATTATTTCATATCTTGTTCGAAATGCTTTTTAAAGACATAAATCTTGTAGGAATTGGCTAAAAACATGCTGAGTAGTAGCTGGAAGTTTTGCAATTTTTATAAATTTTATAATAAAATAAAACTTTAAAAAAAAGGTAAAAATCTATAAAAAAAATGCTTTCCCTAGTTAAAAATTACTTTATTAGTAAGTACAAAGAACAGTTTCACTTCGACCAGAAAAATCATTTTGTTAATAATATTTAAAAAATATCAATACCTTTATAGGTATACATTTATTTCATTTTTTTTATAATATAGCATTGTAAAGTACAAAGAAAAACCTAACTTTCACTTCAATTGTTTTCTATGGTGTACGCTTCTCGAGTTATTAGAGCTGTAAAGTGCCTCGCCATTGAAAAAAGTCGTTCATCAAAAGTTTAAAAAATCATAATTCCGGCAACAAAATTATTTGAAGGAAATAAAAAAATACCTGGTAATTTATTTTTGATTAAAAGCAAAAAAAAAACAATATTTCAGTGAAATTTGCAGCAGCCGCCGGAAATCTGATATGGAATCACCCATATATAGCTAGTATTTATCTGCAAAAGAATAATTAATAAATTCATATAAATTATTGAAAATATATATTACTATAACAAATTTCTAATACTACATATATCTACATATACTTGGTGCAAGTTAGATCAACGTAATTAATTTAACTCGCATTCATTTGAAAGCAGTTAACTTCAGGTACTTTTTTATTATTTCCGACAGGTAACTGCTATGCATCATCTACACACATGCCCACATTTACATACACACATCCACACATAGAACATCCAGTTGTGCACACTGCTACTGCTACTGAGCAAAGTTCACTGTAAGCACATTTACCTAGTAACTCGCATGTGAGGAGTTGTTTTTGTTGTTGTTCTGTCCTCATTTATGCTCACCAATCATTTGGGTCGACAGCTGTTGACAGCTTGTCATATCGCTAGCCGCGGAGCAGCAGGAAGGTTTTTGTTGTTCAAGCGTGAAATGCTATTGTTGAAGCTGTGGCTTTTGCTCCAACTGTTTTTCTTTTCAGCGCTGCTGGTGTTGCTTTGTTGCCAACGACAACTCTAAAATGGTCTTTGATGTTATGTTTGATGGTGAAATTTACTCGGATAATGCGGGTTATGGCAGCTGTAATTTTTCACGGCGAAAAGTGCTTTTCCAATTATAACATCGCATTTTGGAGAACCGCAAATTAAACAAAAGACGTGTGGTTTGCGGCAGTGGAGTGGAGATACATACAATTTATGCAAGTTGGAAGCAAAATTAACAATAAAACATCGAAAAGTTGGATCAGTGTTATGAATATCTTTAATAAATGCCAAGTGTAATAGAAAAAATTTACCGAGCAGCTCTCGCTAAGTGTGGGTTAATATAATATAGTCATCTAGCTACTCATCTAATTAGCAGGTCTTGTTGCCTGCTGGCTTTTGTCTTTGTTATGCAGATACAGTTTTGGGAAATTTTTTCGCTTGTTGAGATATATGCCACTTCTCGAAGATCATGCTCTTCGCTAATTTATTCATTGATCTCTGGAAGTAATTATTAATTTTTTATTGACTGAATTCTGTAAATCAACATGTTGAGTAAATTAAATAGAAAACACAATGCAGTTTTAATGCGATTAGTTTATATAATATGCCCGTTTACTGGCTCGCATTTTCTCCCTACAATTTCCAGCCATATATATATTGGCATATAGGCGGGAAGCCAATGTAAGAATGTGGTCAATAGCTGAGGTAAAACTTCTGTGCTGATTCTGCAAAGAGATAGAGAGTTAAATATGGGAAAGAGTTTTATAAGAAATCTTTTTCAGTTTTTTTTAAATTTTAGCTTTTGTAAAATCATTAGTAAAAATTGGTAAAAATAGTTGTAGCAATTAGTAATTTCGTTACTCGTGTCGACTTGCGTTACTCTATATCGGCGTGATTTCGTACCATACTGATGGGGGAAAACACTAGGGCAATTGACAACTCTCTTTGGAAGATATAGTAAGTTTATTATGTCTTTGCTTCGAATGTTGAATATATATATATACATATATAAGAGTCTTTGTTTAAATTTAATATATGGGAAAAAAGTTGCAGTTCCCATTTTTTATACTTGATAAATATATAATAAAAGCTTATTAATTGATCAAGGTTCATAGCATAAGGTTATGCCATCGTGCTGTCAAAAATTTTGTTTGCAACCAATGGCGTGATTTCGAAGTGAATTTTGATTAGCTGAAATGGTAGGAGAAGAAGAAGACTTAACGCCGAAAACATATTGGCCAGATGACATATTTGGGCAACAGCTCACAAATGGGCATTTGTTATATAAAATATTGATACAACATAAAATACTAAAAATTCAACTAAAAATTAGAGTAACATTATACTAAGTGTAGTAGTGAAAAGGCAATCCAATGGTGATTTTATTCATTTTTCGTCTCTTATTTGGATGATTATCACATTAATTATTGAATTTGCGTTTGAATTCGCGTTCGAGAAAAACAGTTTTTGTTTAGAAAAGTAACGTCTTTCAATTACCCATTTCAAATGGCATGTTTGTTTCAAAATTGCTATCTTTAAAGTGATTAGAATACATTTGCGCATTTTTGAATCCAAATCGTTCATCGTGTTGGCAAAATTTCACCCCTTCTCGAAACTGCTCTTAATTTTTAGGTATTCGGTTAAACTTAAAATTACACTTTTCGCTATAAATTTTCCAATTTAAAATAGCGCACTCCATTTTGTAATTATTACATGTTTTTTGGTTATTTTATTCTCTCTTTCTATAAAAGTAAAAATTCCACGTTTCACACAGGAGTTATTATAGAAGTGCTGGAAAGTACTGATACATAGAAATTAAATAATAAAAACTTAAATAATATGCCCTGGAGTGTATAAAACACTCGATAGTGGAAAAACATAAATGAAGCCTTTCACGAGATACAATGCTAATATACAATCGCTTGAATTCGACGATGGGTGAACAGGTTTTCTATTAAAGGAAACTATTACTAGATTTTTTGGAAATTTTTTTTTAGACGAAATTCAACATTATGACACATATGGCGGGCATATATACCTATATTTGAAAGACGATGATACTGGCATTAAAGCCTTGCACCACTTTCCAGTTGTAAAAAAATACTTCTTAAATACAGAACTTTTCTTTTTTCCCCCATAGTGGAAAGATTTGTCCTTTACTACAATTGTAAATCGATCGAGAAGGCAAATTCCCAAAGACCATAGAATTTTAGATGTGAATGTTCCGAATGAATTAAGTATGTTTCGATAAATATATGAAAATAAATGATATATGTACATAAATTGGAATATGTGCTGCTTCTACTTTCATAGTTACACTAAAAATGGATTCATAGTTTTACTCAAGCTTGGTCCAGGCGAATTACTTGTGTATGTTTTTTGTGTAATTTTGCGAGTGAAATGTCAAGATCTGAATTCAACCAGTATTTGTCATGTATTTTGTTTGTGTAAGCGAGTCATACCAGCTAATTGGGAAAGACAAGCAAGTATTCGCCTCGAATTCATACAATGTGATAGCATCAAATGCGCTGAATGCTTACAGAACGAAAATACATGAGCAATCTGGGCGAATTCAGTTTTTGACATTTCACTCGCCAAATTACACAAATAAAATACACAGTGGATTCGCCTTGCTTAGTTTGCTATCACCTTCTATGGATCCTCCTTGGCTATCACCTTATGAGAATTCGCCTTGAGTTTTACATTTGGTTTTACGGCTAACTATAGGCCTGTGTTTTTTATAACCAATTGGCAAAGAAAACTTAGTAGGATTAAAAATTGCATGCAAAGCAACAACACAAACTCTAAAATTTATACGAGTAGAGCCAATTCGGTAAAATAATATCCAAGCTCAGATGCAGTGGTGTGAAGTAAAAGAAAACTACTTTAATAAGCATTCGTCTAGTGGAAATAATAGGAGAATTTCAATTTAATGCCTAACCAATTTTATTTAAAACGCATTAAATAAATTTCTCACTTCATGAACAATGCGAACAGGGTTGATTTTAGGGAAATTTTATTCGACCTGAACGCTCTTCTTTTTCTAGCCGAATACAAAGAACTGGAGCTTATGTCGTTAAAATTAAACAGTTGTACAGAAAAAACAGTGTTATTTAAATGCAAGGATTTGAATTGTCACTTAAGGTTTTCATTATAACTAAATATTTAGTGATAGTGCAATTCGTTTTTTTTTCACTATCACACAACTTTTATTGGTAATGAAATTCGAGTTTTAGACAGTGGTAATTAAACGCGTATTGTATTCAGTGCATTATGTCTAACTCTGTTCAAGAGTAGCTATGATATGGTTGGTGAAAAGGTCTTGATTTTCGTTTGCTTGGTAACCGAGAATAAATTAAACTTTAGGTTATATTAAAAACTACAATTATTGCGAAAAAAGTGGCAAATGAAAAATTCACGTGAGTAATTGCTACTTAAAAATTCGTAATAGTTAATATACTATTTATTGGAGATAAAAACCGCAATAATCTCAATCTCTCTTCGCTTAATTTCCAATATAGATTAAATTCTCCCTCCAACCTTTGTGCTTCCAAAGCGAAACTTCTATGCAGGATTCATCAATAAAAAAAACGCATTACACAAATTACAAATTATAGTAAGTGGTTGACAGTATTTGTGCAGGCAACTAAGTATGTGGATATATAAAAGCGTTAGCCAACCAACCGCATATCCACAGCTAACTAGCATCACATCGGCCCACAAGTTGGTTGACATGGCGTATACGTAACGCTCGAAGCATTTGAAACCTTAGTAAACAGTTGGTGCAAGTAAAAGTGCAAGTCAACAATATTGAGTAAAGCACTTAGATGGGAGCAAACGGTGGTGGCTGGATCAGAGTAGCAGTAGCAGTGCTTATATAGTGGATACAAAAGCGATAGAATGGAAAGGGAGGGAGGGTGAAAGGAAAGCGCTGGAATCAATTTCACCTTGAACGACAGCTTGTTGTACGCATCATTAAAAACTTTACCGCGTACAAAGAGCAGTTAACAGTTGGTGGTGGTAAGAAAGTAACATGTGCCAATGACAGTAGGAGTAGCAGAAAATATCGCAGAGCGAGAATAGAAGATGTTATATATTGTGGTAGCGGCGAAAGAGCAACTGAGTGGTGATGGTTAGCTGGAGGAAGGTACAATTGACGTAGAAGCTTTGTTAAATCGAACAGCATGGGATGATGTTTTGACAGTTATTAATGAAAAGCAGAATTCTAGATGCTTGCAGCGCTGGAAGGTAAAGTAGCTATGGGGTATGCTGCTGCTGCCGATAAGAAGAAAGCGAGCACAGCAAAATGTTTTCACTTTTCAAAAGCAACTGTTTTACAAAATATTTATGCAACAGTTGGTTAAGTTATGTTTGTTTGTTGCGAGTACGAAAGGGAAACAAACAAGTGAAGCAGAAGCTGGCTGTCAACAAAAAGTTGTTAGCATAACTAATAAATTATGAACTGAATGCATTGATATTTGCAGCATACGGGATAGATTGGGTTAGAGGGTAGATTAGGTTATGGTACATCAAATGTGCTTGTCCTTTAGGATGTTCAGCGATGGGCACAGGGTTCGTCGTAAGGAGAAAGGATTTCTTCGGGCCTACATATACCCGAACCGAAACGACCTTTTGTCGCTCCCCATTATCCACTCCACATTTGAGGTCAGCATACATTTTCCATGTTGATGTTCTCAGGCGAACTAGATTCCTTGGGTTGCTGCTTAAAGCTGCAGTTCATAGAGGCCTTTTATTACTATTTGCTAAGTAACAGAGATCGTAAATATTATAATTTTTATTTAAAAACCATCTTAGTTTAGAGTTTTATTAAAACCTGAAATAAGTAATTATTTTTGGAGTTTTGTTTTTGTTAGAAAATGAGAGTTATTTTTGCGTTTTATTTTTCGCTTAGCAAATAAAGGTATTTCTGCGTTTTGTTTTTAGCTCAGGAAACTAAATTAATTTGTTTAAGTTATATTTTTTCCTTAGAAAATTAGAGTTATTTTTTAGTCTTATTTTTTGCTTAGAAATTAAAAATTATTATTCTTTAGTTTTATTTTTGACTTAGAAAATAAAAATAATGGTTTGAGTTCTATATTTTGTTTATTCTTTTGCTCTTATTTTTTTCTCAGAAAATAATAATAATTTTTTTAGTTTTACGTTTAGCTCATAAAATACAGTTATTTATGTAGTTTTATTATTCTGATTCATTTTGGTTGGGTTGTCTTTATGGAAATTTGAACAGTTTCGAGTTTCGTTATTTTTTTAATTTGATTCTGTTATTCCTTTGTTTTTATTTAATTTTGGATTTCGGTCTTTTTCGTAAATTTCATTTTGCTTTGATTGTCAGTTTCCTTCTCTGAGTTTTTCTTTTAATTTGGAATTTTCGGTTTTTTATTTCAATTGTCTTTCCCTTCGGAAATTTGCTGAAATTCATCTCGTTGAAGTAGTTGGCCTATAAGATGGAGGCTCGAAGCTTCTCGATAGCGTTGGTAGATTTAATGAGCATGTCGTTGAGTGCGTCGTGGGTTTTGGAACGAAAAGGGTCGGTCGATCTCTTCCAGAATCATGCTCTCTTCTTTGAGGATGATAGAGTCGCGGTCGAGGCGAAGTTAGAGGAAGTCGATAAATTAATTGGCGGTTTGGACAAGGGAACGAAGCCTTCAGATGGTGCGAATGTCCTGACGATGCTTGATTGGTATCTGCCGCGGATAAGTCGAGAGAGTCCAATTAATAACAACTGATATATCAAGTAGATGACTCTACACAGAAATTTGACACTTCGTATGGCGGATGTGCAGTAGGTAGTCGAAGGCACGAGAACGTGGCGGACAAGTCAGTTGAGTGATGGGCCGGGGGATTGAAAGGGCGAATGATTATTTTTAAACTTCGTTACTTTTAATATATTTTTGAATAACTAAATGCCGAAATAAAAATAAAAGTTACCAATGAATTATATATAGGCAGTAGTTGAACTGTGCTTTTAACTAGGAAGATGGAAGAGTTGCGAGCTTGTCTGGCAACTTATAGTTCAAGATAGGACAGAGTCTATTTCTTTCTACCTGATGAGGAGATGAGGTGGTCTCCGACATAGCATCTAGAATTTCTACAGTTGACTGTTATTGCCTTTCTCCAATAATTTAAAAAAATAAAACAAGAAAAGATTTGGCCTTGCGCTCCAAAATTATTGTCGCTTTAAATAAATATTTATACAAAATAAAAATAAAAAAAATAAAAGATTTCCTTCGATTGCTTTACGCGTGTGACCGTCTGTCGCGCCACCATCAATCAGTTAAAATTTGTGACATTTGCGGGCCAAAATAAAAGCATGATGTGCCAAACGTTTAATAAAAACTTGACTTGGCTGCACATTCAACGAATTTCGTGCCAATGCTCGTTTGTCCTGGCATCTGTTTGAGTTTAGCTACACAAAATAGAATCAAAATTTTGGCAACAATAATCACAATCGATTGGTAATGGTAATTTAACGCTAACAATAGTGAAGCATAAGCAACAACACGCGCATAAATAGTAAAGTGAGTAAAAACGAATTATCATACTACGTAGTAGCAGCAATCGCACCAGCAGTAATAGCGGCAACTGGTTACATTTCAATGACAAGCAATTTATTAGCAATTTGGTTATTGATGAATGATGACGCCTAAAATTTCCAAACACACACACACGCCTATCGCCACGCCTTGTCTCGCCTGACAGGCAAACGAGCAGACTTACACGCAGTGTTAACGCCACAAAGTATGCTACTAAATATATGTAATGGATAATTTTTGACTTTTGATTGAGATGCCTATAAATTTGATGAATTATGTGCTTTGTTAGAGGAGTTGCATAAATTGAGGTGAAGTGATAGTGTAGTGGGAAAAAATTACATCGCATTTATTTTATTTTATTTCTCAGACAAAAATTTACAGCCTAAAAATTTCAAATAGTTTCATTGTATTTCTCATTCTGATTAAAAATTGGTGTTAGATAACTTTTCGAGACCGTCTGACAGCCAGAGCGAGTTTAGATGCAATTTGTGCTCTGTTTTTTTTTTTTTTAAATAATTTAAGTAATAAATATTCTCAAATGGGTATAAAACAGCGCTGAGACAGGCCAATCAAATAGATGCCTTTGGTTGTTTTCGAGGCACGCTTTTGTGAATTTGGATACAGGGATTGCGAAATATTAAATCGTCAACAAAAATCTCTAACACCAGTTTACTCGTAGAAGAATTTCTGTTACCTTACCAATTAAACTGAATCGACGTTCTTTAAAAGGTGGCAAACCAATTCAAACATATTTTCGTACGCACGCTTTCATCTCGAACCAGTACTTTTAAGTTTTAATGAGATTAGAAATTGAATAAGATAACAATTTTGTAACAAGTGGCAATACTCTCTAAACACATTTTTATGATTAAGTTCTCCTAAACCCACTTCCTCTGGCTGCTAACCGTAGTATTCTCTCCTCTAGTTTAGTCAATTAATTTAATTTAGATTTTTAAATAGGTGGCAACACCCACCAAAAATATTTCCAAATAAAGCTTTTTTGAACCTCCTTCGTTTGAGAATCAGATTTCAATATTTGATTTAACTTGTTATCAAAATAATAAATCTTTTGAATAGGTGGCATCCCTCTTAATTTTTTTGTACAAACGAGTTCATCTGAGACCAATACCATCTATTACATTTCAAAAAGCTTAGCAATTGAATTAAGTTAATATATAACAGGTGGCAACACTCTCTAAGCACATTTTTAAGATTAAATTCTCCTGAACTTCCTTTTGTTTTAGCTGCTGACCGTAGTATTTTTTTCTCCAGTTTAGTCAATTAATTTAATTTCCCTTTTTAAGTTGGTGGCAACACCCGCCAAACATATTTCCAAAAAAAAAAATTTCTTAAACCGTCTTCGTTTGAGAAACATGCCCAAATATTTTATTTAATTTCCTATATAAATAACTAATCTTTTAAACAGGTGGTAACCCTATACAAAAATATTTTCTTAAAACGTTTAGTTTGACAGTCTCACTGATTATAAAATTTAATTTAATTTATTAACTTAACATTATTTACCTATAAGCAGGTGGCAACCTTCTTTCGAAATATTTGAGAAATTATGCTCTATTATAAGTTTTTTATTTAATTCCCATATATCACTTTTTGATTTCACATTATTTCAATTGAATTTAACCATTTAAACTGGTGGCAACTCTATTTTAAAAAATGCGTCCACATATGTGCGAAATCTTTTCCAAAACTGTCCAGTCGTCGTATGGCAATGTGAAATTTAAATTATTTATTATTACTTATTTGCTATGTTTCTTTTTAAATAACTTGCCATTTATATGGAAATGAAAAATTTGTATAACTTTATTTGTATAACTCTCTCTTTTCTGTCATACTTTTCACTTAATTACCCAATAGAATAAGCCAGAATAAATTCGTCAACACAATAAATCCGATTTACTCATACGCCCCGGTCAACTCATAAAATATGCAATACTGTTGATGGATGAAAAAGAAAAAAAAATAAAACGATTTTTGTTTATTTGCCTGCACAAATATGGAAATTAGCAAACCGCAACTACGACAAAATACATACAAATACTGCAATGCCTGAAAGCATGAAGTTGTTGCCTTAATGTGACAGTTATCTATAGTATAGTATAGCTATTTGCTGTTGTTGTTCACAATTATGTGGGCACATTGAAAATGACCGCTTCAAGTGACACTAATTTGCAAAATCGAGCAGTGAATCAGTAGCGACGAGGTTAGCGGGTAATTTCAATGCATATATACCCGTACATACACCTATGACCAAAATAATAGGAACATGTTTTTCATAGATCTTTAAAACCTTTTTTTATCAACAATAATTTTTAAGGTCAAGGCCAGTTGGTACTTGGAAAGTATTGTGAAAATGCGACAAGAGTCAGAGCGCTAGAAATTATGGCTGCTTTTTCGGAGATCACCAAATCTCTTCATCAGATTTCTTTCTAAAATCTGTCCGGGTTGTGAATTCACAACCTCAGAATAGCCAGGATAATATACAGCCAGTGATCCAAGCGGGCATTTGAACTGGTCTTGAGCTCAAAAATTATTGTTGATATAAAAAAATTAAGCCAGATAATTTATATATGTATGTGCATTTTCATTGATATATTTTTCTTATTTTATAATGAAAAACAGTTTATGCTTAATAATTTGAGAGCAGAATTGTAAAATCAAAAAATTTAGTTTAAAAAATTCACATACGAGTATGTAATTTCATTTGTGTAATGTTTCGTTTTATAAGAAGGTGTTATGCAATTTGAATATTAATTCCACAAGTTCTGATCAAAAAGTTTGAAATTTTAATGAAACCTTGCTGCACTCTGTTAAATATTGCTCAAACTGGATTTAAGGGTAGAAAAATAAGAACATTTTCAATTAAGAAATTGTATTCCATATGTAACCTTTTAGACAGGTGGCAGCTCTCATAAAGTCAGCTATAAACCTTTTGCGAAATATTGCAATGAACCTTCATATCGTCAGAACGAACCGTTTAACATGCATATTTTAATACTTCGTGTAACTCTTGTATCGGGTGTTTTTTTTACATGTTTGTTTTTCGAATAGAGATAAAACTGGCATTTTGTGGTCAAATCTGGCAACTCTAATGTCATTTATGTTCAGTTTGGTTTGCCATTTCATCATGAACAGGTTGACAAAAGAACAACGCTTGCAAATCGTGCAAATTTATTTCGAAAATAATGGTTCAGTTCGCGAAGTTTACCGCGAGCTCCGTCAATTTTATGGTCGACATAATCGTCCATCAGAGCAATTAATTCGGTTAACCATGGATCGTTTTCGCACTACGTTTACTCTATGTGATAATACGCATCCGCAGAGACGTCGAACAGTGCGCACCGAAGAAACAATTGCCGCTGTAGAGCAAAGTGTTGAAGAGGACCCGAATGAATCGATTCGCCACCGTGCACAGCAATTGGAGCTTTGTCCATCAACTTTATGGAAGATTTTGCGCAAAGATCTTGGCTTGCGACGTTACAAGATCCAGCTTGTGCAAGAATTAAAGCCGCGAGACCATGCAATGCGTCGTTATTTTGGTGTATGGGCCGAAAATGAGATTGATCTCGATGCTGATTTTCATCGCAAAATTTTGTTCAGTGATGAGGCTCATTTTTGGTTGAATGGCTACGTCAACAAGCAAAATTGCCGCATTTGGAGTGAAGAGAATCCACATGAGACCCTTGAAACGCCATTATATCCACAAAAACTGACTGTTTGGGGTGCTCTATGGGCTGGTGGAGTCATTGGGCCATACTTCTTCCGCAATAATGCTGGAGAGGCAGTTACCGTTAATGGAGACCGGTATAGAGCCATGATAACCGACTATTTTGTTCCCGAATTGGATGGCATGAATGTGGATGAGTTGTGGTTCCAACAAGACGGCGCTACATGCCACACAGCGCACGTCACAAACGATTTATTGAAGGAAACATTCGATGAGCGCATAATTTCGCGGAATGGACCTGTAAATTGGCCACCAAGATCGTGTGATTTGACACCATTGGATTATTTTCTTTGGGGATATGTGAAGTCGCTCGTCTACGCCAACAAACCAGAAACGTTAGGGGAATTGGAAGCCAACATTCGTGGCGTTATTGCCGACATACGGCCCCATATGCTCGAAAAAGTGGTTGAAAATTGGACCTGTAGAATTGGCTTTATTCGAGCCAGCCGCGGCGGCCACATGCCCGAAATCATATTTAAACATTAATGGCATAAAATTATCCTTCCAATAAAGCCAAATTGATGGACCTTAAAACGATTTTCTTGTGTTTTATTTCAATTCGAAGTTCTATACCCCTAAAAAAAACACCCGATATAATTTAAATAAATTCGGATTTTCAGGCAGGTGGCAACCCAATTCAGAATATATGTAAAAACCTTCTTTTCGCCGTGACAAACCGTTTGATATTCATACTTTGCTGTTTCATATAACTTGTGTATAATTTATTTATATTTGACTTCTCAAACAGGTGGCAACCCTCTCCCAAGCATAAAATATTCTTTACAACCTTAATTGAAACCTACAAAATATATATATTAATTTTCGTTTGATTTGGTCGAACCGTTTTAGACTAGTCCAACGACAGACTCCGTTATACGAGATTTTTATGTATAGGATAGTTTTTAAAATATGAAATTACAGTTTAAACTTAGTATGAATTTCTCAACGTAAACGTTTTCAACAAATTCTAAGTAATTGAATAATTTAATATTTTATTGGGGTTTTCTGTATTCTTTCAAATTTGGTATCTGTTGTGAAGTTACCAAAAATAAAGTAAATATATTAAAAAGTTTTTTGAAGTGTTCCGTATTTGCTTGCTGATAAAATTTCTTTTCACATTCGTTATAATGAAAAAGATTTAAATTTCTTATCCAAAAATGATAAACGAATTTCGATTGAAAAATTTGAAATTCTAACGGAAATTTTTCGCACTGTTTGAAATGAAAATAAAAAAAATTTTCGAAAAATTATGATGAAAAAGATTGACCATTTCATTATATGGTAAGAAAATAAAACAGCTACATTAATGAAAAAAAATTTGAGGCATTCGGTGTATGAAAGAAAATTTAATGAACTGATGACCCGTTTTTTTTTAATTCTGACTGAAAAGTAAGATATTTGGTTAAAGTTCTTTGAATTTTGCATAAAACTGTGGAATGAACCATATTTTTTTAATAAAGTGAAATTCGATTAAAAAAAGAAACTAACAAAACTAACTAAACCCAATTGAGGTGTTCCTATTTTGTTTGGTCATAGGTGTATTCAGTAATTCAAATATGTAAACATGTGTGGATGTGGTTGATATGCAGGAGTATATGGGGGTAATTTCAGCTGGCGCTGTGTGCGGGTGATATCAGACATGCATTACTTGCTGAACCAGCAAGTGAACAACTTTAAAAGCACTAGAAATGGCGAGTAATATAGCTATAAGCCATTTTCCACAATCCACAAAATGAACACTAAGATAATTGCATATTAGCATGACTCGTTGCACAAAGTATGTAGCTTTGTGTGCAAAATAGCTGAGCACAGATATGCTAATATTGCTTAAAACCTGGCGACCATTAGGCTCGACTGGGTTCAAGAATTTTCTCAAAAGCCAGTGTGCATATGTAATGAAGTGAAAAACTGAGTTTATTAAATGGATGGTAGTGAAACGAATCGAAATGTATAAAGTCGAAAACTAAAATAATATAACAGCGAATAGAGAGGTTATACAGATGTCTTCAACAAGTAAGGTGACATTTTTTTAAATCAAGAAAACAATAACTAGTCTTATCTTTTCGGAAACCATATAGATATATTAAGTTATATTAAGTTTTGAACTGAATTTAACCCCGCTTTCTGTCTCAACTTTTCTTCAACTTCAACCCTAATATGAGCTTTAATATCAACTCCTATATTTTGCTCTTATTCTCAACAGCAGCCTTAACCTTATCCTAATCGTCAAACTTAACCATAACCTTATGCGCGAGTTCAATATCAAAATAAAATTCAATCCAATACCCAATCTAAATTTTACTTCAACTTCAGCATCGAACTCAACCACTATTAACTTTAATTTTATCTTAACACAAACTTAGCATATACCTCAACCTTACCCCTTCTCTTAACTTTAATCTAATACTTAAGTTTTTCAGACATGCACCTTAATTAATTCCAGATTACATTTTTCCAATTAAGGTAATAAATTGAACTCGATTTATGCTACTATTTATTCGATTAGTGACTAATCGAACTCAAATGGCGGATGAGTTTTACGTGGGCACCTGACGAAGGTGGCCTAACCACGGTACTTCAAAATGTATAGCGTATCAGTACATTATGTTTATCCACTGAGTTTGCTTACCCGTTGCTCGATCCTTAGGGCAATGTTGGAAACATCACCACCATGATAGACCCTGCTGCTCCACATTGAGCTTGACAAGCCAAGCGTTCGTAGCATTTAAATCACAACTACCACGATACTCCCTATGTGGGGCCGTACCCATCGAACAGGCCAAAGTACCCACCATTGCCGCAGAATTATACTCTGGGGGCTTCTGTTCCCCGTGGAACCAGCTTTCAATCCTCCGGGCAGACGTCATTCCCGGGGAAACTTTGCAGTTGAGCTAACCCTTTAAGACGTCAGAGCAGGAATCATCAAGCTATTACGCCAGTAGGTGAGGTTGACTTGAGAAGGAGATTTTTTTTTAGACACCCATCACACACCCATTCGATCCCCAATCGAACTCAAATATAATAAAATTGTTCATGCAACTCTGTTATTCCCTCTTAACTATTGTACCTTAAATTAAGATATAGAATACAAAAATTTTACCGCCCAGTGTAAAGCTGCTTAGGAAATGACATTCGTTGTCATCACAGAAAATAAAACCAAGCTTTTTCGGAAAAGTTTTAGGCGCAATAGTTAGATGGGAATAGTGTGGTTAATAGAGGAAAGACAGTATATTAGTATTGATTGTATTAAAATTAACCCTCTTATGCTGATAACTTGACAAAAATTAACAAACTAACAGTTGTCAGGTTTGTTGCGCCTAAAACTATGTGACAAAATTTGCTGCTCAGCGCTCTAATGATGACAATAGGTGTTGTAAGTGTTATGCCCTACTCAGTACGTGACAACGTCGTTATGTTCTGTGACATAGTTTTAGGCGCAGTAAACTTGACAACTGTCAGGTTAAAAGTTTTGTCAAGCTACTAGCATAGGGCGATAAAATGATGAATAAAATTTAAAAAAATGCCAGCTGTTGAATGGCAACTTAGCGAGAGCAATATGGCTGAACAGCTAATTCGATCACTTGTTTTAAAACGTACGCTTAAACTTTGACCTTTACCTTAAGTTAAGGCTAACTTCAAGTTCTATCTCAACCGCAGACCCAACTTAATTTTTGATCTCGTGGATCATGCCTGAGCCAATCTAACTTAGGAGTACGAGCCTAGGTGTTTGAACCTCAGTCTCGCAAAGGCTGGACAGCTAAGCAGAAAATGAAAAGATGAATCCACCTCATCCTTCTCCATAAAGCTGCGGCAGAAAGGGTCAGAGACTATCTTCAGCCTAACCGCATGTATACCCAACGGACAATGCCCAATCAGAACACCTACGAGAGTCGAGAGTTGCTGCTTGGTAAGCGACCTCAGCTCATTTGAGCGCCCACGATCCACTCTTGGCCAGAGGGTCCTTGCAATTCTGCATGTCGTGGCAATTTCCCAGCACTCGCTGAGACGACCGAGAGCCCATCTGTCCAAGAGAAGTCCGTAGGCAGCCAAAGGAGCCCCCACCCTCGCGCTGCATGGAGAAACGACTACCAGGGTACCCTGTCGAGCGAGCTCATCAGCCATGCAGTTCCTTGCAATGTCACTGTGGCCTGGTACCCAAATTAGTCTAACGTCGAGATAATCTGAGGCGGCTGCGAGAGAAATCAGGCACTCCCTGACAAGTTTTGATCTCACCATTTGGGATCCTAAGGCCTTAATAGCGGCCTGACTATCCGAGTAAATGTTAGCCCGTCTAGTGGGCATTACATTGGTTAGAAGCCAATCGGCTGTCTCCTTGATTGCAGCCACCTCTGCCTGATTGATGCCATTAAAAGGATAAAATTTTATTCATAAGAAAATGACCTTGAATCATTTAAAGGAAAAATGGATTTTCCCCTTTAATATTTTGATACCATGTAACTTCGAAGTCACTGTATAGTCATGAAAATCCATTCGGTAATTTCGCAGATAAGTGGGTTCAAACAGACAGACAAAAGGTCTATTAATTACCCAAATTGTTCATTCTGTTAAAGAAACCTTCAATGCACACTAACGGGGTTTCTACAGTTTTGTTATAACTATAGTCATGAAATGGAAATTTCCTTGCGAGCCCTAGATTGGCTTGTTTTGATTTTACTATAGCGAAAGATAAAATCAAAACAATACCAATTTTTAATTGCTAGTTTAGTAAGATTAGTGCATGTGAACAGAAAGTTTAATTACCTGATTTGAAACTCAAACGACTCGACTAATATGCTCGCCTAAACTTAGTATTAGGTTTAAGGTCAACCTCAAACTTGAACTCTACTTGCAGCTCAATATGAATTCGAACAAAAACTCAATCCTAAGCTGAAACTCCTCCTTAAGTCCATCCTTACCGTTTGCTGTTCTTTGTAGAAGCTTTAACTCCATAATATCTGCTTTCTTGGCTCGGATTCAGCATTTTAATTAAGAGCTCGTTTTCAAATCTTTTTAGCGTCTTTATAAAAACACAGTCTCGTTGTGGGTAATTTAAATCGAAAGGGCCTCCTTTAACAAAAAAACAAGAAAATATTCTCTTGAGGCAGTCGATCATTAAATTTCCTTCGCCCCTCATTCTAAATTACCTTAGCATGCCGCATCTAATAATCGTATGCAAAACTTAAATCTATTTGAAGCTTAATTCATTTAATTAATTAATAATAAATTCATCTCAAATTATCTTACCATTATACAAAGAATTCGCTACGATTTTACCTGTGCCAGCTCAAATTTCATATTCGACTCCCTTTGCATTTCATTTCTGCCTTAAAATTTCAAGCATCAAACTCAATAGTCAACTTTTTAACACCCCGCCCTTCCGGTTTCTCAACTGTTAATTCTTATTAAACCAACTCGTTATCCCTAATCGCATTACAACTCTGCGTTTTCATAGCTTTCTCGTCTCTCATTATGGTCATAATGAAATTACAGCATTTAAATCGTTTCGTTATATTCAATGTTGTCGATATTGTTGCATTTGTTGTATTTGGATATCCATTAAAATGTAATTAACTCAGCACACTGCTGCCTGCCTGCTTAATTTGCATGCAAGAGATGGGCAGCTGTGGTAATATTCCAATGAGTTGGCTGTTGGCGGCAATGACAGCGGTCAGGCGAAGTTTCAAATTACCCAAAGCCACATAATTGCAGCAGAATTATTGAAATTCGAAGAAAATCAATTGAGCCAGTAGTGTGTATATGGATTTAATTGGAACGAAATGCAATATGTTGAATTTCATGTTGAACTTTATTATTTTTGAAGAGTTATTAAAGCCGAAAAATGTTGAGTACTTTAACGATGCGAGTGTTATATGAAAATGTTCAGATACATTTAATAGTAATATGAATGTAAAGTATGAAGCAGTTTAGTACTACGATAAACAAGGAATATGAAATAAAAAACCGTTCGCCTACTTTTAATGAAATTACAGTTTTGGGCAGAATAAATATTTTTTTTTTTTGCATATTTATTGGCGCCAATTTTCGGCTTAACGTTATGAATTGGAATGTAAGATAAAAGGGAATACAAAATTTCCCCAAACGTAATTTTTTTTTAATTCATATTTAATTTTGGTTTTTATTTTTTTAATATCTAAAGCAAAATTTTTCCCTATGAATTTAGTTTAATTTCTTGTATTGTAAATTTAGTTGAATTTAGCTTTTCTGCTCTACGAATATATTTCTCCAAACGAGATTTCTTAAAGGTTTTGTTTTTTACGGCAGAATAGTAGAAATTCCGTTATTTTTCCAATTATTTACCTTTAAGAGGTGGCAACCCAGATCCAACATGTTTTCGTATGAACTCTTTCGCTTCAGAGTAATACTGTTATATTTCAAAAGCTTAAGAATATCATTACATTTATATTTTTAAACAAATGGCAACACTCCTTAAACACATTTTCATAATTAAGTTTTTTAAGCCTAATGCCTTTGAATCCCAATTAAATTAAATTAAATTTACTCTTTAAGCAGGAGGCAACTCTCTCCAAAAGTATTTTCAAATACTTTCAAAAGCTTTTTTCAAACACTTTCGTTTCGATATTTGATTTAATTATAATTTTTTACTATGATTTTAATTAATTTTTCAAAAAGGTGTCAACCCTCTCCGAAATTGTTTTTGAAATTACGCATTCGTAAAATTTGTAGTTTGGACCTCATATTGTAAGCTGTCATTTATTTTTAAAATTTAATTTAATTTGCATTAAAACAGGTGGCAACCTTCTTTAATAACATTTGGGAATTGAAGCTTTCATTTGGCACCCATATTGCAGTACTTGATTTCATTCCTTGTTTTAACTAAATGTAACCATTTGAACAGGTGGCAACTCCTATAAAAAAAATTTTCTGGTAACCTATATATCGGGCTATACAGGTGCGAAATCTTATCTTATACAGATCTATCCAGTCGTTATATAGCAATATGTGGTTTAACTTATTTATTTAATTGCATATAATATATCCTATGTTATGGGGACAGGCTATTTATCTGCTAAATTTTGTACAATTTCGTCCAGCAGTTTGGACCTGAAAAAGTTCTCACACACTCACTCACAAACACACAAACTTTCACATTTATAATATAAATATGATTTGTATTTTGAAAAGGCTTCATCCTGCTCATTGAGTCGTTGTTTAAACATTTTTCGTTGTATACCAAATAACAACAACAAATTGTGACAATTGCTTACCTAAAACTATGCTTGAAATAATTGAGTTAATAAAAATCTCAAATGTCGTTTATATATTTTTATAAATATAAATATCGCTCGATAGTTATTTTTATTAACCTAGAAGCTACTCATATAAACAATAAAAAATATTTCATATCATCAGCTGCCTATGACAGATTTTCATTAGAATATACACACATACATAGCTACAATTGCTTTGCGGCTAAGGTTATTGACTTTGAAAGCGAGGAGCGGAGAGTAATTTAAAGCAAATAAAGAGGACGAAGGAAAGCAAAGCCAGAGCAGATATTTCTAAGAGCGCAAAAGAGTAACTGCAAGTGGCTAACAACCGAAGGTTTTACAAAACGAAAACTGTGGTGAATTTCCAACTGCATTTATGCTGTGGCCAGAGAAAAAGCTTTGTCTAAAAGCGCGCACTATGCTCTGAAAACAGTCGGCCTGAGTAGGTCAGTAGTGAAATCGTCGGCCGCTTTAGCTGTCACTGTTTTAGCTTTGAACTTATGAAATGGTATACGCTAGCCTTAAGGTCAGCTATAGGGTAGAGTGAGTAAGTTATTTATTTATGTATGAAAGTATTCTGTTTACCCTGCGAATAGTCGTTCATTGGCGACCAGATGGCATGAGTTGTTCGCCAAATCCACCACATCTTTAAGGCTGTAAAATGTAAACAGAGTTTATTGAAGAATACATACAAATGTATGTGCATATGTATATGTAATTGGTTGGTACATATATGTCGATGTTCAATTATACATACATACATAACTATTTACATATAGCTTATTTATGTGAGAGACATACACACATACTACATATAGTGAAATCAATGCTGATTTATGTCTGACAGGATAACAAGATGGGATGCTCATCCAGGCAGTCGAGTACATATATGAACGTTTTTGTTCAAATATAGATTGGCTACATACATATGTACATATATACTATGTCAACTTGCACATGTATATATTGGTATTATTATAGCTTACGCGATATTTGTCCGTGGTTACTTGATTGGGCCTACGTCATTTGTGCTACAGGTAAGTTTTAACATTAACATTAACATTAACATTAAAATTAACATTAACATTAACATTAACATTAACATTAACATTAAAATTAACATTAACATTAACATTAACATTAACATTAACATTAACATTAACATTAACAGTACGAATTGGTTGGAGTGACCCAATTAATGCAAGGCCAGTTCATGAACCCCTGATATTTCACTTTATCCAGATAGAGTTCATATTCATTAAATTCACATCAATTAACTTTTCTTATCAAAAATAAGATATTCAAAATGGAACAAAGTGTTTATAACGGTCTGCATTCAGTGAGATATTTTTGTAATGCTTTGTCTCAAAGGCTCTGCAGTGCCAAAATACCTAGAAAGTCTGTAGTATTATTTCAGTCCATTGGATGCATTTCTAAAAAACTTGTGTAGCCTCAGAAGCTGTCATTGCATTCTTGGCTGTCTAATTTTTTGCGTCAGCGATATCATCATCTTCCGTACAAATTGTTTCAATGCTGTCGTCGGCAAAGGCTATGCTACAAAATTAAAAAATTCAATAAACATGCTTACAATCTGCAAAAAGAATTTGAAAGAGATCTTGTATCTCATTATCCCATGAACAGATTCCTATATATCTTGGCCCGCAGTTTCTGCCGGAATAAGGATAATTATCGTCATCATTACTATTGCATTCTATGGACTCAATACTTTCCAAAACCGATTTTCAATACTTTTCTAAAGCGCTTGCATTAAGTTTATCCGAAGCAACACATACACTTTTAAAGTAAAATCTTTAGGAAATTTTGAAATATGTATCTTCTTTTCCAGCAGCTAGTGCCAATAAATGTTGCCGTAGTATAATTTTGTTATGCCATTTGTTATCCCATATGAGAATAATCGGCTTTTTAAAGTGTACTTCCCTTCAAAGGCACTCAAATACCCGAAAATTATTATACGACGTGAATTAATCTTTTATTAAATTTGATATATGTATAATTTGTTTCTGATTTAATTTTTGTCACATTAAGTTTAGCTTATTCGCCTAATTTTTTTGATTGGGGTGTTAAATAAATATATAATTTAAATCACCAAAATTAATGTAAATGTATATTTTGAAAAAGACCGGATTACTTTATATAGTATGAACCGCTTCTCCAAACCTTTGGTATTCTACTACCCCTATTCCAACACTCTCCTTTCATTGCTCAACTTCTGATTGCACAACCGACTCTTTAATAAGCTGCTTCTTATTTTTAGTAAAGTTACCATCTACACTTTGTTTTGTTTACGCATGTTGGCCTTTTGGCCTGCTGTCCGACGATGTGTCAAATTTGAATTGATTTTCGACTGAAATTGAATTTCTTGGTTTTGTTTGTATACTCGCCTATTTTTCTATAGCTGAATTGTCCTTCTTGGTATTAAAGTGGTTAGATATTGTACTTGAAGAGGCGTATAATATGTTTTGAATATAAATTGAGCTAATTTCTAGGTAAAATTATATGCAAGAAAGCGGTGTGATTTTCAGGTGAATTTCAATTAATTGGTTGACTTATAGTAATGCCTACTCGGAATTCGATAGATGCCAAAAAGTATCTGGCAGTTTGAGATATCATAAAGAATACAAACAATTAGATGTGGCTGTAAGAAAAAATGTATAAGGAAAGTTTCGGGGAACATTTAAGACCTAGGCGTACATAGTTTTTATATAAAACTAACTTACTGTTTCGGTATGAAAACATTTTTTTCAACGGTAAATCAGTGTGCCAACAGTTCTCTGCCAAAGTCATTCAGAGCATACTGAATTCAGTGGTGGTAATTATTTTACTAGATTTTATCGAGATTTTTCAATTGAAAATTTTCTTGCTGTATAATTTTTTATGAACATTTTTGGGAATTAAATGAATTTTTTTTACTTTTTCCTTTAGTAAAGTTTTATTCAATTTAGAAGAAAAGATGACATTTTTCATTAGATGCCTAAAGGTTGCTCATACGCCACGACAGACGATTGACTTGTAAAATAAATAGTAATTTTGAGAGATATTTGGAAGAAATCTTACACATTTCTAAACTATTTAAAATAAGTACTTAGGGGTCTAAACTTAAGCACGCAGTAAAATAAAAATAGCGAATGGTATTTACTGTTTTTGGACTGTTCGTTTCCGTTCCAACCTCTATTTATAAGTAAACATTTATTGTTATCCTTAAGGTATGCTAAGTCACAATTTCCTTCATTGGCTTTAACCGGGGACCGCAAATGACGCTTATTGTCCAAATTTCAACTCAAAAGAAAGATAAATGCTACATACATTAGGATTAAAGTAACTTTCTGCTTGTAGCAAGGACTCCTTACGCGACATTAATTTAATTTTTTTTTAGATCACGTATACTAAATTAAAAATTGCAAATATTCAATGACTTACAGGCCCTTAATCCAAATTAAGCATAGAAAACAAAGTACATAATGTTACAACCATCTTGGACATATGCGATGCCACTTTGGGGTTTAGCGTCTAAATCTAACTAGATAGATTTCGAAGACTGCAGTCTAAAACCTTGAGGGCAATATACAAAACCCCCTGGTATGTGGAAAACTCCAAAATTCACAGCGACCTTATTGCTAATGCGGTGATGGATGAGATAGATATTATGCAAAAAAAATGTCTCATAAGAAAAAGCTTGCTAAAAATTTACTGAAGTGAAACTTTCCCTGGCTATTAAAGAAAAATAATACAAAATTATATTGGGATTACAGGCTTTTTCCAACTTATTTTTATTACACAGAAGTTATTTTGCTATATTTTGTAACATGTATGTATATGTATTTCCAGATATTTTCATTTCATTTATTGATTAACACATTAGTACAGTAAGATCAAATATGTCTTTTGTAGTACAACAATATAAAATACAGTAGTGCACACTTAAAATAAACAAATAAATAAGTACATATGGAAATTACGTTACAAATTATATTAAAAGCAATACTAATATATAAATAATGAGTTTAAAAAAAACTAGAACTTGGAAGCAATGAAGCATAGGTACGACTAGATATACATATGTATATGCAGATAGGTATAAATAGAGAGCACATCTTAGGACTATACATAAGAAATTATTTAAAAACTAACGAAAATGTGAGTACAATGTAGTCTTAAAGTTGCTTTTATTTAAACCCTTGCGAGTAGTGGCAGGGATAGAGTTCCATAAACGTATAGCGCTGACGAAAAATAACCTTGCAGAGAAATGGAAGTTATAATCAGGAACTATTAGGTCATTTACACGTGTTGATTTTGGAACTAGCAATTTCTCATAGAAATAGCCAGGTGTCTTATCAATCATAAGCCGAAATAAGAAAATGCAGTTTCGGGCTTTCAAGTAGTCAGAAATTTCAGAACAGACGCTTCCTCCAGGCAGAGATATGTTCATATTTTATTAGACCAAACACATAACGTGTTAAGTGGTTAAAGGCTACCTCAATTTTATGCGCAGATTGAGAATCTGGAATAAGATGGAATAGTTGTGAGGTTAAAACGTTTCTTACAAATAGTTAATACATAGCACTTATTACAATTAAGACAAAGACCATTTTGAGTTGCCCAAGATTTTATCAATGCAAGGTCTTTATTAAAATCTGAGCACAAGCTGGCTGACTGGTCAAGAGGTTAAGACATATACAACTGAATATCATCCGCTTATGCATGAATGCTCGCTTGCTGGCATACATAAAAAACATCATTCACAAACAAACTGAATAATAGAATATTGGCTGAAATGGATCGAAACCTTGGACATTCCGTCCATTCCGCCAAACAAGCACTTCCGAACAAAGGCATTAGTAGTACAAGAAAATAAATGCGAATCGAATAAACCGATATCACAACCCATAGCCAGTCTACAAATTATGTTTTAAACACTTTTGGTTTTAATACTGTAAGAGTCAATGTATAAAGTTCGTAATATTCTGTAGTGTATTATAAATATAATTCATGTTCTAAGTCATTTATAGTTCATGTTAATATCCTGCAAGATATTAACTATAAATTATACCATGACATCCCTTCAGATGCCCTCGTATAAACTACTTTTGTATGATTTCCATCAATATATCCCTAGAAATAAATTCAGCACTAAATAATGAGCATTTGGAATTTACTACGCGCACTTTGTTATTTCATGAAGCGGCAGCAAAAGCTTATATGTATTTTAGCTTTAAGAATTTAAAGATTATTGTTAATTTCTCGTAAGAAGGAAAAAAAATATTTTATAGCTGGACACAGGACTAGTAAAATTTAAAAGCACCAATCAAGCAATTTACTCTTATACCGAAATTTACGTTACGTTCTGTTAGGTGCTCCATTCATTCACTACTTTATATCTGCACCGCTTTTAGCACTTAATGTTTAGCTTATTTAAATGTCATCGCTGGCCTTTTGTAATCTCATATCGATACCTAATTTATCATGGACCTAAAAGTGGGTACTTAAATTTCATAATAGCGCAATAGGCAAATGTGCACAACCAATAAAATAGCAAACGCCGTGCAAAACGAGCAATATTTGCCAAAATCAATTTCCCCCAACATCTTTTGCGACTACGTTAAGATTTACGATTTTTGCTGTAATAGGCAATAAATGTTTATTTCTCAGCAGCTCTGTTTATCTAAATAAATCCCTTTGGTAACAAATGCTTGCATTTATAACATTTATTACTTGTAAATGCTCCGATGAGTCACTGACCGCTGCCCGCAGATACGTCACAAAATGCAAAGTGTTGTCTGCTTTAAGGCGCTGTGGCACTTTATGAAACATTTGTTTTTTTGTATAGGTAGATTGCTGTTGAAAGCGGTAAATCATTGCGCTGGACGGACGGCTTCCCAGCTGTCTTTTTTTCATTTTTTAATTTGATTTTATCAATATTCGTAGGGCTTCGCAGAACTGCTGTTAAATGACAATAATGCGATGACAAATTCCTTAATTTGTTTTGAAATAATATTTGTGGTAATTGGAAGGCAAAAAGTTGGGCGAAATGATAGACGAGTAGAAGAAAGAAAAAATGCGATAAAATGTATTATAAAAACTTAGTATATATATATACCTACATATTTATTAGCAATACATGCTTTTGCAAGACACATTGAATCATTCGCTGCTCTCAAGATAAAAGCGGTATTTGAAATTATTTTTTTTTTGTCAACATTTGAATCAAATTAGTCCAATTAAGCTACACAAAATAAAATAATTAGCGCTTTAGGTCTTGGGAGTTATTGTTTTCATTTTAAATGTAGCCGTAAAAATTTCCACGCTCTAAGTGCCTTGAAGTAGGCTATAAAAAGAAACAACTCAATTATTCCCGCGAATAATCAGTTTATTGAATGTTTTCAAGTGCCTGAAGGAAATTAAAAAGCAAAGGTAATTACAAAGAGGGAAAGTAAAACGGTCGAAACATGGCAAAAAATAAGAATTAAAAAAAAAAATAAAATATTATTTATTCGAGCGTAATTTTTCCGTAGAAAAAAAAGGAAAATGAAAACTATATTTGGAGTGATATAAATATTCTACCCCATGTCGCTGAGGAATGTTAAAATTAATGAACAAATCTCGAAAAGGCAAAAATTTTCTGATTTTATTATTCGCTCTGAAATTAGTGACTGTGAAAAAACTTAATTGGCTTATTATTATTCGCCCGGAAAGGTATTGAAAATATGACTAAATATTTATAAAATACTTCCGAAACTTTTTAGTTTTAGAAAAATTGATAGCCTTAGACTGATAGACTTAAAACCAATGATTAAAATAATTGCAAGATGATGTGGCGACTTACCGTAAATTTCCATACATTTTTTGTAATGAAAGTCATACTAGTCCACTTTCCAAACTTTATATGTAATTTAGAAAAAGTTGAAAAATTTTTAAACTTTGTAATCAGAGCTTGCGTAAAAGCTTCGGGGTGCAGTTGTACATATAGTCAGTTTAATTTGAGTAAAACAAAGTGCAAATTTCAAGTGCTTAAAGATTACCTTCGGAATTTGGCAATTCTTTTATTGCCATTATTTTAGTTTTCTAAGTAGTTGTGCAAATAAAATTTGGGGTAAAAATTGTAATGTCATTTTGCGAAAATTGCGACGAGGTTAAAATGCGCAATGAAACAAATTGCAATATTCTTAATAATTTTTCAAACACTGCGTATTCCATAAATTGTACAAGAAACTTAATTAAACTAAAATATTCTTATTAGTTTCAAAAACGTGAAGAAATATTTATTTTTAAGTCAATACATAATTATAAAACTTTGTTTTATTAAAAGTGATTTATTGACGAATTTTGGAGGCTATTTCGAAGTTTCGTTGAAATCTTTTGAAAATCCAAATTGATTTAGAAAGTTCTATTTAGATTTTTCGGCACAAAATCAAGCATATTTTTCGAATATTTTCAAAAACATTTTTTTTTTGTTTTTTAATATTTAGTTGTGTTTCGAAGAAAATTTTTGAACTTTGGTAATTATATTGCTTTAAATGGATTTGTTAAATATTAAAATTTTATTATGATAAAATGTTTGGATGCGATTTCGAAATTTTGTTAAAATATTTTCAAAATCCAAACAACAATTATTTGCAAAGTTCAAGTTAAAGGAATTCGTTCTAACTTAGAAAACAGCAACATTTTTAAATTTATTCGAATCGAAACAAAATATATTTTTTTAAATTTTGGAACCATGTTTTTTTAAATTACTTTAAATGTATTCCGTTGAATATTAAAATTTTGTTATATTGGAATTTATCTTAAAATAATGTTTTTCGAAATGAATTTGAAATTTTTTTGAAATGTTTCAAACATCCGTATACACATTATTTGAAGAGCTATATTTAAATGGCATGACTAGAAATTTAAGAATTTATATCAAAAATTAAAAAATAAAATAAAAATATATCAGAATAGACATGTAATTAAAAAAAGAATTTCAACTTAGGTTACTAAATTACTTTAAACGCTTTTAGTAAAAAAAGTTCACGTATAATTCTCTTATGTACCGAAGTACTGTTTTTCCAATATTTTAAAACTTTTCTGTATTAATTTCGTCCAAAAATTGTTTTGGGTTTGCAAAACATGAATTCAAATCATATATTTTTTTGGAGTAAAAAACGTGACGTAGAATTTACTGACCTGGCAATTCTGAAATTTTCTCTTTATTATAAACAATTATACATGTATGTATATATTTAGTGAAGTGAATTTCGATGGCAAATTTAAAAAAGGCACAAAGAATAGTTTTTTTTTTAATTTTTTGAACATTTTGAAAACTTTTACATGGTTTTGCAACTGTGAAGATTTTTTTGTTGATTTTCATATTTCTTAAAATATTTTAAACTTATGATGTAATTTATATATTTTTTTATCATTTACAGAGCTGCTAATTTTTTTAAAATTATATTTTGTGAAGAAAATTTTGGTAACCATTTAAAAAAAAAAACAAAAGGGTTTGCATTTTTTTATTTTTTTGAACATTTGCTAAACTTTGACGTGTTTTTGTAACTGTGGAGATATTTTTTATGAAATTTTTCGTATTTATTCAAACTTTTTGAGCACCCTTCATTCACAGCGATTCCGACAGCTAATGCTTCAAATTCGATCCCGAAAAATTAAGTTAACTTAAAATCGGTTCAGCTCACGAAATATTATATTAAAATAAAATTGATTATATAATTTCGATAGCAAAATATTATTGAGTTTTTTTTTTTGTATGGGAAGTTGTTAATGCTCCAAATTCGTTATGTCGGTTGAAAAAAATTAGACATCACACGTTTTATAATAAATATTAAAAAGATATTAAATTAAATCTTATAAAAAAAAACTAACATAAACAGATATATCTTCACCATTTTTTAGGAGTTCTCTTAGTCCGTCCGCTTTTGCATTATACAGCTAGTTAATTTTATAAAAACACTTTAATATAGTAAAGAATTGAGTTACTTTCTTCAGTATTAAACAATCGTCTTAAAAATGAATATTAAACTGGTTCAATTAAAAAATATTTTGCTAATTTTATTTGCATTTCTTCGAAGAATGTATAACATTTTTGTTGCTGTTTTCAGCAAACTAAATATACTACGCTTTTCCAAACCAACATTTCAGGTCATGCGGCCATTTATACAGTTATATACATACTTATAAGCGTTTGTGCAAAATTTAAATATATACATTTTTTTCCCAACATTTTGATTGCCTTTGCAGCAGCTGCAGTTGTCATCTATTGAGTCGCACGAATGACAACTTTGACATTTGATGCCATAAACAGAAAGTCATTCGTTTTTTTTTAGACATCAATTTATTTAACTTTATTCCAATTTCCTCTGCGTTATTTATGAATTCGATTTTTGGTATTCGTAGGTTTGTCGATGCGTAGTAGCATAACTTTTTAGCCAAACGAATGTAAAAAGTTATTAAACTGCAAATGATAGAAAAGTGTAATAGAATATTGATAAAAAAAACTGTGAAAATAATAATAGCCATAAAGGTAAATGTAATGAAAATCAAACCGACCTCCATCTGTGCAAGTATTTATATAAAAGTTACTTGGCTGACTTTTGTGGCTTAGTATCTTTCATTTATTTTCTATTTAACTTCTGCGAATTTTCGTTTATGATCTCAATTTTGTAGCGGTTAAGTTGCTTTTTTGTTGCTCTGCTCAATGTTGCGTGAATCAGAGAAATTCATTACTTTTTTAGTGTATACCTTTGGAAACTTTGAATAGAAACTGTGCTAAGATATCGAAGAGAGTTTTCTTTTATCTATTATTGACGCAAACAGTTTGTGGCTAATGAGGTTAAGTTTAAAATATGTTTGCGAATTAAGAGTAAATTCTTCTATTACATATATAATACATACATACATACATACATAAGTATATAAAAAGCTAAATAATGGGCTGTTAAATTTGTAGAATTTTTAGATTAGAAATTGGTGGAATAAGAGAGCTGTGGAGATAGCTTGAGATTAAATTACCTTTAGAATTTTTGACTTGTATAATTTTAAACATTTATACTCTGTGCTTAAGGGAGACTTTAAGTATTACTACTGCAAGACTGTACGGCGACTGAGTTTGGGGTTTTTTTTACATTATTTACAATGTTTTTAACGCTATGTCGTTTTTCTTAATTTTTACGAAACTATAGTTCGCTCTATAACAAAGAGCATATCAAACTGAATTTCAAACTTTGTACACAATTTTAAAAAAATTTTAAATTTTTTTAACATATTTTCAAATTTTTAATTCGAGCTTTCATAAAACTTTTTGGAATTTAGTTCTGAAGCCCATTTAATTTCAGCACATTAATGTACAACTACAAAATGTTTTCTAATAGTAACCGGTAGTTTTGAGACACTTCAGACTTTCTAATAAGAATTTTTTTTTAATCTTTAAAAAAATTTTGAGAATTTTTTGAGTTTTGAAAGAAGAGACTTTCACAAAAATCCAACAAAACCCGCTTAGTGTTAAAAGCATTGTAAATATTTATTTATATTATTAGAGTCACCGTATATATAGGTACATAATTTTTATATTCACACGTTAATAAGTCATTTAATGCAAGGTCTATAAAATGATGGGCCTTTGGGACGATAAGTAGTGCTCTTAATAAAAATGGGATATTCGATTAGTTCATTAGCAACTTTTTTGATAGCAAATAGAAAAATAGCAAATATTTATTTGACCATCGACTTACAACTAACCGCTCACCATCACGTAGTCTGAAGATCGACTAACTGAAATTTTTGGTAACTTTCCTTTCTGAGCGAGGTGCGTTATTTGATTAGAGTGAAAAACGACTTTTGTCAAAAATGAATAGTTAATTGACTAATTATTTGTGGGGGGTAAGTCGCAAAAGTGAAAGGAAACGGTGAGTCGATAATTTTTCTCAAAAACGTTTGCTAATCAATTAATCGATCCCACGCAGGCTATAAATCTTTGAAGATAAGTTTTAAGAAATGCAAGTGCACTCATTTATCAACTTGCACCAAAGTCTATCCGTACTGGAAGTCTAAAAGAAATCAATAAATCCGTGAGGCGTATCCAAAAATATCACAAAGTTCAAGAATGAGTTTTATTTTCATTAAAAAAAAATACTTAAAATTATTCTTAAAATTCAACATCCTAAAAATCGCTTGGCCGCAAAGTGACAGATCTCATCTTTACTATGTAGACATTATTCATTAGTGAAATTTCTTTCAACAAGGAACTGTAGTTCATATACATAGTCATAAGTTTTGTGTTTGAATTGTAAAAAATGCATGCAAATAAAAATTGAAAAGCAAATGGCACAAAAACGCACTAATTTTTTTTTTGATTTTTTCGTTTGTAAATTTCTGACACAAAAAGTGGCAAGCGTACTCAAGAAGTCGAAGAAAAACCAAACACAATTCGAGCGTGATGTACATCCTACTTCGCTGCGTCGATACGTCCTGAAGCTGAGTGCAGAACAGACAGAGGTGAAAAAGAATTAGGATAAAATTGTGAAAGTTGAGAAGACAAATAAAAATGTGAAAACTTAAAAAAATTTGGAGCAGTTATTTGGGTTCAGCGTACGCCGCCAATCGTTGGCGTTATAAAGCGCACAGTATGGTTTGCCGACGCTGATGTTGCTCGTTAGCACATCTTGCCCATCTAAGCACATACAAGATATTTGACTCAGATATTTATATATATTTAAAAAAAATTAATTAGACAAACAAAATTTTGTATTTTAGAATGCAAATAGTGTTTTACTATATCAATCAATTCCTCTTGAATTAAAATTTATCTACCAACAAACGATGACCCATAAACTTTTTCATAGTGTGTACTTTGAGGACTTATTTATTTAAATCCTATGTATTTCCGTTAGGTTTATAGGCTCGTAAATCTATTGGTTTGTGATTTATCTGCTCTTAAGCTTATAGAACTTATGTTATTCTTAATGGGCTTATCGAACGAGTCGAAGTAGACCTCCATAACCTCTAGTTTAGGTAAGGACGGAATTCTGGTTGGGCGCCCAGGTGGGTCGCAGGTGAAATCGCTCACGGCCTCTCGAGTAAGCGGACTGGACGAGACTGCCAGTACCAGCAAACCCAAATCCGCCCTCCGACAGACCTAAACGGTGGGCAGGCACTGGACGTGAGGCCCACTCTTATCGTCGCATGACCTCCAAGATTTTGGAGCGCTATAGCAGCCAGACAGCTCAGATCTCTAAAAACACGCTACGTCGCTTGAGTGGGCCAAGGCGATGGTGAGTGAGAGCGCGAGTGCGCCTCCGAAAAACTCAGCCTCAAAGAGGCAGCGGCCTCATTTTTCAAGCGGCCCAGGACTGGGGTCGCTCCCAAATCGTTCAGCGAAGTCGCAAGGAGGTAATCTTAATTCTGTAGACACATTTGTAGAATTCTCTAGCTGTCTCCGTGTACTTAGGAACTGATGTCACTTTTACAGGTTGCCGGGTAAAAAACTCAACCTAGCGCCCGTATCCATCGTAGACTATATTAAGAAGGCTTACGAAATAAATCACGAAAAGTGATTCTAAACTCCTTATAAATAACTAAAAATAATCGCAAAAATGTTACAACTTCAGGCAAACAAATTGCAGTCATGTCCAAGTTCTTTTTAGGCTCCTAACGAGCTACTAGGCTCGGGTTTGAGGCAGTTTTAGTCAAATCTATGCCAGGGGTTTCACCGACATTGCCTTCAACTTGAAATTAATGATTCCACTTCTAAACAAAGTAATCTAACTTATTCAGGTACTTAGCAGTCCAGTTGTGGACATTTTCGGGCCTTTCAGATAACTTACGAGGAACACAGCTTCCAAAAACGCTTCTTTTAAATAACACTCATCGCCTTGAAAAACAGTAACCACTTAGAAACACAACACAAAAATGAAGTACCCACTGCACTGCGAAAATAGAATTAAAATGCGCTTTAAAATTTATTGCTTTGTTAGTTGTTTTGGGAAACACACTGTTTGAAGAATTGCAAAAAAGAATATCGAAAAAAAGAAGTTGCGTGGCAGAAAATGTTAGCTTATTTTCCCCAACCCAAAGCTAATCGGATGGAATGATATTTCTTTTCTGTTGGAGGAACGGAGAAAAGTCATGGAGTTATGAAGTTTGTTTTCTATGCACTTTTTTGATGGGTTGTCCTGATTTGCTATCAAAGTTGATTGCCATTTAAAATGATATGAGAATTCTGTATATGCGCCCAAAAATGTTTAATGTATAGTAGAGGTAGCAGTTACACAAAAAGGTTGAAATGTCAAGTAACTTTCCTAATTACTTTGTATGCTTTTAAATTAAGGTTAAGGCGCAATAGGCTTGCATAAAGTAAAAGCGCCATACACATTTTTGAAAAGCATATTTTGAGATTACTAACCATCACAGATGTTATTTAGACTAAGCAAATTTTAAGCGGCGTAACAGAGGCTGCCGATGAAATTCACTCAACCAAATGGGTGGACATTGCGCGCTAACGAAAGGTTTATTCCGCTTCGTAAATTTCCAACTACAATGCGACAACTCGTTGCCTATCGAGCCTGACTGCACACAAATCAAAAATAAATATTTGAGCATAAATTGCAAAATATGTTTGTGGAACGAGAAGAAAGCGTGTAAGTATTTGAGGGGAAGCATATTGTCGGAGTTAATTTCGTGAAGGGTCGGCAAACAAATAAAGGAAAGAATTAGAAAAAAGTAAAAAGGGAAGTAAAAGGAAGACGGGTGCAAAAAATTGAGTTGTAAGTTTCAAAACTTTGATAAAATATTTAAGAGCAAAGGGTAAAATTAAAACAGTATGAGAAATGGTTGCTTAAAACAAGTTCAAATAGGGGTGAACAACTGCCGTTGAAAGTTATGTTACTTTACGTGAGAGGTTGTACCCGCATTCTGCTGTTTTATAATACACTTTTGGTGTGATGAAAGAATTGCAATTGCAATTAAAAAAGCGCTTTAGAGTAGGTAAACTGTTTAGGAAAACCTTTGAAGGACGCATTTCTTGGTGTGGCATTTACATAAATTTAAGTTAAAATCCTAGCAGTTTTATCTCCACCCCTATCAAGAATACCAGCACAACTGTAAATATCTTGTAAATGATTTCCATGCTTAAAGGTTTGAATACGACGATGTGCGGTTCCATAAAAAAAGGAAGTGGTGTATCACAGAATGTTCACAAACTTTGTAATTTTTTTCCCAAAAAATCGCTATTGAAAATTTTAAAAATGAGAAAATGGCTTTTTAAAAAAAAAAATTTATCGAAAACCATTAATCCTACTAGGGAAAGTCATTTAAACAAAGCTTCAAGACGTGAAATATTTATATTATTAAATGGTTGGTTTTTATTGTTATAAATTAAAAAAAAAAAATTATTCATTTACACAAAAATTTATTATTGATCAGAATTCATGCTATGAACAACATGGAATTATCCAAAATATTTTCTAAAAATCTTAGCTTTCTTTAAAATATAATGAAATTTTTTAAGTGGTTCTTTAATTTTTAATATCTGAGAAAAAAAGTTTAAATTTGTTGCTTCAATTTAAAAAATATTTTTCTCATTCTTGTCTCAAACTTAGCAACAGTGTTAATTCAACTGCTGGTATTAAAAACAACAACAATTAATGGATAAAAATTCCAATTCTTTTAAGATTGTTTCGTTTAAAATAAACACGTTTATATATAATTTCCAAATTGTGATTATTTTACAAGCTTTAAGTCGTTCAGATAATTCTATTTTGTCAATTTGGACGATCTACAGCAGGAACAAAAATTAAACGTTATGGTCCCTAATCTATTTTTTCAAAAAATACTGCATGGTATTTGATCCACGTAAATTTTTGTGTTTCCATGATAAGTCGCAAATAATTGAAATTAGGCTATTATATTAAAGGCATCAAATAGTGTGTAACGCTGGAAAAGTAATAAATCATTCAATTCAACTGAACTATACTTCGTTTTAAGACATCAAATTGAGCTTTCCTCGAAAAGGTAAACATTATTCTGTCGCCTCGAAACGTCGCTTTCTTTCTCATTCTCTCTTTCCGTACATTATATCTTTCCTCTTAACGATGTAACGAAATCAGCTTTAAAAATGTTACTTTTCATTTGCGATTCGTCGTCGCTTAAGAAGTTCCAATTCAAAAAGATGTGAAAAGAAAATTACGAATGCCTTTTGGGCTTTATTTCTGATATTTATAATCCACTAACATAGATATACTAATGAAAGCTTCGGTTTAATTAAGTATGAATTTCCGTTCGATCTTAGAAAAGTATGCATTACACGAAGTTAAATTGGAGCATCAATCGAGAATCTGTTTACTCGCCTTTATATTTAATCTAAGTGTATTGAGTCCAAGAGTTCAGCAGTCAAATGCTAAGTTATCTGAAATAGAGAGGTTTTGCAATGTCTAATTTTTGAGTTAGACATTTTCTTTTTGGAACTCGGGAAATCCATCATATTCAATTTTTCATGGGAATATCCAAGCTAGTAAAAGATGGATCGTCTGTGTGAAGAAATCCTTTGAGACAGATAGAAGCCCCAACGCGGAATCATTGACTCGTCTGTGGTTTTGATACAACGAGAATTTCGTCGTCGCTGTTTCTGTGTGCTCAATGTCACAAAAATTCTACTGTTTGGCCAATCTACTTGAATAGAACAAGAGATTCATTTAACAGTGGAATATCTCGAACTATAAGTTCGCTTTTGTCGTCAAAATTCATCATTACTTGCGAGGCCCATATCCATCCTAGTAAACACGTTGATAAAAAAATTATACTTTCTGCAGCACAAGAAATAGACTAAAAAAAATAAAACTAGCAATTTAATTTGAAAGTTTATTACATATTTATATACTTGTATATTCGTTCGCTCTTAATAAGGCTATTTAAAAAAATATGTATTTTATACAAATTTAATACGCATTTATGTTGCTGGAATGAACTAGTCAAGGTTTATCCGTTTTGTAGTATACCTAGAATATCTCTAGCTAATGTATAATATTGTTGATAAAGTTTCCACAGTTGTGCTTTTTTCCTTTTTTGTTACAATTTTCTTATAATGGAACTAAATAGAGTTTCACTTTTAGTTAAACGAACATGTACTGAAAATCGAAAATATGATTTTCGAAATCGCATCGATCTCAAATATTTCGAATTTCGGAATACATTAGAAAAATGTATACTTTGTAAACTTTAGATAAACTTTGTAGCTTTAGATAAATTGGATGAGGAAGTTTAACAATTTGGTTCTGCAACACTACTTATACAAACTTCTCACTTCTTATTTTTGATAGCAAAAAATTCAAAGGCGAAATGCCTAAAAACTTAGTTAACGAATTGATAAAATAAAGAATATGATTACTAAAAACGACTGAATGCTACTCCAATTCTAAATAAATACTTCCTAGGAATTTTCTCTGTTTTTCCATTTTTCATATCATATCCGAATTTTGAAGGTAATGAAAGTAGGTACCACGACCACCAGAAAAAAGGAGAATTAGTTGAAGTGTTTTGGGTGTAGTTTCTCCAAATATTTGAAAGCGAATTGAACAAGTCTTAAAATACAATAGGGATATTAATTTGGGCTTATTTTTCTTAATAACTTCGAAAACAAAGTTAAACAAATTCTGTTCGAGTTTCTTAACTGCAGGTATCTGGAGATGAGGTGAGCGAGATGCTCATATTACATTTTCGGAATAGAACTCTCCTTTGCTTTATTATTTCCAATAAAACCTAAAGTCAACATACATATGTGTACATATAATAAGGAAATATCTTAGGAATACATTTACTATTTGAAACACATTCTGAATCGAAATTTGTAGCTCTTCTGAAAATTTCTCAGAAATTTTTAGTTGTATCACACTTTTCTCTGGAAAAATAAATTTCTGATTTTTATTTTCATTTTTAATTCTTATTTTTTCCAATATTTATTTATTAGCAAACTTACAAATATATTTGCAATATTTTGTATTGAAAATTTAAACAAGAATTTGGTCGATTTTGGTTTAATTCAGTACATTTTTTCTGATATTTGGTGATAAATGATGGCGGAAGAAATACTTAAATAACACTGTGGAACAACTTCAAGGGTTTTGCTTGGTCATTTATCATTCAGTCATTTGTCCAAATTCAAACGTTGGTATTCGCACAAAAGCGTATCACAATTTTTTGTTCAGCAGGTCTTACGGATCACTCCAATATATTCCCAGCAATAGGGCATGGAAGCAAACGAGCGACTGCAGAGTTGCAAATTTGAAGGGGAATATCCCACGACGCTAAACTAGCGAGCTTTTTACTTTCTCTTAAAAGGGAAAAATTACTCTATTAGGACTGGAATCGGCACGTCGTTTTAAAATATCGCCGAACCCGCTTAAGTTGTACATTGCGCAGCCAAATTAGATTTGGTTGCTAGAGCTAGGATTTCGGTCCGGTTATCTGAGAAAATGACGTGCTCGTTTTGGCTAGTTGATTATATGCTTTCCATGCTTCCAAGTATCCTAAAAACAACCCTGCTCAGCATATTCCTCCGTCTTGGAGGTGTCAGTTCAAGGAAGCCATATCAAATTCTCTATCCCACTGAGATCTCGATGGGACATGGAAGCCAGAGGACCTGTCACCCCAATACACGCCAAGCTCTGTACTCTACTTAGCTTGAAATGGTTTTATTGGCTATGTGGGCTTGACCAGGAAACCAAAGCAGTTTATATCTGGAGAACTTTCTTCGGTTGTAGATCGAACACTGGTTTCGTTATTCATTTACCAACTCAGCTTGGGTTATAATCTGATTACTAGATATCGCTGTATAATCGAAGTGTTTGATCATTTAGCTTTGGTGGCTCCAAGCTTTCAATTTTGGTCTTGATCCTAAATAACATTAGGGCTGTTGCATATGACTCAGCTAAGGATACTGGTAAACTTAACTCCTCTATCATATTGGCCCTTTATTCCGCCAGAAAATTTCAAATTTTTTCTTTAATTGAACTGCAATAACCGAAACCATCTACTTAAGCAAGTTCCCCATAAAGCAAATATGAAAACTGCTGACAAAGCAAAAAATCAATAGACTTACATACCGACATGACGCCCCATTTGAAATACCACAGTGTTTCACAGAGATGCCAAAGCATCTGAAAATGCCTGACAAATTGAATTCGGGCAGACGCTGCGTCAACGGCATTTTTGACACACATAAATATGTAAATACACTAATGGACAAATTAATAGGCGGGAAAAGTTTTGAATATTCTTTTGTTGACTTAAATTGTCTTCTTAATCAAAAATCATTTAACTCCAAAATTATAATTTTATAAAAATTTAAAACAATTCAAAACAGATTTTTCAAAATTTCATGCTCAAAACTTTTTGTATGAAAAAAAAAACAAATGCAAAACACCATCAAAAAATGTTATATAATTCTGATTAAAGGTTTGAAATTTGGTTGCTTTTTTAACATTTATTGAGCTGAAAAATCAACGACAATTCACAGCCACACACTCAAAAGTAGAATTCCGAAAATTCTGATCAATTTTTATAGAAAAAACTTTTTTATAAGAAATTAATGAAAATAATATGAACAAAAGATAAATATTAGAACAAAAAAACAAACATTTTTTATTACGTTTTAGAATTTAGAAAGTTTTTTTTTAGATTTTGAATAAAACATAAAAAACTAAATAGTAAAAATGAGAATCCCGAAAGTTCTGATTAAAAGTTTGAAATTTTTTTTTTAATTTTTCTAAGTTTTTTATTAAGCTGAAATATAGAATTATATGAAAACTGATTTAGAGCAAACTGTTTCAGAAGAAATTAAGGAAAGTGAGCAACATATAAAACAATTTTAGTAAGTTTGGAATTTAAGTTTCGAATGAGACATAAAAAAATGCAATTTCAAAACTGAAATTCTGAAATTTTTGATTATAAGTTTGAAATTTTGTTGAATTTTTTGTTTGAATTTTTCAAAATTTTTTATCAAGTTTAAATTTAGAATTATATGAAAATTTTTTTTGAACAAACTTTTTTATAAGAAATTAATGAAAATAAGCAAAATAAAAATATTTAGAGCAAAAAAACAAAACAACTTTATAAATTTAGATTTTGAATGAGACATAAGAAACTACACTTCCAAAACTGAAATTCTGAAAATTTTGATTATAAGTTTGTAATTTTTCAACATTTTTTATAAGTTTAAATTTAGAATTATGTATATGAAATTTTTTTAGAACAAACTTTTTTTTTAAATTAATGAAAATAAGCAAAAATTAAATATAAAAATAAATAACTTTATAAATTTCGAATTCAGATTGATATAAAATGTTTTATACAGTAAACTTTTTTTATAAGAAATTAATGAAAAATTACAAAACAACACCGAAGGTAAAATGTATAGAACATCCCACTCCTATTACTTTGCCCAATAGTGTACATACACATACACTCACACACTGGAGTATACTCCTTGCTTCTTATGACTCACTTGCCGCAAGCTTTCCGCCTAAAAAATTTGCTTCACAAGCATTTGAGTGCCGAGAAGGAATGAGCAAAAATTAGGGTGCAAAAAATTAATAGCAGGAGTGTGCAGACCTAAAATAAATTAGAAGTTGCTGGGCATCGTTAAAGTCAAATATGTCTGCTTGTGTGCGCGAAAATATATTTTGCACTGCATATGGTTGGAAATGTAATAATGAAAGCGAGTGGCCGTGCGCTGTGGGTGATGGAGGCGCAAATTTTCGCATTGCCAAAAGTTACCCGGCAGCCAAGCGTATTGAAATATGCAAGCAAGATGGTATTTCGGTTGGAATATTTTGCGATATCGATTGAAGTAATGAGTTGCTGAAGGGAGGGTAATTTCTAATTATGTGACAATAATTTCACTAAGTTGAGGGTACTAAGGAATTCCGAAATAGGGATGGGTAAATTAAAGAAAAATATCGATACATGTTGTGTTGATATATTTGAACAATATCGGCATATGCAGATTAAAAAATAACGATATATCGATACTTTACCTCAAGGCGCAATTACTTAAAGTATTGTGAAAAAATCCAACTGTGAAAAAAATGATACAAGTACGAGGGCAATTGGATGAGTCCGTGTAAAAGTCTAATCTAAAAAAAATTGGTCTTGCCGTATTAGAGTACCAACCTTCAACCCATAAAATAGAAAGTTTCTAGAAGATCTGTTAATTTTTTTTTTGCATCCATTCGAGGCAAGCCACTTTTGAGTTTGTGAAAAGTGGAAGTCAGTTTTGTGTTATAATCAAATTTTAGTTTTTACGCAAGAAAACGCCGGCAGAAAAAAAGAGAGCTTGATAAACACTTCCTGTTCTGTTCACCAAAAAATAAGATTGATTTAGGAGTACCGATGATGCTTAACGTTCTGGAAGGTCAAAAGACGCTCTCACTTTAGAAAAAATCCACGATATCGTTTAGAGCGATCGAAGAGTGAAAGTGAGTGAGATAGCTGATATGGTGAAGATTTCAAAAGAATATGCGTACAACCCCTTGAATGAAAAATTGGGTATTAAGAAGCTATCCGCAAGATGGGTGCCGCGTTTGCTCACAATGGACAAAAATGCCCAGGCTCACACTTCGATGAAAGCAATGGCAAAACTGTATGATTTAGGCTACTAATCGTTAACTCATTCTCCATATTCTCCAGATTTAGGTTACTGCGACTATTATCTGTTTCCAAAGTTGAAGAAATGGCTCGGAGGTAAGAAATTTTTATCAAATGAGGAAGTTGAATTGGAAACTGTGGCCTATTTTCGAGACTTTGAGGCAACCTACTTTTTGGGAGTCCTCAGACAGTTGGAACATCGTTGGACTAAGTGTATCGAGCAAAAAGGAGACTACATTGCAAAATAAAACGAAATTTGCCCGAACAAATTTTGTTTTCACTATTTTTGCACGGACTTTTCAAATTGCCCTTGTATGTTTTGGTAGTTTTGCTATTTTTATTTATTAGTGGTAAATACCTGGCATACTTAGCTACGCCTATAAAAGTGTAGCGCATTCAATTACATGTTTTTGTGTGCTGAATCAATTTATCTAAAAAAAAAACTTGGATTGTACGTATATACATTAGGGTGCCTGGGTTAATAAGAACTTTAAAAAATATCGAAATTGACAAAAATTTCATATTCGCAAATAAATATTGCCGTGCTTATCTTTTTTTACCCAGTCCACTTCTAACTTACGTTCAAATCGATACAACACATTTCGATAGTTTCAAAATAAAATTTATAAAAATTGTAGTAAAAAATAACTACTTTTTATATATTACACAACTTTTCTCAAGCAATTACGCTAGTGAGTTTTAACCAAACTTCTTGTACTTCTATCTTACGGCTGTTAAGGAAATTCCACAACTGTTTTTGTAAATTTTTTCGTAATTTGCAGCGCAAAAGCCTAGCATATTTTGTACGCAGTGGCATGCGACAAAGACGACAAACTACGGGTGAGCTTAATAAGAATGTGAACAAAGCGCTCATAGTTCTAGTGAGGTTGCGAAGATACTGGAGTATAAACACAAGCGGGCTGTCTCTTAATGAAATTTAATTTACTGAACTTGTTAAGATCATTACATAAGCCGCTTTAACTTGTTTTTGCAATAGTATAATTTTTGAGTAAGTAAAAAATATTGTATTTATATGAAATATTCAAGCTTGCCGTCAATTATATGAAACTTGATTTGATTTATTTGTAAAAAATAATTTGGTTTTTCGCTACAGAACCATCTCAAAGTCAAACTTGCACTCAAACATATAGAGTAAATCCTATTATTAATGAATTTGAATATAACCTTAAAGTAAAATTCCACAGCAAATGCTCAAGCAGAAAATCAAACTTAAACTCGAACTTAATCCCACTCACTCCAAAACTTTTATTGCAAACGTAATCACGGACTGATTATAAAACTCAAATTCAAGCTTGAACTCATCTCGGAACACACCAAACACATTATACTCAACCCTCAGACTCAAAACTTATTTCATGCTAAAGCAGAATTTTAATTAAATTTCAAACAGGGTTTCGACCTCAAACTCCAATAAAACTAAAACTTGAAACACTCAGGCTAAAATTCAAACTCAAATTTACCTTAAATTGAAATATTCATTACACTCAAGCTCGCAGTTCAACTCGCATTTAGAGTCAAACTCTATTCAAAACTCATAGCCGAAATGCGAATACAAAAATAATAGTTTTATCAAACACAAATTCAAGTAGAAGTTCGAACTAGAGTTTAAACTCAAAACTGCAATAATACTCAAACTTAAGCTCAAACCCAGCCTAGAAATCAAACTCAAACTCAAATACAAAATTAAATGCAAATTAAAATCATACTATTGTAATTGGAAAGCTTAAATTTAAGCACAAAATCAACTAAAATAACTGCCCAATTTAATTGAATTTCAAGAAGAAGAAAAGTAATTTATAACTCAGTATAAAAAGGAAAATTATACTCAAATATGGTTTCACTCAAAATCTGTTCATAACTTAAATTCATAATTAAACTTTGTATCAATTGAACAACAGCAACTTTTATTAAACTCTAGGTCAAGCTGAAAATTCAACAATAAATAAAACTCTCACCCAATCTTAGTCTGAAAGTTTAACTCAAAGTCTAAAATAAAGGCATACTCGAAATAAAGCTCAATACCAAAGGCAAACTTAAACTAATGAGAAAACTAAATTTTAAGCTCAAATTCCATAACAATTGAAAGCTTTAACTAAAACTTCACTTCTAGCTCAGTAAAGAAGAAGTAGAACCTAAACTCATCCTTACGCTCAAACTCTAGCTGAAGCTCAATTGAAAACTCAAAATCGAATTCAAACCTAATACCAGATGAAAGGTCATAACATAACTCTTATCAAATATTTAACTAGTAATATAACTCGAACTAGGAATAAAACTTAACTAGAAATCAAATCACATTGAAGTTTTGGCACAAAGTCTCACTTAAGTTCAGACTAAGGCTCAAACTTAAGCTATAATTATAGTTTAAATTTAAACTCAATCTTAAGTTCTAGCGCAAGGTAATACTCAACCTCGAACTAAATTGCAAACTAAAAATGGAGCTCACTAGAAAATTCAAACTTCAGCTAAACTTTAAATGCCATTAAAATTAAAAACTCCAACTGAAATTCATCACCAAATTTGAAATTAAATCCAGTGTTTAATTTAATGTTCTGCTAAATAAACAAATTTATTTGATTTACTTAGTTTCAACTTATTTATTCAATTCATTTATGCACTAACAATGTACTTGCGTAAAATATGAAAAGGAATGTTTGGAAAAATCTTTTAAATACGAATGAAAATTGCTGGAAAAAAACATACAAATTTATAAATAATGGAATGGAATTGATTTTAATATTAGGCCCGTTTCTTTGTAACCGAGTTGCAAAAGAACACTAGGTAGGGTAACGAATTGCATGTAAAGCAACAACACCAACTCGGCAAAATATGCGAGTTGAGCACACTCGCACACAGCACTAATAAAATCTCTTATGTTTCATGAAAAATGCTAACAGGGTTGCTTTTGCAATTAATGGAAATTTTATCCGAGCTGGGGCGTGCTTTTGCAAGTCGGTTACAATAAAACGGACCTATTACCAAAAACAAAAGTAAAGTTTAAATATAACTGAGGATGATTGCTCAAAGAATTATTTTAAGTTAATTAATTAATTTAATATTGAAAAGAATGCTCGAAAGATGGCTTAGACCTTGGTGGAACTGAAAGGTTCCTGATGAGGTTATAAGTTCCACGTTGGTATATAGATGACTGCTTCGATCATATTGATGTCGTCTGATCATCACCAGAAACTATAAAGATGAAGTACTTGCGTTCCAGTGGAAGTGCGAAATGAAATATCTTCAGGCATGGTTCTGAATGTGGATCATTCACGAGGCTACTATTCATTTTGGATCTATGCCAAAAAAGGAGCCGTTTTCTTCAAGTGAGCATAAGTCACTTGACAATTCAGTATTGAAATAATTTAAACTCGAATCTATTATAAAATCAACACTAAAAGCAATGTATCTTAAGAGCTTTTGTTTTGCGTGACATTTGTAAGATTATCAGAACAGCGAAAAATGCAAAAGGGATGCCACAATAAACACTCACTTATTTATTGTGAAAGGTTAAAACACTAATAAAACATATACTTTATTTAAAGTTTTGTGGTAAATTGAAATGTAGCTTATCCTTCTTAGCGAATGTGAGGAATAAAAGAGATATGGAATCCAGCTGATGCTCCACTCCCGCGAAAAGATGAGGGTTGGCAAACTTTCACCTTTGACGTCAGTGTTGCTTATGTGGGAAACTTCATATAATTGAATGTATTCCACTTATTTGCCGGGAAAACGAAACAAGCATATACATATGCTTGAAACTAGATCAAATTAAAATTTAAATTCTATGTGATATATTGAAATTAAAACTCTAGCTGAAACTCTCGACCACAAATCGAACTGAATCTCAATTTAAGCGCCAAACGTAGTCTCTTATTTAAACTTAAAATAAAATACGCAATCATAAATAAGTATTTAATTTCAATTTTTAAATTCAAATTCAAATTCAAAGCAGGTCGAAAGAGAACTTAAAGCCCAACTCAACTTTAAATTTAAACTGTTACTCATTCCGAAACTCAAACTGAAATTAAACCACAAGCCGGAATTCAAACCTAACACGAAAAGCTTGCATAAATTCATTTCTATTATTGTATAAAACTCTAACAACAGATGCTCGAATTCAAACTTTATTTGAACGTCAAATATAAAGCGAGTTAAAGACCAATACAAAATATACATTTAAACTTTCAGTCAAACTTAAACTAAACCTTTAACTTGAAATAAACTCAAGCTCAGTTCCAACAAAAAGCTAAACTCAAAGTAATATTCAAACGGAACTTGAACTGAATTTTCATAAGAAAATAAAATTAAAGCTCAAAACACTTTACGACATTGGAATAGTTCAAATTCGAATAAATAATTAAACTTGGAGTAAAATTCATGTTTATATTATCTTCAACTTCAAATTAATTCCACCGTCAGCTTTTCCATAATCAAAATTGACTTTTCTGTAGCAAAATCTTACTGTAAATCTCATTCAGTACCGCATAATGGTACATAACGTTGTTTAGTTAAATTGATTACGTACATATATTTATAGCCGCGCATGTGGTGGCAGTGTTAAAAGTATTCGCTCACGCGTACTGCAAAATGTCATAAGTAATTAAATATTAATTAAAGCGATGGGGGTTGCAAATACAAACAATTGTTAAATTTGTCCCGCAGTGCAATCAAATATATCAATATTTTTATTATTATTATATCGGTCATCCTAACTTAGTGTATGACACGTGCGTATGTCTAGAAATGCTCCGAAATCAAATATCGGCCGGATTAACGAATATAAAAAAACATAATAAAAAGTCTTGTTTCTAACGGCGCCAATTTATTATTATTTTATTTTTTATCTTCAATAAACTCATGCGATGCACATATAGCCAAACACACCTGACATATACCAATCACTTTCAAAGAGCAAGATTTTGTATCCATAAATTTGATTTTTGCTGTCGAAAATGGCAGTTCTCTTCTCGATGGGTCCCATAATTCGGATACCAGCGGAGGCAAAATAACAAGTTAGGAATAGATCTATATTGGTTTTGGAAAAATTACTGTGCCTTTCAACACTGTTCTAGCCTAAATTCAACAGAAAATAAAACAAGAAAAAGTGAAAAAGAGTCTAAGTTCGAGTGCAACTGAACTTTAAATATCCATCGCAAGTTTTTATTGAAAATAAACCGGAGCTATTCTATGCAATCAGAATAGTTAACCTTATTGATGAAAATGAATGTGAGTCCTTTTTAGGCGTCCAAAGTACTTAACCGATCTCTATGAAATTTTTACAGTGGAAGAGAAAATTTGTAATTTACCGATATATAAGAGAAGGGTGGGTTTTTTGTCCGACTGATACTGTTCTTACTGAATGTAAATGCAAAGCCTTTAACAAATTTAGTAGAGTTTTATGAAGTAGTTGCAAATGGAGCATATATGATTTTAAATAGGCACGTTCTTTTAACACCATTTTGTTTAACCCTCGCATTTCTCTTCCCAACGAATTTCTGTGTAATTGGGCAGATTATCTTTCATAGTTACAGAGCAATCGAATTAATTAGTTGTGTTAGTCCGATTTTAGTGAATTTTAAAATGATGTGTAGAAATCTATATGTAAATTAAAAGAGATACATTTTGCTTATATACTTTCAGAAATATACCTACACGAGTATAGGTATGTATAAACCTCATATATCGTATGTATATACGGCCATTCTCACAACTTTTATAACCAACGTCTGACGCTTTGCAAGCTAATCGCGTATATCCAATTTTAGTAAATTACCTTTTACGGTTAGTGGATTATTGCATTTTTATAATCGTATATATTATTTTATAAAATTTGTATCAGAGGTGGGAGAGGTTTTCATCCATTTTTTTTTTAATTTTACGAATATTGATACTGGCTTAAAATTCAATATTTATACCAAATTTGGACGAGTTTGCTAATATAGTTTAGGAGATACTGCTTTTTTCCAACCCCATCCTATGTCTCAAATTTCAGCAAATTATCTTTAAGGTACAGAAATATCGCATTCTTTTGTTTTTCAAAAAACGCCGTCATGTGGGCGTGGTTATTTTACGATTTCGTCCATTTGCAATAACAAACTATCTGGGGCCCAAGAAAATGTGTATGCCAAGTTTCGTTGATATAGTTCAATATTTACGGGAGTAATCCAACTGACGGACAGACGGACGGTCGGACGGGCAGTCAGACTTGACATAATCAATTCCGATATCAATTTTACGAATTTTAGTTGAACAAAGTTATAATACCCTGGGCGTCACAGTGCGCTAAGGGTATCAAAATGAGCACTGCAATTAAACAAGTAAATAAAGAAAAGTTCAACATGTTTTGAGATTATTGTATGAGCTCGAGCCAGATATTCAAGCAGGCTATTTCAAATTACCAAATATTTTCTGAACAGACGTTTGGACATTGGAAAATAACTATTACTATTAAATAATTAAGAAGTATTATAGTTTTCTTATTTAGTCTATGTTTAATGATAGTTACGGTCGTGTGCTAAACAGATCCTGTATTGAAAGGGGAATATATTTATTACGAAAAGTCAGCTTATTTTATGGAGAGAAGTAATTTCGAAATATTAAAAGTGCCCAGTTGAAAATTGAAACCTTGACATAAACATCATTAAGGTTCATTTAATTCGAAATTCGCTTTACACTTCTTTAAATAAAAACATATAAAGTATCTAGTATCACTAGAAAAAGCATTAGGTTTAACCACGGTAATAAGAACCTTAAATTTACTCAAAATATAATGTCTAATATTCTATACGGCTGAAAAGGATAGAAAGATTTATTAGTTTTAAAAGATTAGTAGATTAAGATTAAGATTAAACCGAGCATCCTATCCCAAGGTATTTTAGGATAACAAATAAGAACTTTTTTTGAGTTAATTCCAGCCGATCTATGTGAACTATCTATATGGAAAGTATTTTCCGAATAATATAAAAAAAAGAGTGTGTACGAGTATGTTTTAAAATAAAATTTCAATCTCGTTCCAAACCAAATGGAATATAATACTCTTGGTGATTAAATTTACTACAGTCAAGTTAATCGATTGGTTGAATTCCATTTAAGAGTTTCTTATAACAAATTTTATCGTCCGATTTTCTCAAACTCGATTCTTCTAATATTACTACTGATCAGCGAGATATATCGGCATACATATCTACTTCGCATGCAATACGTTATATAGATTCATGATATTGATATTTTCTTAAAAATTAAATTCGAATGCTATTGTTTCTATATAAAATACTAATTATTTTGTGAACTATTACCTTTTTATTAAAATCGCTTCTCTTTTTGTTTAGTTCATTTTTTTAAGTGATTATACTTTCTCAGCTAAATTTCACAGTCTTGAGCGAAAAAAATTTAGCTATCGAGTGTTATTTTAACCCTTCAGAAATAAAAATTAATTTTTTAGTTATATTTTTTGCTAATCACAAAAATCAAAACGTCACACCGCTTTTCTAATAACAATTTGGTAGTACATTTTTTTTTATACGCCATCGTTAACCTGCGCAAGAGCAATAGGGCTATTGATTATCTTTAATATGCACCAGTGGATGTATACACATAAAAATTTACAAGAAAAGCATAAGATAATTCCGTCGATCCTGTGTAATAAGTTGATAAATAATTGTATTTCTTTATTGCGATTATCGAACGACAGATGGCGCTGCTCTATACTAAACACAGTGAAGAGATACAGGAATGGCAAGCGCCATCTGATGGCTAAATATTGACGCACAAATTTCTACCTCCATGGTAAATATTTATCAGCTTTAAAGTGTTAGTTTAATTTCTTGTAGTTCTTATAATTTTTTTTTAATCAACTCGGTAAGCACAAACCCAATATCCTATGTGTGAAGGTGCCTCAGTTCCAAATTTGAATGTGCTCTTCAATATCATCTATTCTAATAAAGATATAAATTTAGCAACTGTGAACCCGAGACAGCGCGCAGGTCAAGACGAAGGCACTGGATTGGTTATTTTACTATAATTATGTCTAAAACTTTAAAGAATATTTGCCTAATTTTAGTAATAAATTGTTTGGCTACATTAAAGGGAATTTAGCTGCTTCGTGCAAGAAACGACAACTGCATTGTTTTCATATATTACCTTGGTACTACGGCATAACTATTTCCTTATCAATTTCGTTCATTATTTTATCTTATTATTCACGCGATAGCATTCACCGCCGTTACTGAACAAATTGAGGTATTTAATTTTGATATCAAATTGAATTTGTTATCGCTACGACCAAGTGCAAGGATGCAGCAACAACAGCAACCAGTAAAGTCAAATTGTGCCATGCGACGAAGCAGCTGTTAAAGTTCAATTGCGCGTCAAGCAGTTTTGTTGGCGGATGCTGTGCAGTTATGCGTAGTAGCTGGCTGATGCTTAACTAACTGAGTAAAAACAGCAACTCAATAAATGCTCGAGAGAAAAGACAAAAAAAAATGCAAATTCTAAGAAAACGCTAAGGCGGCGGGTAGAGAATACTCTTTTGAAAATAACAAGGCGCCGAGGGAGAAAATGTGACTAAGGAACCGACATTCCGTTGCATCGTGGTATTCTATTTGTACATATATAAGTTTATATGTGTATGCGCGGTAACTAGTTTTTCAAAAACTTATGGTACTTGTATTTCTAGAATTTTAATCGCTCTTCCTTTGTTCCCAATCTGCTCCGTACTCTATTTACAATTTCCGCTTTTCTAATTCAAGTTGCAGTTTTTTTTTTCTTAGACTCTTTTCTTACTTTTTCCCCAACCTTTGTGTAAATATCTATTTTAAGCTCATCAACTGTGCGACATTAATTCAAAAGCGCTCTGGCAATGGTGCGTATTTGAATTGCTCTTCTTGTACGAGAAGGAGTAATGTTGCTGAAATAACATCTGGGAATTATTTGAGTATTGACTTTGTGAGCCACTTGCATTGCGTTGATAAATTGCATATAAATATAAGCAAAATATGCAGTTGGATATTTTCAATAGTTTAATTTTAAACGAATGTATAATAATTTGGTAAATAAATTAATTTGATTGGAATTCAGTGTGAAGCGTACAAGCTCATGAGATTTCTTCATTGCAATTAGTGTGGAATTTTATGGCTCTGCCAAAATTTGTGTTAATGGAACGTTTCAGATTTGTTATGTTTATATAGTTCCCCCCCCCCACAATGAGATTGATTTAGCTAAGTGCAGGACGGAATAACACAAACCGTCATATAATAGTTTTATAATGAAGAGGAAATAGTCTACCATCTGGCTCTATAAAAAAGACTATAAAACTCATAAAAATCTTATAACTCAAACTATATCCACATTACAATGTAAATTACTGGATTTCATGCAATTAACTTCATACACAAAGCATATCACTTAAAATGCCCTAAAAATCAGAACAATATTTCGCCTGTTCTCTATGATGTTTTCCAATAAGAAGCCTGGAAGGATGGAAGGATCTGCTTATGAATTTTCTGATTTTTAGCATGGAAATAAGGAGATTTCTCCTTGCAACTGCATATTTTTGAACAAAATTCCATGAAAAATTAATAAACAATAATTTATCTCCTTTTTTCCAGCCGTTTTCCGTTTCAATAAATTTGAGAAGAAATTCAAACCAACATTAAGAAAATTTTCTAGTAAAAATTTCTTAGATTTTCTCCCCTCTCGTACTCCTTGGCCATACAGCTTTTTTAGACGTCGATCTCTTTAATTATAGGTGAACCTTTTAGCTCCGTGTGTGTAAATCAAGTGCGTTCATAGGTATCATTCCTAATTTGTATTAACACCTTGGTTGTCACATGGTTGTTTAGTTGTTTAATAAAAGTAAAAAATGTAAGAAACTGCGTACATTTTTATAATACTTCAATTTTATTGTGATAGTATTTTTTTCAAATTTACCTTAATAAAAGAAAGCTACAAGAGGCATTAGAAATCAAGAAACAGTTGAACAAAATGATGATATTTCAAAAAAAAATTATGCATACCATTTAGAGCTGACACGTTTTATTTTTGATTTGGTTATTTATTTGTGATAAATTAGGGACTTTCAACATAATTTATTGACTGATTTTATAGGGCGCCATTACGTATAATAATACTAATTTGGCGGTTACATTATATCGGTCGCTGATTGGTCGAACTTCTCCCACAATTTGTGGTGTACGTTTGGCGGATCTACCACAAATTTAGAGACCCACTGCTTTCGGCGGAAGCCAGATAATTTTTGTGAGAATTTTTTTCATGACAGAAATACATTCGGAGATTTACCATGAGGTTTGTACTCAATACTTTTAAAAGGATATTTTTAGGAATTAAAGTCCAGTTTCGTATCAAATTAGCGAAGAGAAATTATTTACAGAAAATATTTGGATATGGCAATCTGGCGGAAGGAAAATAGTATAGAGGAGCATAGAGCCCTCAATAGGGTCACACTTTAAATTAATCACCTTCCCAGTGTTTGGCGATGTGTGCCATGCGCTGTGAACTTTGCTAAGGCTTAAAGCGCCACACTGGTGAAAAAATTGCTAAAATTTTTCAAATAGAAAATAATAGCATATACCAGAAAGGCTACCAATCCAACAAAACTGGAACCTTCAAATTCACCTAAGCTAACAACCCGCAAACACATTCTAAAGGGCAAGCAGATAACGTGTTATGAGAAATTGTAGCTGAACTTTATTCTGAATTTAGTATCAATATTTTGGGTATCGATTTTTTTTTAATTCGATGTTTATGTGTACCCGATTCTTTCAGAGCGATACTTAAAATGAGTACTATATCGATACCTTCGGCCCAATATCGTAGAGAAATTCGTTAACTTTAGCGTAATTTGATCATAAGTTCAGAATGAGTCATATATTAGGATAGTGTCCGGGCCTCAGTGCAAACCGTAGAGCGTCTGGTCTAAGGATTTACTATGTGATGTTCTTTTTGTAAATTAAAAAGTATAATATCATCTAATAATATAAATTGAAAGGCATAATACTATACAAAACTAACTTTGGAAAGATAAATATATCTAAACAGAAAAATTTAAAAATATAGCAATGAATTTGTGTGAATAGTTGTTCTCACCAACTTGTTTAAAACACAAACGACCTGCTCATCATCATAGGGCACCCAAACAGTTCACTCCTTCAGCCTGAAGGTATGCAAAAATTATCACACTTATTTCTATATCTTTGTAACGCATTATTTATGTGGATAAAAAATTGTTAGATACCGTCGTCCGTAGGATTGCCAAGTTGCCATAGCAAGTTAAGTTCAAGCAGCTAACGCAACACCTAAAAGCAAACTATTCAATTGCTTTTATAATAAATCGAACAACAAACCAAACTTCCCAGCCACAGAAGCAACCAACCCACTCACAGTAGGTATACTCATTGCAATTACCTATCACTTCCTATGTTTCGTTGTATATATGAATCTAAGTACATTCGTTTGTATGAGTATATTAACAAATTATACTCGCGCCACCTGTAGAGCAACACTTTGACTATACTCGTAGTAGTGTGCCTCACTGTATTGGTGTGTGTTTGTGGAAAGAGGACCACCCTACGGGCAGACGACGAAAAATCAAATTTACGCTTTAGATTAAATTACCCTGCAAACAAGCTGTCAATGGGATATCAGTTTTCTATTTTCCCATTTTATTTTATTTTTGTTTTTATTGGTAAAATAACTGCTTGCCATTGGTCGGCAAGGAATAACAAGAAATTGTGTTGTCAATAAAAACAACAATAAGGGCAACGTAGATGACAGAGTTGTAGCAATATTTGACATATAGCTTTGTCAGGCAAAATTGTTAGAGTGTGAGTGTTGAACGGGAAGTATAAGTATATCTAATATGTAGGTATGTGTTTACTATATGTATATTTGCTTCTGGCATTACCAACTGATTGGCATGACTGGGAGATTTATTTATTGTTGTTGCATTTGTAGTTGCCACATACACAGCTATTCATGTAATATTTCCTATTTTTATTTATTATTGTTCAATCTCGCAATTTACTGATTTCTTCCTCACTGCTGCCGTTGCGCCGCTAGGGGTATCTACAGTGACTAAAACCCTTGAAAATAGGTTGTTTTTTTTTAAAATAATATTCGCTATATATTTTACGATAATTTTGTTTATAATCTTTGGTATAAATTTCGTTCTTAATATAACAAAAGTTATTTAAAGCAGAACTTAAAATATTGTACAAAATTAAAAAAAAAATATGCATTAAAATTTCAAAGCTTTAATTAACTTTCGGATATGCAGTTTTGTAAGTTACGCAGTTCTGTAAATAAAATGTGTAAAAATGCCGGTTAATTTTTGAAACTATAAATCTTGATTTTTTTTTTAATTTATCGCATGCATTTTATATAAATATAAGAAAAGTTGCAATGGTGTTTGCATGAAAAATCAGCAGGAATGTGTAAAAAACCCATTAGTTATATGGAAAAAAAATTTTAAAAAATCATCCGGAATTTTTGGCTACACAATACACATTATTTTTGCAAAGAAGGCAAATGAAGACAGACTACACAAATGATCCTGTAAAACATAGCCTTTGTTCTTATGGTGGAGTTCAAACAAAACTGCATACCCAAATATTTTTAAAAAATTTTAGTTAGCAGTTTTGAAATTTTGTGGAAAATTTATTAAATTTTTATAAATTTCGTAGAAATGTTAAGTTCGGGTGTATCATCTTTCATTAGGCCCGTTTCTTTGTAACCTAGTTGCAAAAAACCACTAGGTAGGATAACAAAATGCAGGTAAAGCAACAAAACTAATTTGGAAAAGAAAATGCAAGTTAACTCAACTGGGTAAAATGATATCCCACTGGAGATGTAGTGTTGGGAAGTGAAAAAACTGCGCTATTGTGAATGAGCCGGAAGAAAATATATGGGAAATTTCAGTCTAATACGTTTTTATTGGCATAGTATTTTAAATATATAACTACGTTAACCTAAAATTTGTTTGCACAACTATTTTCCGTTTTTAAATGAAAGCTCCGAACAGGGTTGCTTTTGCAACTAAAAACAATTTTAGCCGAGATGGAGCGTTATTTTGCAACTCGGGTACACTTTAAAAAAATCAAAAAAGCAAAAAACTAAACTCTGGTATACTCTGAAGTAAAACTTCTTTGCCGCGTTTAAAAAGAGATAGAGTGTTAAATATGGAAGTTGTAGCGGTATTACTCATTAGTAGTAAGAGGTAGTGGTAAAAGTTGTGGTAGTAGTAGTAGTAGTAGCAATAGTGGATGGAAGTACTAAGAAGTAACATAAGTAGAAGTTAGAAGCATTAGTACAAATAGTAGTATTAATTAGTAGTGACATTTGTAAAAAGTAGTAGAAATTAGTAAAAATAGTAGTAGAAATTAATAAAAACAGCAGTAGGAACTCGTAGTAGCATGATTAAAAATAGTAGTAGAAATTAGTAGAAATACTAATAGAAATTAGTGGATAGCAGTAGTAGTTGAAATGATGGTAAAAGTATTTAGTTGCAGCTGTAGTTAGTAGTAGTAGAGTAATTATTACTCTTAGTGATAGTAGTAGTAATTCGTAGAGGTAACATTAGCTGTTCGTAGTAGTTATTAGTAGTAGCCTTAGTAAAATAGTAGTAGAATTTAGTAAAATTAAAAGAATTAATTTGTAGTAGTAGTAGTTAGTAGTAGGAGAAGTTGTAGTCAAAGCTGTAGTTTTAGTAATTAGTACTTGTTCTTGTAGTGGTCGTACTGTGCGTGTAGTGGTAGTAGGAGTAGTAGTTAAAGTAGTGGTGAACCACTCCCGAACTACTGAAAGTTTATGAAATGGTCCCAACACGCGATATCGACATGACTTAAGTTACGTGATGTAAAAATCGCTCTCATTCCGCTAAAGAAATTTTTCTAAAAAAAAGCAATACGTATCAATTATTTGAGTCACAGTATTTATCTTTAATATGGATTTACATAACGGGTGCTTTTTTTTTAGATGTATAGAATTTCCAAGAGGGATAGCTGTCAAAGTAAACATCTACGTCTAACATTTATGTAAAATATACTTTGGCAAATTACCATGCATGGGCTTCCAGTGTAACCATTAGAAATCGATTATTTTTGCAAAGCTTGCCTTCTGTGCTCTAAACTACAAACCGCATTTTCAACGTTAAATTCTCTTTAGCGATGAAGCTCAATTCACGAATTTTAATTCGTTTTTTTTATGCTGGAGATGGAGCCAACGCTAACGTCAGTGGCGAGCACTACACATAAGTTATTCGGAACTTCGTAATTCCCAACGCTAATATCAATCTTCTGAGTTCAAAAAGGCTCAAACAGGAAGGAACAAGAAGCCATATAGCACTTGACACTATCACATTATTTGGACGAGCTTTTGGTGAGCGAATCATATCAAAAAATATTCCTGCTAATTGGTCATCTAGGTTTCATTATTATACTACCTTTTGCGGGGGAATATCCAGTCAGTGGACTTTATTGATAAATCACTAGTTGAAATTCAAAACTCGGTGCGCTATACGTGAGATAAAGAAATCTATGCAATAAAAAATGGTGCAAAATTCGACCGCCAGAATGATCTCCATACGTTAGTCATATGCTCGAAGTTGTGTTCAAACACTTCATGCAAATTTGCGACCTAATAAAGCCAAACATTGGTCATTTCATTCTTTGTAATAAATATTTTAAGCTTCTAAAAAACACATCCTTTATATTTACTATATACTTTACATTTACTATATATGTAGCTTGGCTTGTAGGTGTCTGTCTCACAACTGTTGTTGTTGTTGCTGTGGCTGTAATCCCACTGACATATGAATGTGAAAAATTCTACATTGATAAAGTCAACACAACGCCAGGCCCCAGGCATAGCAAATATGAGAGGTATAGTAGCATTACGGAAGGGGGAAGAGGGGGTCGGAGTATCAACGAAATTGCGTGAGAAGGACAATTTGAAATTTATTTAGCATACATTTAGGCGTGTCGGAGCTGATTGCTTTGCATTCAACAATACACAGGGTTCTCAATGCAAATTCTGTTGAATTATACATTTGAAAGGCACTGTACAAATGGAATTTTCAATCAGATATATTTATGTAAACAAACAGACAATAATGGATAAAAGTATACACACACATTCTTACATGTGAGTAATTGGCTCGATGGAAAATTCTCATATTCATGCCAGATAAAACTACAGAGTTGGTTTGATGGAAAACTCTCGCAGTCATGTCTGGTAAAAGTATTTGTATAAATATTTATTTATCTTCTATTTTGTTTTATTTATCAGTGTCAGCGGTTGACGATGCGTTAATTATTTGAAAGGCTCCAGCAACTGTAGTTTTTGGAAAGAGGATTTTTGAAAGAGGTTTCATATTAAAATCAAACAAACTTTAAGATATGTACGCCAAATTTCTGTATAGTTTCAAATGATACACCTCCTCAAGCCAGTTTTTCAGTGCTGAGGAAGTTTCAAAAGTTATAACCTAGGATATTAATAATTTAAGTACCTTTACGAAGAAGGGCGTGCCTTTGATGCTAGTCATTTTATAGATATTTCTTCATTTTATAGATATTTCTTCTTCTTCATAATTGGTACTACATATAATATCATCAGTCGCTCCCTTGCTTTGCTAACTGCACCTATAGACCTTAAGTGAGGTCAAGTCCTTCAATGCCTGGTTTTTTCAACGTAGAGGAGGTCTTTCTCTTCCTTTGCCACATACCGCAGATGCTGCGTTGAATATTTTTTTCCATATGTGGTATTCGCCGTCACATAGACGTAAAGATTCTCAAATCTTTTGGAGAATCTCTCTCTCTAACACTCCAATGGGCATCTTATTCTATGAGGGACTTATATAGAGTGGTTTACTCAACCCATACATAAATTTCAATCGGCAGGCATGCATTCATCCGACCATATTCTGGAATTGCGCCAGTCCAGGCACTTTACCAGCTCTTCGCCACCGCTATTGAATAGCTCAGTTGGTAATCCATCAGCGCCCGCGGCTTTGTTGTTCCTTAGCCACGCTATTGCTATCCGTACATCGTCGAGGTCGAGTGAATGCGATTTAGGGGTCGGTATCTTCATTTTCTCGCGACACTTTCGTTGTCACCATTTATTAAAGTGGAGAAGTGTTCCCTCTTTAGTTTGAGTGTGCTTTGGATATCAGTCGCCTGGTCGCTGTTCTTGTTTTTTCAGGAATTTTCCTAGGCCTTAAAACCCACTCTAAGTCGATGCAATTTTTGGTTAAATTTTCTCTTTTTCCAGCGGCTAGCATCTCTTCAAGCTCTTTACGCTCACTTATTTTGGTATCTCTCTTATAGTACATCTCTCTTCCCATCTCAGCCGCGGGTAGCATTTCCAGACAGCTCGCGCTGTGCCCGTGCCTTTAAAAACAGTATCCTTACTTTCCGTAGCGGTATGGCATTCCTCATTGTGTCAGTCCTCTTTTCGAAGCCCCTGGAAACAAATTACTTTGTTGTTGTTGTTGTTGTAACAGCATAAAATATTTCCCATACAATTTTGGGGAATGCTGCTGAAATGACAGTTCTTGGCCAGATATAAATCCGGGTCATTATGGTATCGTAGCATCGACTGTTGTGGGAACGAAACGAATGACTTCCTCTCCGGCGGCGGTTTGTAGTGAGAGAGAAATTCGGTTTGCTGGATGGTTCTCTTACCTTTTGTATTTCGTTACACGATCTTTGCTACTTACGCTCGTCTAATACCTTAGAAACATGCCTTCCGTTTGTCTCCTTATGATCGATTCGATTTCCTGTTTTTCGATCTGGAAATAGTAAACACAGAGCTTCATGGAATTTTTCTATGTTTGAACCTGGTCTTGCATACGACTACGTTAAGGACCCCGGCAAAGTCAATCTCAGTCCGTGGGCGGAAAATGAAGTTTCTTACAGTGTGACCAAAGGTCCCTTCCTTACCCAACCGATTTTAAAATCGTGATCTCTTCTATCGGGGCGGGGCGTTGGCACAAGTCAACGAGATGTTGAAATATCACGCTTAGATGTGAATAGTCGGGGAGGCGCTCGTAAACCGGAGTGAACGATAATACGCGGCAATGAAATCTCTCTCAAGAAATTTGACGTTAAAACATTTTGAAATGTTGTGTAATTTAATTGAGCTCGAAGAAGAATGCGATATTTCGAAGTGGTAGAAGTGATAGCTGATATTTCGGATATCACCGCATCTCCTCATCAGGCTTCTTTTTTTAGACTCTACCAAAGTTTAAACCAAGGCCGAAGGATTTCTGGTCCACCAGTCAACGGCTGGATCACGTTAACCGTGTGAAAATCGCTTGCTTTTTTGAGAAATAGTAGCTATCACTTCTGTCAATTTGAAAAATCCTTGTCTTCTCATAATATTTTCTAATAAAAAACTGGCCTCAGCTCAATAAAAATACACAACATTTCTAAAATTATAAGACCGAAAAAATTTAATAATTAAAAGTTTTTACGAATTAGCAAATGAAAAAAGAAAAATTGAGTTGAACTAGTTTACAAAAAAAAACAACAAAAAAATCAGAATCTCTGTCCAAAATTTTACGTTTAGAAATAAGATTTAATTTAGTTAATGGAGAGGCTATACTCCAAATTTCCCTTAATAATAATTCTGGGCGAAAGGCAAGGAAGTTAAGTATTTTTTTTTTAATGTGTGCTAAACTTTTCTATTAAGTTTTTGAACAATAAACTTAAGTTCCAGTAAAAAATATATTCTTTTATTAACTACGACTTAAAATTTAATGTAGATTTTTATCGGTTCTCATTGTTACAGTGATCTTCTACGGGTTAAAGAAATGTAAGCAAGTTGTTGACTTGTCTGCTTTGATTTAATAAAACTGCCGTTAACACTTCACACATATCGTTTCACACACATTGACAGCTGTGAAGCTTCAATTGCAATTTCTAATCAAAAATAGAATTAGCAGCCAAGTTAAAGGGCGCCATTAAGTTTCTTCACTCTAACTTATTTACCTTTTAAAAGAAAATAGAAACTATACGTTTCTCATTAATTAAAGTCGAATTCCAATTTGAAAGCATATTTTGGCAAATTTTAGAATTTTCTCAGAAGCAAAACATTTCTGAGGCAATTATGCAAATAAGGAAGAGAATAACATAAGTTAGCAATTAAATTACGTTTCTCTGATGGGACGTTTTCAAGTGGCAGTGCCAAGAAAATGCTAAGAATCCAAGCTAAGCTATACACAACTACCAACATACATACATGCATAGATGCATCGATACTGCTGTGTATAAGTAAGTATATTATATAACATAAGTACTTGCTGGCAGCCAGCTGTGTTCTCCCTGCTGCAGGAGCGCAGTTTCCACAACGAGTGACTGCTGTTTTTGCTCTGCTTGGCTTTGGGGCCAAATTGAAATTGTTCTAATTAGTTTTGAAAAGTTTTAGCCCGGGAAACTTATACCCTATTCAAGGTGGCGTTATATTTAATTACTGTATTCAAATGCAAATATACACAGGAACACCAAAAAGCTGAAGATAATCTGACATAGTTTTGCCGATTTGCAGCTGGGCAACAACAACAACTACGGAACTTAGAAACCTGTCTACATATGTATGCTTTATTTTTTTTATATAAATTGACAAGTGACCGCATTATAACTGATTACACCACTCGTCTACCTGTGCTAATGTCAAAGCAATAATAAAATTTTCGTAAAACTTACTCTTCAGGAATTTGAGGTTGGACGGGTGTAGGTGCAGCTAACTCGGTTAGACTTTTCGTTGAACACCAAAATGACCAAAAATTCTTTTACAAAACACTGGAAATTGCTCTGCTGTGTTTCTATCCTTTATTTCATTTTATTTTATTTTTTTGGTTGGGACTAATGACAGGTTAAATGCTGCACTTCCAAGCGGAAGAATGTCGTTGTTAAAGTAACTAGCTGCAGGTTAGTGTGTGGATGAGTTTAAAATTTTAATGAAAAACTAGTTTCCTTTTGTGTGTAAATTGTTGGAAAAGGTAATAGGTACTCGCTTGCGTACAAAATAAAAGCTACTTGCACAGTGAAACCAAAGAGACACGTCGACAATAGGAAGGCTTGGCTTTTGATTTAAAACACCACTTGATTCGGTCGGGAGGAATTTTGCTCCGTTATTAGCATTAGAAGTTCTGTTACCCTTTTAAGAGGAGAATATGTGATGTTATATTTTTAACCACAATTATATATCGTATCTACTGTGGTAAAAAAATATTATGTGAAGGATTATATTTAATTAAAAGGGAGCCACTTTATGTTTGTACAGCAGAATGTCTTCTGCTAGTCAGTAGGCAGCCGGAATGTGAGAAATAACTGCCAACCAGTCTTGTCAAGTTATGTCTGATTTATAATAAAATAATTTCTTTGTTTACCTCCAAATGAATACTGTGTATTAATTATTGAGCTCAAGGCCGGGTTGAGTAAAACGACTTTTTAATTATTCTAATAATTTTATTCGTCGATATGCTGACCTCAATTTGAGGTAATCTTCAAGAACTCTTAGCTGTACCTGGTCTGATTTAATAAATTTTCAAAAAAAAAAAAATATTAAAACTAATTTTCATGACTCAATCCCTTGCTCAGCATTTCGCCTTTAATCAAACAAAAGTGCCAACTCAGTATTTTGATGCAAGGGCAGCATTGCTACATAGTTCACTGTGGCAGCGGTTAAAGCACTGTGTAGCTTTGATTGTGTTGGTTTTTTAGCTAGTAGGGAATTACTCAATACACTACAATAATTAAATATATCGACAAAAATATAATAAGATAATAATAACGTTATCGATTATAACTGATCGCAATATCAATAACTTTACTGATTATCCTAAAAGAACAATAACCTTATTAGTAGCAATAATTATATCGAAAAACATGGTGATATCAATATTGACAATAATAACTATGTAAATCTAAAGCAATAAAGTCAATGGGAAATGCAATTTAACGATATCAAATATCGATAACCATCACAATGTTTATAACAAGCTGAACGATAACACTATCGATAACATTAATTATTTATAAATAAATAAATATCTATAAATTCATCAATACAATATTACGATTTCTTATCGACAACTAAAAAATATCCCATGATTATGGCGAAATCGATACTGACGGTAATAACTATTTGTATGTAATATTTTTTATAACCCCGACAAAGAACCAGTACAAGCGAAATGGAAATGAATAAAATTGGAATAGGAATAGCTTGCTCCTCCGAAGTTGTGTGGATAAATACTTTTCACATCAAAGACTTGCGATGGGTAATTGCACTTAGATCTTATTTGGTTTTCTAAAAAACAAAACCGATGGCGTGGTTTAATGTTGCGATAATAATCGATATGGAAAACATTACGCAGATAAAAGAGTAGACCGCTAGAGAAATTGGATCAGGGTTCAGAGCAACTAAATTTCTGCATATATAAAGGAATAAATTCAACGTAATAAATCATAAGTCACTAAAATTACCAGGCGCTATTAGGATATCTGTTCATCAAAGAAAAAGAGATATTGACGTTTTTTAAGCGGGAACTCCACACCAGCCCGCTCTCCCGGTGCGGCATACGCCGCTACCTCAAAAGTTAAATTAGTGCAATTTTATGAAAACACTTCCATAACTTAAGTCCGAAATGCCCAGAATGCCCAAAAATAGCACAATTTTTAACTTTTCCCAGACGTTTCAGACTCTAGTGACAAACAGCTGTTTCGAACTTAATTCGAGCTTAGTTCGGGTGCGCGTGAAAACGGAAAGGAAATAATCTATAACTCTTCCAATGTTTTATGCAAATTTTGCGTATAATTTAGACAATAAAATTAACGGAAACTTTTGATAATATTCTAATGGTCCTTGAGTAGGTCTGCAATCAAATTAACTAATTAAAAATGTTTGAAATAGGAATACTTATTCTCATCGGATTCACTTGCTTTTAATCGATAAATTAATAAAATCTTTCATTCGCTGAAGAAAATTTAATATTTTTAAGACTAACTCCTTTTTGTTTATTTTTCCTTTCATATTCCTACTCATCCAACTGACGAATTCATCGCGCATACCTTTTGTGGAATGTAAAAATTGCAAAGGAATATCATGTCTGAAAATTGTCGTATTAAATAGCCAAATTCTAACGCCTGAAACACCTTCGAAAACCACAAGACCTTAAAGGACTGGTTTGAATTTCTAGCTTTATTATTTGAAACCGTTAGTCATTCATATGACTTTAAATTCATCGATATATTCAACTCATAGCCGTTCGGAGTCGACGTAAAACTGTAGTGGGCCTACTATAAAGACGAAGAATTATCTGTATTATCGTTAAATTGAAATATTTAAATTGATTAATTAAATGTTACACAATTCTAAATTTTCAAAATAAAAATTATAAAATATATTTCGACAGAAAAGTTTTAGGAATTCTGGAGGCGATAGCTGCAACCAAGTTGATCTTGTTTCAGGGTTGCATTTGTATGTAATCTATGCCTGATATAAGTAAAGATCAAAAGTTACTACTAGAATTGGAACAGTTTTGTTCGACGAATGATGTAATTCCTCCGTCCATGGGGTGGATGTACATTAATTTTAAATTTTTTCGAACTGGCAATAATATTTTTGAGAGACCTGTTGGTCTGTTTTCATTTGTTGTCTTCAACGAACCAATAATTTCAGTCGATTATGGAAATGTAGATGATATTAAAATAACTTCATAACTAAATTACAACTAATATTAACAAATAAAATAATTAAATAAGTTTGCTATTTGATATATTCAAATAAGTATATCAAAATCACATCATTTAGAACAGAGCTTCCATTTACCAAAACCAAATATTAGATGAACAATTAGGCAATTAAAACGTAGGGTTGGTAACGAAATCCTGTTTTTGCAAAATCCCGAAAGCAAAATCCTGCTTTTTAAAATCCTGTTTTTTTAAAATCCTCTTTTTTTAAAATCCTGCTTTTTTAAAATCCTGATTTTTTAAAATTCTGCTTCTCAGAATCCCGAATTAGAAAATTCTGTATTTAAATGTAATATAAACAATGTTAAAGTGGACATGTCATTACTTGGAAAAGTGCGCACTTTTCAAAGTAATGACATGTCCACTTTAACATTGTTTATATTACATTTAAATACAACACTGTGTACAGATTATTTTTTATTTTATTATTCCACCCATATGAACATACATACATATGTATGTATGTATGTACACATGTTCATTGACGAATTGCTGGAACTAGAAATACCGTTATACATAAAGTTCTTAAATGTTTCATTTACTTTCTGTTTTGTGCTTTAATGCTGTCAAAATCGTGGTTTAATAAAATATTTGTAAAAGATGTCGGGTATTAGTATTGTAAAATCGAATAAAAACAAGGAAATGTTAACTGTTGATGGGTATTTTTATAATTGGAGTTGTTCAAAAAGAAAAATGTATCACTGCAAATCGCGGTTGGTGACAATAATAAAAGACAACATCCATTGCATAACAAAAACGTCCGGAGTGCATTCGCATAGTCCTGAGGCAAAGGAAAAACCAGTACGTGATGCTAATTTAATGCTGAAAGAATCGGCTAAAAAAACATGTTACCCACCTACCCAGATCATACGCGAATCCGTTGTGCTAACACCGGCCAACTGCCGTGATTATTTGCCTTCTAAAAGTGCTCAGAAGGAAAAAATAATGCGAATAAGAAAAACAATGTGGAAAATTAAAGAACCAAAAACGCTTGATGATATTGATATGCCACTAAATTTATATGTACTTGAAGGCGAGCTTTTTGTTTTGTCGGAGAAGTGGGTAGATGATGAATTTTTTATAATTTTTGGAACAAAATCGTCACTGGAACTGCTTAGCAGAAGCAGCTGCTGGGCTGTTGATGGCACCTTTCAAGTGGTTTCTCAGGTTATGAGACAACTTTTTTCGATACATGGGAGAATACATGGCGAAATAGTACCTCTCGTTTTTTGCCTGATGAGCAAAAAAACGTTGACTATGTATGTTTCCGTTTTTAGAGAGTTGTTAGTGGTTGCAGCTAACTATGAATTAAATTTATGTCCTTCCCGTATAGTCTGCGATTTCGAAATGGGTATTATATCAGCGATTAAAGAATGCTTTCCAACTACTGATTTACGCGGATGCTTGTTCCATTTTGGACAAATTATATGGCGAAAAGTCCAAAAAGAAAGGTAACTATCGAATATTTAATTTGTTTGAGTAACACTAATAGTATGTTTTTTTTATATATAGACTGGTTAAGAAATACGGTAATTCCGAAAATTTTGCATTGCAAGTTCGCATGATTAAAAGCCTAGCTTTTGTACCACCAAGCGAAATAGAGAGTTATTTCAAGACTTCATTTACTTCCTGTGTTGATGACGACGTTAAAAATATCTTAACTTGGTTTGACAAAAATTATATTACTGGTAATAACTCTAATCCGAAATATTCTCCTGAGTTTTGGTGAGTACATGATCACACGACATCGGAAACAGAAACCTTTCCTAGAACGCAAAACAGTGTCGAAGCGTGGCATCGTAGACTAAAAGTCATTGTAGGTAAAAGTACCTCACAATTTTATAAACTCGTATCAAATTTACAAAAGGAGCTTATTTATGCGAAAACTCAAATACAAAGAAGGGAAAATGGAGAAATAAGAAGAAAGAAAAGAAACATAATTAAAAAAAACAAGCAACTACGAAGAGTTATTAAAAAAAGGAATGAATTAAGTCAACCAAGTTATTTGAAGAGAGTTGCAAAAAATATTTCAATTTACTAGACTAAAATATTTACATACATACACACATAACTATATATAAACATATTACGAATAAAGTTTATTTGATTTCTAAAATCGCTGTGTATGAGTTTGAATACTTTTCGCTGCGTATGTCGGTTCATTTCGTTGTTCAGAAAGTTTATCTAAAGGGTAAGTACACTAAAAGCAGAATTTGACAAGCCGGATTTAGCAAAAGCAGAATTTTGGAAAACCAGGATTTTGGAAAAGCAAAATTTTAGAAAACCAGGATTTTACCTACGCAGGATTTTTTAACATTTTGCAGGATTTTGCGAGGTAGAATTTTCTAAAACAGGCAAACGTTACGCTCCCTAAAACGTAATAGTACACATTTTCAATATAAGAGCTGAACAAAGTGCTCAAACTACAAATAGGTGATGTGAGGAAGTTTTTTATGAAATACCCGTCTAATCAAAATTTTTGTTGCTTATACAAAAATCCAGCTTAATAAATCTTTTGAAGATTTTATAGGAAATAACCTACCTACCAAAACAGCTGCTCTTTTAGATTATACGACATACTCGTAACTGGACAAAGATATATTCGGAATAAAGAATTTGTGTACGAATTACATCAAATGGTTCATACATTTGGTTAATTTTCTAAGCGTGAAATATATTAACCGACAGTAGATTGCTTAGCGGGAGCTTTTGTGATGTCGTTATAAGAGGAGATAATCGTAAGCCGGGAACTGTACTAAATTCCTTTACCCGACCGTCGAGTCTACGAAACTTTTTGCTGTTACAACAACTGTAATCCCATAGCCCAATGTTTGGTCAAGCTTATTCTACAATTTATGTTGTGGAACTTGATGTTGCGGCGGCCGTTGTAGCCGCGTTTGTAAGTTGTGCGCGCTTCATTCGCAGTGTCCAGGGTTCGGCCGGGGCAAATAACACCCAACATTATAGAAAAGCGATTTCCAATAGCGGTCGCCCCTCGGTAGGCAATGGCAAACCTCCGAAAGTATTTTTGCCATGAAGAAACTTCTTACAAAAAAACATTCGGAGTGAAACAGTAGGCCCCTCAATTTGTGTTACAATATCAAGGCACACGCCGCAAATTGCAAAAGAAGTTCAGTCAACCATAGTGCTATATAATGTATGCGCCAAATTATTATTATTATAATCTTGATGTTGCTCCAAAATGCTCTACGCTAACTCTGAGAGGTAGATAACACTTTTCACTGGATTTTTAACTTTTTTTTAATAACCAAGGCATTCATATATCTACTAAAGTCAATTTTATTCATCCTTTCATACCGTTTTATCTCGTTTGATACGTTGAAAAAATTGTATACTATTTTCTTAGCTTTAAATTACTCTTAGGTCGCACGGCTGACTGCCGTTTGGCGGTGCGTATGAGTTATTTGCCGGCATGCAATGGAAAGATTAGAAATTTTATTTGAAACAATATTTTCTAACAGTTATTTTTTGGTCTTCCGACAGGGTGATATATATTGGACCGATTTTCAAGAAAATGAGAAATTACAACGAAGAACCCGGAACCGGATTTCGTCTCCAAACCAAACTTGACTAGGAATATAGGAAAATCGTTCCAATATACATACATCATAATTTCTAGCAGTTATTTTCTGAGTTGTATTTATTACTCAGAAAGCAAAGGCTACTTGTTAAGTTTTATTTCTTACTAAGAACGTATGTAAAAGCAATTTTTGAACTTTGTTTTTTACTTAGAAAATATAAATTATTTTTTGAGTTGCATTTTTGGCGAAGAAAATAAGACCTTTTGAAGTAAATTTTTTGCTCAGAAAGTGAAACTTACCCTTTGAATTTTTTTTGCTAAGAAAATACAAATATTTGCTAGTTTTGTTATTGCTTGTTATAATAAGACTAACTTTTTTAAATTTTGTTTTTGCTTCGAAAAGTAAAAGTTATTTCATGAGTTTAACTTTTTGTTGGGAAATAAGTAATATTTTTTTTTTTTTTGATTGGAAAATAAAATTTATTTTTCGAGAAAAAAATACTAAATTTTGGATTTGAAAAGACGAGTTATATCTTTTATGACGGTTACGTAGCTCGAAAACATAATGGACTGTGTGTTTTGTCTCAGTTCTTTTACAGATTTACGTGTTCATTTCTTAAAACATTACACTCTGAGTTAGGAAAATCCCAGAATTTTGGACTAATATTGCTATTTTTCAAGACGAAAGGTAATCTCAGGCAAATGTTACAATTTAAGAAAACAAGATTTTTTTGAGAAAATCAAACGCCATAAAAAGGTTTTTTAGGTTTTGCTTTTAGCGCGAAAAATAATTTTTTTTTTAAATCAGTTAAGCATTTGGCTTAGAAAATAGATGTTCTTTTTTGAGTTTTATTTATTTCTCAGAATTATTTTTTTAAGTTTTCCTTTTTGTTTAGAAGCTAAAAAAAATTTTTTATTTTCAAAACAAATAACAAAATTTGCAAAATAACTCTTATTTTCTGAGCAAAAAATAAGACTCGAAAATCATTTTTATAGACCTGAAAAATTAAAATATCAATACTGCTGCATTTTTTAATAGCTTGTTTTCTGCGCCATTAGAAAAAGGGGAAAACCGCATAACCCAAATGCTCGTCTTTTTAAAAATAAATTTATTTGGAAATATTTCTCAATACAATTTACAACTAAAATAAAAATTTAGTGAGCTTCCGATTTTAAGGCTGAGTTTTGGCAAAGGCCGCCATATCTCATTTATTTGCATACCATATCTTTGTACATAATTTACTGTTGCTTTGGCAATCTATATTCGAAGGTAATTCCTATGAGTAAAAATTTACTTCCGCCTCACAGCTTTATTGTTTGCGTAATTAACCTTCATCCATTTTTTGCCATGAACGCTTGCTAACAATTGGAAATTCCATACTATATACATAGAAATTTAAATAATACATATTAATTGTGGCATGCGACATACACAAATTGGTGCTCGATATAAATAATTCTGACATGGTACGTACGAACAGTGGCTCTCAACTAAAATCATCCGATGTTAGTTTTCTCAACATGCACAATATTTTTCATGCTAAGTTTTTTTGTAATTTTTTAAATACATGTAGTTCGCTTTAATATTCCAGAGCATAAAAATCAATTTTTGTTTTTTTTTGTAAAAATTTAACAATAATTTAAGCAACTTGAAAAAAATTACATTAAATGTTGCAGGCATTTTCTTTTATACAACGCATGCACGAGATGATATTTTATAAAGAAGAAACTGCGCAAGACTATCCGAAAAAAAAAATCAAAAATCAATGCAAATCTTTAAGAACTTAAAAATTTTTAGAAATTTTCATATGAAAATTTGAAATTTGATCCAATTTTTTCAATTTTGTTCAATTGCCGTATAATTTTTACACAAAAAATAAATGTGGTTTGTATGCTTTGTGATAATGAAATGAGCGGAAACGGAAACTAAAATCTCGAAGGACAGAATCCTAATAAAAAAAAAAATCCCTAACACAAAATTTCCAAATTCATGATCCCCAAACACAAAATCGCCAAAATAAAACTCCCCAAAAACAGAATACCAAATATATATTGAAATCTTTGTTTAATATTTTGAAATCCGCTTAGTTTGGCCTCCGTGTACGTGAACTTTTATTTGTATTACACTTGCAGAATTTATAAATAATACAAAACACAAATATTTTTTTCTGTGAAATTTATTTAGATTAAATGAGAAAGTAGCATGGTGTAAACTATTGGCACACGCAAGAGGAAAGGGGTTTTTTGGGGTTCAAATTCAAAAATTAAAAATCCTCGCAACCATAATACCCATCGCAGTATACAAATACATATGTCTCTTTATTTTTATATATCATAATTTTAATAAACCATAGCGAACACTACCTTAGCTAAATAATAATAATTTTCTGATAAAATTTTTGGTTACGTATTTGCACGTGGAATATTTGTTAAACGAAGTTTTATCATAAAATGGAATAAATAATTTCAAATTCCAATAAAGGAAAAGACATATTGTTTGTCGATGGTTATTATCACTATTTCTATTCGCAAGCTAAAACGAAAAAAGTGCGATGGTCTTGCCCAAAAAACTGAGTTTATTTGCAGAAGTTGTATGATAACAAACTAAATTAATAACTACCCATATACTCGTATTACTTTTCGGACTAATTTTCATTAAACGACAATATTAATTTTTGAGCTAAAGACCAGTATAAGGAAAAGTCCTGACCTAGAGCTCAAAAATTAATATTGTCGTTCATTAAAAACTACCTACAAATCATAATAACGATTCGGGAATCCAACAACTTGCGGCTAAAAATGATAATAATGAATTGAAGGAAATGCCAGTTCTTCGGGATTATAACCTTCTCAAAAAAAAAAAAAGAAATGTAGTGGTAAACTACAGCATAAAAGATAAAAGTGAGCCGAATTAGGGAAAACAAAGGTGCTTCTAGTGAGACTCTTGATTTACAGAATGTAAATATTCTAAAATAATTAAAATATTTGGAAATTGACTATTTTTATTTGAATTAATGTAATTTTGGTGAGGAAAAATAATTATTGAGGTATTCACACTTCACTTTCTATGTTGTTCCACTAATTTTCCGTCAACTGTTTGCCATTCAAGCAAAAAGTCAAGACAGGCGTATGAGGAATTTTTTCACCAACTTCTTTTCTTAGCTGCGACAGAAAATATTAATTTACATCCGGAAAGAATAATTACGGATTTAAATATTATAAGAAACTAAGCCATTGGTTTAAGCAAAACTCCATAGATGGAAAAAACTAGTCAAGCACTCCAAAATACCATTCTTAGTATTAATTCTAAAAAAAAAAAAAAATTCCAAGTACTCCTTTCAAACTTGGCAGAGAAGATTTAAAGTTGTTGTTGGCAAAACAAAACTGCGGTCTTTATTAGACCATTATTGAGCTGGGGAAAGAAATGATTTTAGTAAAAATCTGTTTACAAAAGATGCAGTTCGGTGTCTATACCATCGACAAAAAATTATTGGCTGTATGAGATGTTGTTAAAAATTGTGCAAAAATTGGAAGCTTGATTATTTGAAATCTATGTCACAAAACATTTTTCTTAGATATTGAAATCAGTGGTTAACATTTTCAATTCCACTTCATGAAATATTTACCTTGTATTACCTTTGCTGAATTGTAAAATAATAAAGAATACGATTATTATTATTATTAATTTCCGTAAAATTTATTTAAAATTGTATAAATTGTTAAATAATATAAAAATACGTTTACTTTTTAAATTATTTTCCGTAAAATTCATATGGATTAGGTTAAAAAATAACATGTTTTTAATATTAAATCCCTATGTTTTTTGCGAAATGTGTTTAGATTACTTTAAATATCGCGACCGGATTAAATGTTTGGAGATTATATGTTAGACATTCTGATATTGGGGATTTTGTGTTTGGAGATTTCAGGCCAAACCCGAATTGAACTATATTTTTATAAATAATTGTGTGCTTCATTCGGTGAGTCCCGGCAAAAAACTGAGATAGAATCAATAAAGAATTTTATTAAGCCATATCTATCTGTCCGTCCCTCCGTCCTTTAGCCGGATAACTAGAATAAATAGCTAAACGAAACTTGGTATATACATTCCCTGAATTCAAGGTACTTTTTTATCTCAAATGGGCGAACAATCGGACAATAAGCGCGCCCACATAACGGCGATATTTCAATAACAACGGAATCTATTTTTTTTTTAATTTAACGATTGGGTTGGGTTTGGGAAAGGAATACGTGTGATTTTTTTTTAAATGGGCGTGCGCCGGCCCCCTTTATAAGAAAAACTTGTATCTCCAAAACTACTTGACCGAACTTTACCAAATTTTGTACACATATTGCACTTTAAACCAGTAGGTAAAATTTCGATAATTTTTAAAATCGAACAGAAACCGCGCCCACCTTTCATATAAGGGTAATTTACCAAGATCTTAAAAATGCGACATCTAAGTCAACATTGAAGAAAATTCGCTCAAATTTAATATGAAGGATGGGGCTACACTTAGAAACACATCGCATCAAAAATAAGGAAATGGACGTGGCAAAGCCCATTTTAGACCAAATAAGTATGTATATCTCTGAAAACATGCTACTAAATTTCACTAAATTTAGTATACACTTCAAATTTTATGTAAGTACGCAAAATTCCAAAAATTGTAAAAATCGGACCAAAATTATGCCCACCTCTAATATAACGGCATTTTTCAAAAATCAAAACAAACGCGATATTTAAGCAACTCTTAAAGAGAATATTTTTAAATTTAATATGTAGAATGAGGTTGCACAATCAAATACAGGGAATAAAAAAAAAAATTGGTAATAGGTGTGGTACCACCCGACTTCGAAAAATTCTAAAATTATGCCACCAAACTCCACCAAATTTGGCGTACACTTTGTATTTCGAGGCAATAAGCAAAGTTTTGAATATTTATCAAATCGTACAAACCACCACTCATATAATGCCAAAAACCCCCGATATTTATTAACTATGCAAGGTAATTGGCTCAAATTTGATAGACAAGATTGGGTTTGAGAATGAAATAAATGAAATCATAAGTGCTGGGAATGACCATGGTATTGCCCACCTTAGAGCAAATCGGTGTATTTCCGAAACTTTTTTGACAAACTCAACCAAATTTCGTACACGCTTTGCATTTATAGTAAGAAAGCACAGTTTTCTAAATTGCAGAGATCAGGCGACGAAATCCACGCAACGTCTCATATAAAATCATATGCAAAAAATTTGGAAACCGCAATATTTAAATACATTAGGAACATTAAAAGCATACCAATTTATTTTCGTTTTTATTTAAATAAAAAAAGTCATTTAGTTTTTCAAAATAAACTGCAAACACGGTTTATTTGAAATAAAATACTTGCGCCGGGTATTTAAAGTTCCTTACTTTTTTATTCTCCGCTCAGAGATGGCGTAAAATTTTAAGTGCCTCAATTTGTGTTACAATATAAAGATGTATACCACAAATTGTAGGAGAAGCTCGGCAAAAAATCAAGCTATGTGGTGTATTGGCGAAATTATTTTTGCTAATTTTGTTAACGAAAAATTGTATGCCGGAAAAATATTGTCAATATTGTAAAAAAAATAACACTGGACGATTTAAACTATGAGCCACTGTACATACTTATTTAAGCCTTTCATTTTAGTTAGTTAAGCATCACATTTCCGACAAGTTTGATAAGGCTTTGCTTTTAAGGTCACCAGCGTTGTATAAAATCTATTGTTTTGCCACAACGAATCGCATCCTACATGCCACACATGCAACAAATAGACAGGAAGCGATTTTTTATCAGCACATAACAACACAAAAGCCCCAAACACGCACACGTGCTCTTAAATATTTATTTATGTACATTAAACTTGTGTGCCAGTACTCGAATGACTAACAAACTATGCATACAACTTTCACACATTTGTGTTCGAGCGCAAGTATTTACACTTCTATTTGCCACATGTGCCACATGCGCGAACGAGTGTATGTACATATGTACATATATATATATGTATAAAATAACGGAAAATCGTAATCCTTTAGACCAACAAAAGTCACGCTACTACTACTACACACGCACTAATAGAGGCCGCCATCTAACCTTTGCGCTAATGGGAATACATACACTCTCACACACACACACACCCACACACACACATTTATGTTTTCCCGCAATGAGTGTAAAAAGTTGATAGCGTAGAGGGCAAGGTTACGTTGTGCGGGTTAACGTAGGTGGAGGTCATATTTACTCACTAACCTATGCTCTCTCTCTGTAGGCTCTTTAGAAATAAATTTGTGTGATTATAAATATTTAACAAGCGGTTACCTTCACACATACATATGTATTTACTATACATATTTTCTGGAAAAAAAAAGTTTTGAACGTTGTGCACGAAGGCCATGGCTGTAGACGAGTAGTAGGTTTATGTCAAAATCATTTTTCGGCTGGCTAAGTAATAGATTCACTTGAGCTCTTGTGAGGACAACATAAGTGAGCATTAGTGTAGAAAATATACGAGTATAGAAAATATATAAAAGACATCTTGCATTTATCTACAGCTGTGTGCCATTTGGTTCATCCTCCATCCAGCTCATGTGTGAACTTTTTTAGCTGGCAATTGAAACCAATCCGTTTACAATTTTTTACTCACTGGCTGCCGTTTGGTTGCTTTCCGGTTTCGGCATCTTGTTTTATGCATTTTCCCACATGTACTTATATATCCTAAACTCCAAAATACTTTCAGTACAAATTTCCTTTTATTGCTTGCTAGCATGCTTTTGTTTCCTCGCCGTAGTTGTTTTTGTTTGGTAGATACTTTGGTGTTAAAGTTATTGTTTATTTGAGCATTAAACTCCGAGTCCCGTAAGCACTAAAGTAGCTGGTTGTATTTTCTATTCCGATTCAGGTTAGGTTAGATTGAACTGGCTGGCCTCAGATGCCTTCACATAGACCAATTACTTTCTTTATGTCCCAGAATTGCATGTGAAAACCTTTGACGCTTCTTTAGCAAATGTAACAACTTCAAGCCCTGTACTAGACTCTAAGTCGTAAAGCGGTAAGCGGTGGGCACACTTAGATTACGCGTTCGATAATTTCTGCCCTAGATTACCCTTTCATAGGGCTTCGTAAGGTTGTGAAACGAATGCCGGGTAGAGCCGTGCATTTGCACAGGAAACGCTCGACCGTTTCCTGCGCAGCTGCGTCTCTGCAGCTTCTAAAGTATTCGTTATGCGGATACCCTCTGCGAAGAGAACTCATTGAAGTTCGGCTAGGTAGTTCTTGATATTCTGCAACTAGTGGTAACTTTCCACTTCCGTTGCGGCTAGGGATACACCCGTCTGGATATTGGTTGTTACTTCATCCTGTGCTGAGCCGCACCGTGCTAGCTCATCGGCTTTTCTGTTACGTTTGATTAATTATGCCCGGCATCCAAATGACAGACTAAAGTCCGATAATTTTGAGCAAATATTTGGGGCCACTAGCGTCTTAATGGCGTGCATCCTTTGGTGTGCCCTCAGAATATAGTGCTCCCTTGTGTTCTGGGGCCCAGTAGAGGTGCACGGTCTCAGCTCTCGCTAACCTCTCCACTGTCCCTCTCCTGTCACCAACGGTCCTAGAACCTGTACAGTATGAAATTGGCGCTTGGATGACGCCTTAAGTATTAATGAGTCGTCTCATTATTGAAGACGTTATACTGCTGTGACTGTAAGCGCTACCCCCAAGTTGCCCCAAGGTAGACAGTCTGGTGGCAGATGTAAACAATATGCTTATTGCAACTAGGTCTAGATGTGGCACATGTTTTCGAATCCCTTTTGATCAGTATTTTTCTTTGTGATTGCCCACCAAGTGTTGGTCCAGCAATAGCTGAAGTAGTACTTTATAGAACAGACAGAGGATTGATTAAAGGCGGATTCATCGATATCGTCCGGAAATTTGTTTGTTAATATTTTATTCGTTCTTTTCCTACTTCGACTGTCTCACTGAGAGCGCAACAAAAATATCTCCAGACAATCTTTGTTCGGATTAGCTTGATTTTAATTTTTAGTCCGCGCAATTTTAGGTATATCGGTGCAAATTCTACTTTCTTTTTTATCTACTTAAAAATACTTTAAGCTGTTTTTGCAAATTGTTTACTTGAGAACAAAATAAAATGTGTAAAACTCTGCAACTGAAAATTTATAAAACAAAAACTTGTCCGGACAAGAACTATGAACCCGCCTTACCTCTAAATAATTGTCCTAAATGTTATTCAGGTGCTCTACATACACAGTGCCAACCCTTTGTAGCATGGCGGGGATTACTCCGTCCCAACCCGGTAATTTATTTTCTGAAAAGGTGTTTATCACCAACTCCAGTCCGATGGGTATTACCAAACCCCTCTATTGGAAAGTGTGCATTGATAGCATTCGATAGCACCTTCCTTAACCTTGGAGAGGTCCCGGTTGAGTACTCAATGCTCAATCAAAAGCTTTTTCATGCTACTCCGATTTAATAATTTAACAAACTGCACTTTTGCGTAATCTACTAGCGTCATTCAACACACTTTACTAAAACAACTGATTGCCCACAAGAATAGAAGTAGAGGTTGGTAGGAGTACGGATAAAGAAAATCGATTCGCGTTCACACTTAAATATGTCCCAAAGTTTAATGAAATGCCGTCGAGCGCTTAATAGAAACATCTTGTTTAAGTTTCGGTCACTACATTTGTGATACTTAAATTTAAACACACATGCCCATAAACCATCCTGATCTTACTAAAAACAAAACTTGGTATACAGTCCGCGGGCCTAAGCTGAGCAGAGTTATAAAATCTAAAGCGCATTTTTCCTAGCGCAAGGACACTCGAACAGGAAGTAATTAATTGACACTACTGCTTTGTCATCTTAAAAGCTCCTGTAGAAAGCGTTGTGTAGGCAATCGCTCTATTATTATTCTGGTTAGACGCTAGTAAATTTCTGTTCCTTTATAAAGCACCCGCATACTCTTCGTTCGTGGCTAAGAAAGCGTTGGCCAGTGTATAAGTAATACTCTGCGTTATTAGGTGCTCTGATGCTCCTCAAGCCTTGCCTCGAGCTGTTTTCTCACCTATTCATCCATTTCCTCATTTCCTGAGAATTCACTCCACTGGAGGTTGCGAAAGACCGAGTTCTTGTGCACGGAGATTAATTCATGGTGTCGGTTTTTTCTGCACACTTTCCCGGCTTGCGGTAATATTCTCGGTAGATCTGGACTTCTTTTAATGTAAGGGTGTTGGCGGATCCTTTTCCGATCCATTCATCTCGAATTTGCCCACCGACACATTCTAGAACCAACTATGAAGGCCCACTGAGACTGCCTTCAAATAGAAGGGACGCATGCACTACTTTTGATTAGTATTTGGATGTGTTGCTCAGTCGTGTAACTTAAGATTGACACCTCCAACATTCACCGCGTTAATTGAAAATCATTTTAGAGATTGTTAACTATTTTTTTTTTTTAATTCTTGCGTTTCACTTTTTCAGCCTTGACTTTGCAAAATTTTATTAAGCGATGTACCAGAAACCTAAATTTTGAACCATAACTAACAACACCCCCAAAAAAAAAATTCACCGGTCGGTCTGTGTAAAAGGAAAAAATAGACAGAATCCGGCTAACTGTACGGGCATGGCAAATGAGGATATAAATAAAATTCCCCAGCTACTTCGGCCAAAAATATGTACATACATATGTACGAAATCTGTTAAATAGCAACCAGACTCCTTTACCTCTATGAAGATTTCTGCCAATCGTCATTTTTGAAATTCTCACCTATCATCACATCACACGTCAAGTTCGTCAAACATATTTAGTGCGAGTTTAAGAGTTAAAATAAGCTTAAACGGTCAAATTTGCGGGATTTATTAAATGCCCCATAGTTCAAATTGCATTGAAAAACTGGACCGTAATATCTATAGTTTGTGAGCCTAGATTTCATACAGATTTTCACTAGTTCTGAATTTACGAGAAATCACTTATGTATCTAATAAGGGAATCAAACGAAAAAATATATAGTTTTTGTAAGTCAATAAAAACCCAAAGAAAATCAAACAAAAAACCGCAAAAATCAAAAACCACTAACACAACAAATCCCATGAAAGATTTTTGTAAATAAAGTATGCACGTCAATGATTGTGTGTGCATGTGGAACAGTGCCGGCATATTCAAAAAGCCAAATTTTCTGCGCAGTAGGGTCCATCATTCCTTAATTTAAAAAAATCGATATTGTTTTTCGAACGGAATTATAAAATTAATTATATTCTAGACATCAGCCAAAATAAGTACCTATTTCCGAAAAATATCAAGGTTTACTTGAATTGGACCGATTTGAAAGTACTTCCAAAAAAAAGTTTTTTGTATAAATAAAAACAGTTTTCAATATATATTTTCAAAATAATCAGCGCAAATCTTCTAAGCATAAAAAGTAGACGTAGAAATATTTATAAGAAAATTTAAATGAAATCACAATAGAGATTTAATGCAGTTTTTGGCATTTGGTTTTTTTTTTGAAGATTGGCTTATGAAAAGTTTGAAAAAAAAATTGAAGACGTATGAACAATTTAGACTTATAAGGTATAATTAGAAATATATCTGATCACTTTTTTTAATTTTTTTTTGTATAATCCTATTCACTCTCCAATTTTATTCGCAAACCTTTTACGCTTAAAGTGTTTTATCATATCAGATGATTTTAAAAAAAGATATATTTTCAAAAACTATTTTTATGTTTAAACCCAATATTTTTGGAGGTATTTTCAAATCAAATTTTGGCGGAGACCTTAAAAAAATAATAAGTTTTATAATGCAGGTGGAAAACCTGCACATTTTTTTAATGGCCCACCCTAACGTGAATTCATATGTGAGATTTTTGATATTCTAAAAGTAATTCCAAAATCCCGTTTTCATAAACGGATTTAAATAATTTTATATTCAAGCCAGTTTTAGTTTTTTCCTCAAAAAGACTTAAAAATTTGGTTTTACGAAACTATTGAGTAACACCTAAACTCTTGTTTCGGGTTTGTCGTCTCGAATACTTAAACAAATGTTGGTTTCTGTGCAGAACGCTACGCAAGTTGTTTGTACATTTTCTGCAATCTCTACTCCCCACACTTTCGTTGCAACGACTTCTCCAGCTCGCTTAGCTGCTAGTTGTTTGTTTATTTACATTTTTTGTTTGGTTTAATTTTTCCGTTGCTCACCGATTTTCTGCTATTGTTTGCATTATTAGCTAGTTGCTCAATGGGAAGACGTTTTTGTAGCTTTGCCATATTTTTTTTGTTGCTTTTGTGCTTACGACAGCACATAAATTTCAATTTATCTTGGTGTCTTACAAGAGCGCCAGTTTGTGGTTTTCGGTTGGTTGTTGGAATTTTTTTTGTGTTTTGTGGTTGTTTGTTTTTCTTTTTTTTTTGGTTTTTGTCGCGGTCAGTATATCAGCTGATGAAGATGATCGACCTACTAACGAACTTGGAGAGAAACGACGAATATCCATGGTAACCGTAAGCTGTCATACTTATGTGTGTAGGTAAAAATATGTAATGAAATTTTTTAAATTGGAGTCGCCCAGTAGACATGTTGGAATCCAAACGAGAGCAGTCATAATATCAGTCATATAAATCCATCACTTTTTACCTACACTAATTCTACCAATAAATGTGAAAGTTTGTGCAAGTGAGTATGAGTATGGTGTTACCTTTTCAGGCCCAAACGGCTGAACGAAATTTTACAAAATTTAGCACATAAATCATTATCTTATAGAAAGTTGCCACCAGTTAAGAAGTTATAGTCAATTAAATTAATAAGTTTAATCATATTGCTATAGAACGACTGGATAGATGTGGATAATATTTGAATAGATTTTTTTGAAGGAAGATGCCAGCTGTTCAAAATGTTAAATTCAATTAAATCAATTAATAAAATCAAATACTACAATATGGGTATCAAATGAAAGGGACTTACTAAAGCTTCATTTCCCTAATGCTTTGAAAGAAGTGCGAACTAGCTACGTTAAATTAAAAGATAAAACACAGTTTACAAACTAAAAGTTTTAACCAAAATTTATATCAATAACAACTACTTTTGGTATGCTTGTAATCCACTTAAAAAATTAATTAAAATTATGAGCTAAGTCAAATTATGAAATATTGGTCGCAAACGCAGGAGGTTCAAGAGAGCTTTTAATTGAAAATACCTTTAGAGGTGGTTGCCATTTTCTTAAAAAAGTAGATTAAATGAAATTTGAAAAATTGAAGAAAGTATCACGACATGGGATTCACAAATGAAGTAGTCTTAAAATAACTTAATCATGAAAATGTCTTTAAATAAATGTCTGATGTGAATAAATGGCAGCATTACTGTAAAAAGAAAGAGTTTATACGAAAATATTTTTGAAGAAGGTTGCCACCTTTTAACGAGCGTTGATTTAATTTTATTGATAAGGTAACTGAAGCTATACAATACTGGTGTCAAAAGTATTTGGAGAGGGTTCCCACGTCTTAAAATTTTTTAATTCAACTTAGAATAAGATAACTGCAGTATTTCAGTATTGGTTTGAACCGACAGAGGTTTAGGAAAATTAATTTTTTTCCAGCACAGCCCATTCTAGCGACTTTAAGGTAAATATTGTTCGAATCGCCGGGACATCTGCTCATCATGTTGTGGGTGTAGGCTGTTCCAGCTACGAAGCAAATTTTTTATTGTACTGAAGCGCAATGAGTGCTTTTGAATATGCAAGTTTTCGACTACGTCTGAAAAACGCACACCTAGAAGATGATGGGATTTTATAGAAAAGTGTGTATCTGTTCACATAGGTTTTTGGGATCAGAGAAGTCTCTTATCACGAACTAATATAATAAATCTTTTAAAATGGCAAATGAGCCAATTGGAAGAGCTTGTGTTCTAGATGAGGTATTAATGAAATGTTCAATTTATCTTGTAATGACTATTATACCTGTCCAAAGCAGTTAACTAACACATCATTTGGGACTGCCACGCATATTACCCACAAGGTGTTACGGGTCTGCACTTTCATATACCTCTTACGGACAAGCTGAAGTTTATTTTGACCTCGGCTTGAGAGGACCATTCCAGTTTGTCCGCACTCCTTGCGAAGTAGAGTTTAAAGTCTACATTGTATTTCCATTATTTTCTCCAAGCGATTCATGTAGTAAGTCTGTTTTGTGGAGGGAGATAGAACTAATTGCGGAATGGTTGTCTAAAATTTTGGATTGGAAAATTTTCTGATTTTTTTTAGGTATTTGTTGAGAAAAAGTTGTGGAGCATCCACCACAATACCATCGATGATTATACTCGTCAGTAATAGTTCGGTTGAAGAGCAACATGTTGGCAAAAGGAGATGATTGTTATATGCCCGCCGTGACGCTTCACTCCTTCTATACGAAATAAAAATTGTATTGTTTTGGCAGCTTATTAACTAGTGCTACAGGTATATTAATTCAGATGTAAAATTTTCTTTTCTGAAAAACAAATCAATCAATTTTATTCGGAAGAAAGATTATACGGCTGAAGTAAAATTAGTGAAAGTTCTTCGATAATTAAAATATCAAAATTATAGTTTTTTGCAACGTATTGCATATGGATATGATTTATTTATTGTATTTAGAATTTGGATATTACTATATTCCTTCTGGATCAGTGTACATGGTTAAAGCTCCGTACTCGGTAGAATATATCGATGGAATTGTACTGAAAATAAAACTAGTTTTTTTTTCGATTACATTCGTATGAATTATTTATAATCGTGTGAGTTACTTACGAATTATTAAGAGCGATAAAAGAAATCAACGTAGATATTTTTCAAAGTAAATTGGAAATAATTTTGGACAATTTCTTAACATTTAATTTCGGTATATTTCCTATTGTGCACTATGGCTGAAATACAAATTTTATTCGGCCAAAATTCCAAATTTTACATTTTTGCTTTCGAAATTTTCACCAGGCGAACCTTATTCTAGATAATCAAATTTGGCAAGAATCGAAAAGATTATGACCGGTAAGTGACACTAATCCCCTTTCTGTCAACCTAATGTTTTCGTTTTGTTTCTAGTTTGGGCTAAGATTTTATTATATGGAACAGCAGCGCGATGAGGATGTAATTTACTAGTATTAGAAGTTCGAAATGTGATTGTTTTAGAATGGAAAATTATACACATACATCCCTCTGAGTGTAAAAATTTTTATGCGCATCATTCAAGCCGAGGAAAATATCTTAGAACTATGTACATATGTCTGGTTACGGTTGCAGGCAATAATTGGCCAGAAAATATCAGGGGCCGTACCGGTTATAATTTTTATTAAAGAAATCTTGATTTAATCATTATTTCGGGAGCTTAACTTTTTCGATTACATTATATCGATATTTTGCGATTCTTTATTTTTTCGATGAAGTTTCATCGTTATTTTTGAAGTTTTTTTGGTCAAATTTGATGGATATTTCCTGATTTTTATTTCTGCAATCCCAAAGGATCGTTATTCTTGGATTTTTACTTTTCCTCATCATAATTTATCGATATTTTTAAATTTTAATTTTTTCGGTAAAAAATAATAGTTATTCTTGGAATTAGAATTTTTCGAACACTGATGAAAAAATAAAAATTAAAAAATAATAAATCTATCAATTATAGAAAACATAAAAATTTGGAAACAATGGTCAAACTTGATCTAGAAATTAAAAACCCAAGAATAAATTGTTTTTGTTTGGAAAAAATTAAACCCCAAATAACAATTATGAAATGATTTAAAACAAAAAATTTGCCAACTTAAAATAAGGTATGGTTTTTATAGCATATGTCATAAGGATTAGATCGATACATTTGAATTTAATTTTTAGTGAATTCTATCATTTTTTGATCGGAAAAATCAAAATAACGATTATTTTCGTTCCCTGGATATAATCGGAGTTAGTATAATCGAAATTAAGTAAATTAAATTAAAATAAATAGAATTAAGTAAGTTGATCTAATCGAATCGTTTATAAATTATTAAAATTAATTTAATCTTATTGACATTGATCTAATCTAGTAAATATGATCTAATCTAATCTATTATATTATATCTAGTCTGACCTTTTCAAGTCTTGTGTAATCTAATTAAATATAGTATAATCGAATCTAATTTAATATAATCAAATATAATCTAATCAAATCCAATCTATTATAGTTTAATTTAGTCAATTCTAATCCACGAAAATCTCATGTAAAATGGTCACCGTAAAATGCATGAAATTCAATGGGATTCCGTAGAGCATCATTAAAATATGTGAGAAATTTTTGAGATGGCATTATTTTCCGCAAATATTGAAACTCAAGACGTAGAAGACTTTCACAAGATACTGAAGTAAATATATCGAAATAATTTAAGTATTCTCATAGCCTTCGTCAAATCTCTGTATATTTTGAAATTATCTCCTAGCATATTTCTTTTCATTAGCAGCAAATTCTACAGGTTTGTATAGCTTCCATTAATTTCCATCTGCTGACAATTGAATGGAACTTTGTAAAGCGAATGATGAACGAACGAAGCACAACAATACAAAAGCGGGCCAATTGAATGCAATGACGTAAAACTTAAATCTAAAATACTTACAGCCGGAGCTAAGGACCACTACTACTACCTCGTGTACGCACTCAAAGTAAACGCGAACCTCCTTCCATCTCCGAGAGCGGGCAGCTCCACAGTTATAGTTTTTGTTTTGTTTTTTGCTTTTTATGTTGCTAAAATTCTATGCTGCTTAGCGTTTTGTTTATTTGTTTCCTTTTTGTTTATTTTCTATGCCGCTTTTGTTGTTAGACAAAGAAAAAAATTAAAAAGTAAAATCTCAAAAAAATTAACTCGCACATAATGAAAGCAATAGTGAGACGCGCTCGATGCGGCTATCAACTTGGCGATTTGCAGTACAAGCTAATCTACACATACATATATGTATGTAGGAGTACGAATGTACTAAGTGCTCCAAATGCGGCCAGTGTTCAGTGTCAGCGTCTTGCGGTAATAATAGCGTGGAAATTGTAAAAATAGATTGAATATTTTTCAATTGTGCTATGGAATATTGAAGCGTAAACATAATACCAAAGTGAAGGCAATTGAAATTTTTGTTTTTGTTATTATGGGCGTTATACAATGCTATTGAGATGTATCAATTTAAAAAGTAGAGAAAAAATGTAGCCAAAGAGATTTTTAGGTAGCAAATAATAGAAAATGTACTAAAAATTAATTTTTCTAAAAGCAACAACGAAGAACAATTTACTACTTTAAATTAGAACTACAAAGATAAGTTTTGATTAATAACGTGGGCATCGATTGTTTTGAGAGCTGAATCTTCTTCTTTATTGAATTCAGCAAAGCTCAGTAGTCGTCCAATTTATATCGTGCTAGCTGGCGGTAGTTAGAAACACGAAGTAAGCCAAAGTCTTTTTCCATTTGTTGTTTGCTCCTCAGCTTCCTGTAGGTAAAGCATAGAAAACTTTCTGCGCTGGCTCATTTGAAGCCATTTTTGTGTCAAGGTATAGCCAGCGGAAACCCTGGATCTTAGCTAGCGCTATATCTATGCTCCTTATTTCATCATCAGCTGTATTCTCCATCGCAAAAGTGTAAAGCTTTAATTTGTACATAGCTAGTACTTTCTTTACCTATAGTCACCATATCTAGGCAAATGCTTATCTTTTTTTTTCCCTTAATTAATAGTCAGGGACACCATTTCATACTATGGAGAAGATAAACTAAGTTTCGGAGAATTTCGCACAACAACCGTCATGGGTGGAACACCAAATCCACCGCTACATCTCAAAGCCCGGCAAAAGTAGACAGGGTAGGTTAGGTTCTAACGGCCGTCTTCAGAGACACACTTAGGATCAGAGCCCATTTTGAACTTAGCAAAAAATTTTAATTTTAAAGCATCGAGGCTTTCCCAGCTATCGATTAATTGTCTACTTAGAGTGAAAAGTCTTCGTCTGGATTGAGCGGAGCACTGGCGCAGAAGGTGCCGAATAGTTTATTCCTTCTACAGAAATTATACAATGTTATGCCTAATCGGTAGGTGTATTTTCCTATCAAACAATGTGTCTAGTCATTGAACCCGTGTCAATCGAAAATTTATCGATATCGATCACCAAATATTGCGTTAAAATTGTTAAGCACGTATCGACAATAAATTTCTCGATAACGTTGAACCCTGTTGTCGACTCGCTAAAACTTTTCGAAGTATTTTTGTTTGTTACAAGAACACACTGAATGTTTTACATGTATATTTTAGAGATATTAAACAAAAATACACAAACAAAAATCAATTTTCCAAAGAGCTCTAACCGGCCGTGTAGCTATTTCAGCGCTCACGACGAATGCTTACACAACCTTCACCCTCATTGTAACTTGAGAAAAAAGTGATTGCATTCATTTTAAATTATTTTATAAATAAAACAAAAAACTCAAGCATATAATTTCATTTGACAAATTTGTCGACAAAACAGTTTTACTTTGTGGGTCAATAAGCTTATCGACGGTATCAATGATCCCATGAAATTTTTAAACCGATAATTTTTCCACAATAGATATCCAGTTTTTGCATATCATATTTTTTACCCCTGAGCTACCAGAAAATGCAAAACGAAATAATTAGCATATCTGACATGTTCGTACATTTTGGAGGTGCTCTTATAGATATATAGTGTCATTCAACAAGAGATGAAATCCGGAAGCGTTCTTGAATCATTGCTGTTCTATATATTCTATAAAAATAAAACAAAAAGCAAAAACTATGTGGTTTTTCAGAAATGGATCGATGTTTCGGGCATACATACCTGAGTATGTTAACAAACGAAACTGCTATATCTACCGCTCCGAAAATGCAATAGGAATAATCGGATTATTGCGTTGACGGATTATGTTGAATTAGTTATGGACTATGATCTGCCATGTAAAAGAGCGCAAGTTCGGTGTTGTATTCGAGAAAGACTTCGTCGCCAAGTAATGTCGTTCACTTCGGTGGACAAGCATGTCGCCACGATTCGCACCAAAGCTGAATTCTTCAATGTCTCGCTGATTTGCGCTCACGCCATGACAGGCTAAGTAACGAATGGATCTCTAGTCACACTGTCGGAAGATTCAGCCTCCACGAAACCTCCGCTAAAGGGTTAAGACTCATAGACTTTGACGTAGGCCGAAACATAGTAGTTCATTACACTAGGTTTCACCATACAAAGATTCCCTTACCTACCTAGAACGAAAAACGATTAACCAAATCGATCATATTGCGATAGACGGAAGGCATGTTTCCAGTGTATTATTCGTACGTGCACGCCGAGGACCGAATATCAACCCGGATCATATTCTTGTCAAAGTCCAGATTGGCATACGCCTCTGCGCTGCAAAAATAACACAAGTTGTAAGCATTCAACGTGGTATCCGCTGATGATGGTAAAGGAAGGGGAAAGCCTCTGTACGTTAGGCAGACCAGGTGGAGAAGGACTTGGCTTCACTTAGTATTCTTAGCTGACGCTAGTTAGCAAAGAAGAAGAGCGACTTTCGCGTCATGTTGGAATTAACCAAAACCGCCTAGGCGGTTATAGCGCCAAATAAGAAGAAGAAGAAAAAGAAGAAGAAGTTTGTACTTTGCTACACATTATTTTTCTTAATTTTATTTTAAAACGAATTCTCCAATTACATCCCAGCTGAGGATATACTTATATAATTATAAGTGATCATTTTCCAAGTAACAACAACTGTAATTGCTTGAAGTGATGATGAGCTTTGCCGTATATATTCGTAACGAACATTGTCAAATAATTTCGTCTTCCATACATCGCTGAAAAAAAAGATCAGGATTAGATTAGGAATAAGCTGCTTAGTTGATTCAAATACTGTTCCCTTTATTAAAGATAATCCTTTTTCAGAAAAGATGCATTTGATTGGAGATGTTAGAAATGTATTAATACCACGCAAACTGCAGCATGATATTGAGTCTCTAGTTATTTACATATAATAATCTTGCATTGCCAAATAATTTTTTCTAAATTTATTCGCTACGTTCTCCCATGGGAATTAATTATTTTATTTTCAGTCAACAAGAATAAGATTCGATTTGAAGATGCGCTCTTTTTATCTCAGGTAACGACCACTTCGTGTTCTGGATTTCATTCGGTACAAAAATTAAGCCATATACTCTGGGGGAGACTCCTCATACTTCTCTCTCCATTTAAGCAATTCAACCGCTTTCGAATGTATTGCCGCGTCCTTTACTCCAACCCTCGAAGGTCGCGCGCAATTGTTTGAAATTGTAGAAATTTAAAGAGTGCAATTACAATTTTATACCACAATCCATATCACATTTCCTAATAGCGCTCTCAAAATAGCTTTTCAAACAAAATTTTCATTACGTGACTTTAATGCATTTTCCAGCAGCCATGCAAACAATTAAAAAAAATTGCATTAACAGAACAAATATTTATTTTTGCACAGGCATGTTAAACAATTTTTTCGCAATTCAAATATAATCAACAGCCATACATACATACATACATACATTTGTACGAGTATGTATCTACTTAAGTGCAGCCGTTTAACATTTGTGTGCAAACTAATTTCACACCTTACTGTCAATTCGCAGAAGGGGGAGGGGAAACTGACGTAAGGCAAATACTTACTTAAGAATTTTTTTTTCAACTTATTTGTGACGCAAATATGTATGTGTGTATGTGTAGGGCTAGGTACGTCTGATTGTATAAGTAAAGCAATGTATGCAGGCATATTTTGAATGTTTTCATCATAAAAGTAACCGCAAATCACACGTTTACGTTTTCAATTCACAAATTCTTGTTGTGCAAGCAAACGCGTAGATTTGTATGTACTCGTATGAAGAGATTGTGTACGTACGTATGTATGTATGTATGTAAGTAAGTATTCATGTATGACAAGTAGTTAAACGAATAATTTATGTAGCCAAACAAGAAAAATGTAAAAAAAAATTGAAAATTTGTATAAAAGATAAAAGGAACCGGAATTTCAGCGATACATAAAACATGCCAATAAATAATCGAAATAAAATCAAATGTGAGAAAAGGGCCCTAGGCAAATAAATAGGTGATAAATTTGAAAAAAAAATAAAAAAAATTATCAATCAATTTGAACCAATTTGAGTCGATTGAAAAGAGTGGCAGTTATTGTTGGAATGAAAAAGCTTGTATTTTTAAATTGGAAACGGGCAAAAAGTCGAAGCCAAATAAATTGTTTAAAAACTGCGCAACTGTGAGTGCAAAAGTAAACCCCTGATAATAAATTTTCGTTGCGTGGGGGGTTTTCTTCCGAAGAACTGGGTATTTGTTTGCGAAAATTTCAAGATATATTATTTTTGGGGAGAATATAACAATAATATACAAGTAAACGGGTTTTTTAGTTTAATAACCAAAATAATTCCTAAATAAATTTATAAACGGAATTCGAATCTACAATTTGGTTTTTTATGATATCTTCTAGTTTTTGACAATTACGCAAAAATAATTGCATTAATAACACTTTAAAATTTATTTAATGTAACTCGTAATGAAGAAAAGTATAGACGGTAAGCTAACCATTTGCAAAGTAAGCAAAGGTTTTCTTATAATCCACAAAAATATTGCAATTTATTCGCCAGTGACCTTTCATCACATGATCTCTCCATATGATCCAATCACATGATCTAATCATACGATGTCAACATATGATGTCATCAAAAGGTTCGCATGAAAGAATGCAAAGAAATTTTATTGGTGAAATAATTTGCTACTAAGTACAAATAAAAACTCACTGATTACTAATCTTTTTTTCCCCACTATGAAATCTATAAACATCAAGCAAGCGTGCATCATACGTTATGATCATGTGATGGATCATATGATGAAATTCAACGTTCATATCACGGCTTTAAAAGAAAAAATCATACACATTTGAGCTAATTTAACATAAAAGGATCATCATTGAAATTATAAAATATATCAATGTGATTAGATTTGCACAGAAAGTGTTTAAATACCATTGGGATATACCCCGTTTTCTCACAAACTGAATTAACGCGCATGTGCTGAAAGTCGTACGATTTGAAATCGATGCAATTTGATAAATACTTTCTAAGGTTCTGGAATTAAAAAAAAATCATTGTTTGATATAAAAATAATTTCTAGTGCATTACTGAGCATCTTTTACACTTTATAGGTAAAATGTTTAGTATGTTCACGAGAAATAACCAAAAGTATTTAGCAAATCGGATTGATTTGAAATCATATGATTTTCAGCACATGCCCGGCCCGATACGGGCGTGTCAATTTATTTACACCTAATATCTAATAAATAAGTAAATAGCAAAGCAATAAAGTACATAATTTTATTATAAAATGGTTTGCGATTTGCCATTACCATTTTATTTATGAAACGAATGATGATTGTATGAATGATTTATACACAGCGTAGCAGTTTTTTAGAATAAAATATCGTACAACCGAGTCGTTTGTACGCATTAGTTGAAGCACTAGTTGCTCAGCATAGCCGCTTACACATTATGATTTTGTTTTATATTTTTTGGAGCAAAAATACTTGAAAGAGGAAACAGGAAAGGTCGATTAAAATGTATGGAACATTTCTTAAACACTTTTTCAATAAATCAATAAAAACCAATTATCACTAAATAATTCACTAAACAGTTCACCTAAAAAAATATTCAGAAATATTCATTGAGTACCTCAAGTACCTGACCTGTGACTGAGACTGACCATTTTCTCCAATTTTTGGCGCGCATATTTTTTATCATACCTTCGAGGTGGGTCCTACAGTTGTTTGGAAAAGCTACAGCTTAAAACAAAATGTTTTCCGAAATGCAAAGCATTATGCTTAAAACACAATATCGGCGAACGGCGAATTTTTCGGTGTGAATGTTCATTGTCAAAATAAGAATAAGGAGTCAAAATGTCCGCATTGACAAATCGAATAACGAATTTCGCCTGACGACCATGTGCAGTAAAAAATTTATTTCTATTGTCGTCACGGGGATTTTTATCCATTATAGTGTAGTAATAAGATGATTGGCCCTAATGCATTTTCACTACGACCTTATTACTCGCTTTGCCTGGTTTAAATCAAAATTAATAACTCATTAAAAACTAGTGCATTCCCACCACTCGAACGAAGCAATTTCCCAATAAGTGAATCGCTGGCTCCAAATGACTCCAAATGATTTCATTGAGTAGAATTATGAAGCTTGTTTGAGAATTAATGTAACATTTTGTAAACTGCGGCATCATTGGTCAATTCTACATCGGAATAGATAACAAAAAATATGCTGTAAGTTTGAAAATATTTAAATGTCGGCTATGTTGATCGAAAAAAACAAAAATCATATCGATAAAATATGATCAGAAAAAACAAAAGCATCACAAAATTTCATAAAAAATATGAAAATCAGAAAATTATGATCTAACCATAATTTCTTTAATAAAAGCTATAACCGTTACGGTGGCTGATTTGAAAGGTATATATAGGACCTCTTGCATAAAAATACAGAAGGAAAGATTAGTATAGAAGAAAGTAAGCTTTCTAATATCGAACGTCGTTTCTGCCATCACGACCTATCACATTTTCTACATATAGCCATACATTCAAATAAATTTCGACCTGGAATTTTTAGAGGTAGCATCTTATGCTCTCCAGTTTGAGTGACCCCTAAATATTTTTATATTTTTTAATTTCAAAACTAATATACGTACTGTGTTTTCGATATAGAATCATCATAGGTGGTCAATATTTCAAAATTTCGACTTTACTTTTCATTTTGGACCACACTCATTTACGATTTGCATATGAGCATAGGGACTAGAGTTCTACTTATTTTTCTATACACATATATACTTATCCGACAGGGTTTGCTATAATCTACAAATTTTTTTCCAATTCCAGTTCTTTCCATAACCAAATGACAAAACAGCAACACGGTGATCGGGATCACCGCTAACTGACTGGGGGAGCTAAGCAAAGAGAGGTTGAAAATTTGTACACAGGGTGTGGCGGGTTACGGAACACTTTAAGGCCGAGGCAAATTTCTGTAAGAATAATAACGGCATCTGCTGAATGATTTGTGGTACTAATGACGATATTGACATCCCGTCACCCAATCTCGATGAAGTTCGAATAGCAATAATGCGGCTAAGCAACAACAAAGCCGCGGTCGCTGATTGATAACCAGCTGAGCTATTCAAGCATCTTGGAGAAGATCTGGTATGGTGCATGCAACATCTTATTCCCAGAATAAGATAGGTCGAATGCGTGCCCACCGATTCTAGTTTAAGTGCCTAATTCACAAGAAGGGTGAGTGGCTACCTTGTGACTTCTTTAACCCTATGTTGGAAAAGTAAATTTGAATTGCAGAACTAAATCGTTCAGGCAACATATTTTATAAGAGCGAGCAACCGCTGGCGTCTCCCAATGACGTCGACATCTTTGACATCGCGCCGTTAGTTCTGATTTTTCAAAGCATGTGCGCCCATATCACTGTTGTCAATTAATTTTGAAAAAGTGGAGGACTTTATCTATCTGGGTAACATCATTAACAACAACAATAATGTCAGCCTCATAGTAGGCAAATGAGCAAAACCACACACTACAAGTCTCTGATCATGCCCGAAGGCCCCCAGGTAGTGAAGCACTTGAACCCACTTGGTGTCTCCAGTTAGCACGGCAAAGAAATGACTGACGTGCTATATTGGAATCGGTAAAGATCGCCTTGGCAGTTGTAGCGGCAATTAAGAAGATGAAGCTATAACAAAAAAACCGTGTCAATTAAAATAATCATTCAATTAATATGTGTGCTGCGTTTGGTTGTTTGCTCAAGCACACCTAAAGGTCCACACCCAAAGGTAAATAGCTCTGCATTCTCAATAAGCAACCAACTTTTGTACTGGCTTCCTATCATTTCTCCGCCGCTGTACTTATACGAATATTTTAAACTATTTATTTTTGTTTGCATTTTCTTCGCCGCTCTTCTTTCGTTATTGTTTTTTGTTCTTCGTGTTTTTTTTTTTTTTTATCCAATATCAATGACGTCGATTTCGCATACCTCTACTGATTAGGTTGTTGTCGTAAAAAGACTACAAAGGCATTTTAGTGCGATTCAAAGCTTTAACGCGATCACTACCGATCAAACGAAAGCGAGCGCGCTATATCGTAATTGAAAGCGGTTCGACCGGCTGGCTGGCTGGCTGCGATCGCTTGACTAGTGGTACATGTATACCAATATATCTAGATACATATATTTGTATATTAGTGCACGCTTGCTTGAGTGATAAATGGACCAAAAACTTGGCGGACGGCTAATCAAGTGATCGCCAGAGAAAAACAAAGATTGGAGTGGTTTACGTACGCGTGAACGGAACGGTGTCGTAAAATGAAGTACATAGTAAATGCGATCGTGTCTGTTTGTTGACCCATTGTTGATTTCGCGCATATGTGGTGGAAATAAATTAACGTAAATGAAAATCGAAGCTATGCAAAACGTTTGTTGTTTACTGTTTTGACCGGCAAAAGCAAACAATCGTGCAGATCGTTGATCGCGTAAGTGAATGAACGCTTTAAGTGATGACGAAAGCGGATCATTATATGAATAAGAATACGAAATTGAAAAATATACATACATACAAACAAATATGCTAAAGAAGTGACGCGTTTATAAAAATAAAATCAATAAAAAATAGATGCTTTTCAATTTAACATATAGCAAATTCAGCTGACTTGCTTGCCATACAAAAATGAGATGGATATATAATAATTGAAATTATATTAAGTAAGCGAAGAAAAAAAGTCAAAGAAGTGTAAAAAACGGCGCGAAATGCTAAAAAACAAAAACAAAAGCAAACGCATTTCGAAAGTAAAAGACAACATTACTAAAGTAAGTCACGATCACAAAAAACTTGCCGATCTAGTTAATCAATTTTTAATTAATCGTTTAAAATCGTTACCTATATGCTAAATTGCTGCAAGATAGTCGCAGATATTATTTGTTTAATCTTTGCGGCATTTTAATTTTATTACCTGTATGAACTTTGCGTTAAAGTGATCTCGTTTGCTACTAATCTTGTTTGATCAGTCGCCTTATAGGGTAATGGTTTTCGTATGCTATTCAAATTGGAGGCTTGTAAATTTTACGAATATTAAGCAAACAACTAGGTTTCAACTGCTTACGAACTAAATACTTAAAACATCTGTGATTTTTTCTATGGGGATTTTAAAAATGTAATATTAATGAGAACTTTTTTTTGCAAAATTTTGTCAATTTGGTCTGATATAAATATTATAAAATACTTATGTAGATAGTTTTTTCGAAGTTAAATTTTATAATAAATGCGTTTATTGAGCGTGAAATATATAGCAGAAAAAAAAATATACACAATATTTATTTTATTTTTTTGACTATATCATTCAAGTTATTTAGCGCAGGCAATATTTTTATGGCCGAACGCACTATATATATAGACATATCTATATAAAAACGCTCAGAATGAAATTTGATATCGTTCAAACGTCCGCTGAACTTTACCCAAAATTTAATATTAAAATTAAATATAACTAATAAAAAATTTTCAATCGAGCTGAAGCTCAATGATTTTGTCACGAAACTATTTTTGAATAAAATCGATTACCTTTGAGTGTTACGAAACAAACAACTCTATTTTTAAGAAGAATTATATGTTTCCCCATCTTATGGGTATAATTCTACCAAATCCAAAGTCGTCCTCATTCACCTCTTTACTTTCGAAACTAAGAGATCAATATCTTTATCCGATGATCCACAACCAACTAAATGCTTTAATGTGGAAGTGCTATAGAATCTAAATGGTCGTGGACGATGCGAAGGGTGTAACAAGGCGAGCATAAGCAAGGGCGAAAAAAAAATAATCGGATATGTTGCTGTAAAACAAAAAATGTTGAAAGTATCCATGCAAGTACAGTGTGAGTCAAGAGCATAAACGAAATATAAAATTTCAATTCGTAATAAATAAAATATATACTATTTCTTGGTTTTAAATTTTTTCGTAAAAAATATATGAAATCAATATAAAAATCAATATGGGTAGAAATCTACCCACAAGTATTGTTATCTTTAAAGAATGGGTTAGCCATGTATATCCGTCCGTCCGTCCGTGCATCGCATAACTCGAGCAAATATTGAGCTATCTCAACTAAACTTGGTATACACATTTCCCTCGAACCAATTTAGGTTGGTTGGGTGGTCCACCTTAAACCAAATATATATATCTCCGGAATTACATTATCAAACTCTACCCAATTTTGTACACACTATAGATTTTCACACAGTAAGCATAACTTCGAAGATTATAGAACTCGAAGACAACCAGGTCCACCTCTGACATAACGGCAATTTACGTATATTACAATAACTATGAAAGGTATTTTGCTCAAATTTTGTTCACAGAATTTGATTGGAGAAAGAAATACGTGGGTTCATTGGGAGTGACTCACCCTAATTTAGTGCAAATAGGTTTATGTCCGAAATATTGGTTGGTACACCATTTATATTGCAATGCAGTAAGGTAAATTTTGAATACTACAGAATTCGGGGAACAACAACGCCACCTCTTGTATGTATCTACAAACAACATTTAAATATTTGGTGTTTGCTTAAATCATGTACAAATCTGCTCCTATTTTGTAGAAAGAATTTAACGAGGGAGGAAAATGCGAAAAATTTAAAAATTCCAAGAATGGCGGTGGTACTTTAAAAGTTTAATAGTTTCTTTTTTTTTATATTAAAATATATAAATAAAAGTAATTGCATTTTATTGATATTTCATTGTACTGTTTCTTTGAAAAAAAAAAACTGATCAAGTTCGGTTGTTCCCGAAATTAAACTCTTCAGTAAAAGATTTCAGTTTTTTGTTGTTTTATTACTTAAACGCAGACATTTTGCAAATGTCAGCTAGTTAGTTTTTTGTCTATCATATAAAATGTATTTTAGGTTAGCGGTATATTTATCATTTTTATCTCGGGAATGCTGCTAGCAAATTAAAATTTCAATAAAATAAAATGAGAAAATTTTATTCTTATTTTCAGAAAACGACAGAATTTAATTACACTTTACTGTAATGGTGTTTTATTCATTTTCAGTTCCTAAGTTATTTGTGTATGATTAACTTATGACTTAAAACGTAAAAGTTAAGCCATGCGGAAAACCTTCAGAGCTAAAAACGCCGATAGGAGCAGGTATCGATATTTTAGTTCCGATATTTTTCAGTTATTAATACTTTCTTTCGATACTTTATCGAAGTATAAGTATCAATATCTGCATATGATACCTGAGTTTTTAAAATTGAGCTTCCAATTTTTGGTTCGTTCGTTTTTTGTTTTTTTTTGTTTTTTGAGCTTTTTTTTATTTACTATATAGCTAAACTTTGGTATCTGAAAATATGCCATGTAGGTATTTTCTAGCAATATAGAAGTATTGTATTATGCACATATGGGGAAGAGTATTTAAAACAACATAAGTAGATTAATGGTTTTTTTAAATTGCACAAGACTAGAGCTATAGAGTTTATGGGGCAAAAGTTTCGCCCGCATGATCTGCTCGGTTATTTGATGATCCACTCCTATAACTCTTTACCCGAAAGAGGTGTTGATAGAACTTGGACAGGAACTCAAAAAATGTAGCGAATATTTATTAAAATAAATATGCGGCTAATTTCATCGCATGAGAGCATTTTGCCAACCTTGCTCATCAAATCGATCTCTGTGCTATTGCAAAACTCATCAATGTTCTTCCAATATATGGCAGTGCATAGCACGTAAATATTTCAAATATCAGAGGCAAAAACTATTGGTAATACCCCATTGTACTCTCTACACTAGTGTTCTTTTATTGGCGCACAAAAATAAGAAAAATCTATCATTCAATTTGATCAGATTTTTTTATTTAATAATTTCAATTGTTATTGTTGCATTCATCAGCGAGTTGTAAAGTATCTATCTATTGGAAATAGTTTCGACAAGCATTGATGAAAATGTGTACATAACATTTTGTGAAGGCTAGCTCAGTGCTGCCGCCGTTCGACGATATTCCAAAGTACATATATACATATGTTTATATATCATACGAGGGGACTAACAAAAGTTCGCTTAGTTGCTGAATATAAAATTTTTTAAAACAAAAACCAAAAGTACCAAACCCTTTGTAAATGGTTTATGAGACCTATTTCTAATTCTCAAAACGATCAGTTGAAATATTGACGAGAACATGCGAAATAGGTAAGGATATATCAGACGACATTCCACCAACTGCACAAATATTCGCTTTTTGATTATCTTTGGCTTTTGACGTAAACTAAAGCCACTACAAATATCCATTCAATGCCAAATTTTATATGCAATGATTGAAGTGTCTCCACAAACTAAAGGCTAAAGATTTGAGATGGGCAATTTTTCTGTAGTGGACGATCACCGAGAAGGTCGACAAAAGTCTGCCTCTTAGGACGTCGCTGCGGTTCTAGTGAAGCCCAAAGCTTACGAAGATCCACGATTGATACAAGAGTAATCTCTTTTGCTGGTGAATTGCCATTAAAAGATATGGCTGTCGCGAATTTATAAAATCTGGGATATACGAAAAAATCGATTCCATGGGTTCCACGAATTTTAAATGAGGCTTAAAAAGAGGCTCGTGTGTATTTTGTTAAATTTAGTATGGAACCCAACAAGAGCAAAACATCCCATAAAATCTAAAAACTCGTAGCTGCTATTTCCTTGGAAAAGGTTATAAAGGTACACCGTGAAACGGATTACCGAACACTCTACAAAATTTGCTGAAAACCTGGAAGAAAGACGATTTTTGATGCTACCTTTGACATCATAACAACACGGCAACTCGCATTACTAAAATATCGAGTAACTATATTCCTATCTTTGGCATCGAAAAAAAAAACCAACACCATATTCCCCAGATCTAGCACTTTGCGATTTTTAGTTACTTCTAAAAGTTAAAAGAAATTTTAGAGGAATGGTCTTTAAAAGCAACGCATATGATGCTAAAATTGATAAATTTAAAAAACAAGGTTTTGAAGACTGTTTTGAGAAGCGGATCTAAAGACTTTAAAAATGCATTGAAATCAATGACAATTATGTAGAGCAGATAAAAAAAACGAATATCAAGAATAAATATTAAAAGTTTTTTTTCTCCTCAATTAAACGAACTTTTGTTAGTACCCTAGCATATATTTCTTTTGTTATGAGCAATGCGCCAAACAATGATTCGTTTATTAATTGAATCGGTTAGTATCAATTCATGTGGGGAATACATATATGATTTGAATTGATCGAACCGTTGTAAACGATCGATTGATCAAACGATCGGTTGTTAAACAAATCATGTGATCTACATAGACAAAATAGCAAAGAAACCGAACACTATATATTCTTTTATTGAATTATATAAGAGACATATATAAAAAAAACATCACACAATTTTAATTTACATACTTCAGCAAAGTAATCAGTAGAGAATAGTAACATAAAATTGTTGACACAGTCCCATCCCCATAGTGATTTTCTACCTACAAGTAAAGAAGTCGTATAGGTTCGCTGTATTTTGGCAATATACCCACATCACATAGTAAAGTCCAAAAGTTTAAGATAAACCCAGAAGAGATTTGTCGGAGGTACAAAGCTATATTATCATGAGACTGCTGAATCTTTTGTTATCCACCCGCACTAAAAAAAAAGCTGTGATAAAACTGAGGCCAACCATCCTAAGGCATTGCAAATGGAAACACAAAATCTGTAGAGATGGCAGCACTAGAAGACAGATGCCGAAATACTAAGTATTAGCAGTAATCAGTGAAATTCCAAAAACCAACAGTGCTTAGAATCCTATGTGAACATTGGGGTTAAAAGTGAGTCCCAAAACATCTTTCCCTTGTAATAAAAAAAAATAAAGCAAAGGTGATTGAACCTCGGAAAATATTATGGCTGCAATCCTTTGCGATTCAGAAGAAAGTTTGTGATAGATTTTATAGAAGGTGACACAGTCGTAATCGTTCATTACACCATGCCGCCAAACCCACTGTGATAGTTTCAAATTCCTTAATGAATGCGGTTGAACCAAGCCCACCATCCCTCACATTTTTCCCTCTTCCCCACAAGCGACTATTATTTATTCGCTCCCTCCTTTCCTTACCTACCCTGGTAATAAAGTCCACAAGCCAAGCACAGTTTTGCTATTGTGACGTAGAAGTAATCTTTTATTACAGAATCTTACTCTCGTGGTAAGACTCTCGTCCATCGGAGTGAACGACAGTACTTGGCACTGTGGTAGACGTCGCAAGGTCAAATGGTTTTTACCTGCGTCTCACACAAGTTTTCACGTTGCTATGTTAATCTGAATCATTTTAATTGATAAGTTAACTCATACGTCGCTATATGAAGCGTCATCATTGGCATAGGAGAATTCGTTTGATTCCCACCAACTTATCAGCCAACTCTGGTGAAAGTAATCACCTTCTGGATAGCGAAAAATAAGAGTTAAGGGAAAACTCTTTAAGTTACAGACATATATACGTACAATTATGATAACAGAATAGAGTCACATAATTTTGACCAGTTTTGACTATTCTTCCTTTGTCATATTATTTGCGGCTTTATATTCTTACAGAACCATTTGATAATTTTATTAAGCTCGAGACCAGTTTTGTTAGGAAATAACATAAGAAAGCAACGATTTTTCAAAGTGGTTGAAGTGATAGCTGTTACTTGATCAACGGCAATTTTTGGCTACTTGAAACTTGCACTTTGTTGCATCGAAACTGATTAGTCTATAAAATGGCATACCTGAAATTTTTATAAAAAAATTGAATTAAAAAGCTCGAAAGTTATAAGAAATTTTTTTTTGATTGAAGCAGACTTTTATAAAAAAAAAAAATAGCAAGCATAAAACAAACAAAAGATGAATATCCAAAACTGGTCAAAACAGCGTGGCCTAATTTTTTTGCCCATGTTTTTCCTATTAAGAATCACTGCGTCCGCGAGAAGATGTGGGTTCCGTTAAATGCAACAATCAATTCCTTTTGCAACGTTTTTGACATCAAAAGTGCATTTCGCTTGAACAACGCAAGAAACATCTATAGGACATATTTCAGCGATCAGGCTGGTCATTGCCACTCCTCTGCAGTAAAATTTTGTACCTCTTAAAATGCTTCAAGAGAACCTGAATTATTTTGAAGGTTATTTGAAACAAAGTTGGATGTATAGAGTAAATGTTAATAGAAAATTACTATGGTAAGTAAATTTTTCGCTCCTGCTGTGCCAATCGGTAACTTTTTATTGCATGAACAATTTAACAGCTGCACATATGTAGAAGAAAATAAATTTCATTAAAAAAATGCTGCAAATATAGAACAAACACTGTTGTAACTCATTTCAATTCTTTTAGATTTAAAAGTCATCCGTTAAATATACCTTTTAACTTAAATTTTACAAAAAAAAACTTCCCGACAAGTCCCTCTAACAGAAAGTCTCATCCCGTTTCACCACACCAGAAGTAATTTGAATGATATTAAAATCTGATTTGATCCAATTGGTTTCTGGTGTGGCGAAATCGGACGACAATATTTGCCACAAAAACGAAACGCCACGCAACTTCTTTGCAATCTACATACGTTCTTTGCTTTCGGTTGATTTCGATTTCTTTTTCATTCTGCTTGTTGCCAAAAATTTGAAATTGCTTGTCAAATTGTTCACTATCCCTATGAGGTCAACAAACTATGTTTATTCACCTCATAACTGTCAAAAATTTCCATTCCAATTAACTTTGCTACCGTTTGGCATAGGCCCCCAAATGTAATAAAAGTAAGCGAATGAAAAAGGAATAAAAGCAAACTAATTCTGAAAATTCAGTAGAAATTTGTATGCGCTTGTTTTCTCTATTTAACTTTTTGCTCTATTCACATTTCCATAGCACAATGCAAACAAGCGGATGAAAAACACGAATGAAATTGTTCAATAGTAATAACAAACAAAAACAGCAATAATAATTCAAATTACATGTTACGTACGCGTGTATATTTACTCGTAAAAATAATCATAACAATATCAATACAAGCACACATACCAAACGCAAACAACAGCAACAACAATAATAACAATAAGAAGCATGTTAATAAAAGCGCAATTGAAACGGCAAACGTTCAACAAAGCGATCGAAGTTCGAAGGCGAACACAGCAACAGGGCAAGGCTGGATATACGAAATATGTACAAAAATGATAAGAACCGAAAGAAAAAGGTGACCGACCACCCCACCTGGCTGGAGGTGGGTGTGCGAGTAGCGGACCACTGCGACCGTTTCAATGCGTAAATTCTTTTGTGGCATAAATTACACGTCGGCATAACTGGCAGACTGGCTGATTGTACGTCTATCTAACTGTCTGCGCTCAACTCTGGATGTTTACATACATACATATATTACGAATAACAATAGCAACATTATGAATAATAATAAGAAGCGCCAACAATTGTAGCAAGCAATGGCAACAACAACTAATCGAACTGAAATGCAGCCTCCAATGAGAGGAATTGAAATTGAAAACCTTTCGAAAAGAAAAAAATTAAAAACATACATACATACGAGTATATACATATGTACATAAATATTAAAATAAAAAATTAAATTTTGCAAAACTTAATTGAGGCACGTGAGGAAAAATGAGAAGCCGTATTGCCGGCGAAATGAAAATATTTTCGTCTCTAAGCATGCTAAATCTAAAAATTGCGGGTAATTAACAGAAATAAAATTCGTTGAAAGCAATTGAAAGGCGCTGATGATTATTAAGGTTATTTATGCATTGCGAGAGTAAAAAGTTAAACAAAAAAATTTACAGAATTCAGTAAAACTTACCTTATATGTATGTAGCTAATGAATTGATTGAAATGGATTCGAAATTAAATGAAATTGCATAGAGGAGGACAAAGAATAACGGAACTTAATAGCAGAGAATGGAGCAGAATTATACGAAGTGGCCAATAATGCTAGAAATACCAAACCAAACTTTCGCTGACGTGTTACGTCAAACCAGCATCAAAACAAATCAGAAGAAGGCTCTGAAAGCCAAAAATTTAATTGAATATACGAAAGTGAAAATAAATACCTGAGCTGTGACGTCACAAAAATATCTATTCTGCCAAATGTTCTAAATTCATAGTAACGTATTTGTTTAATGTACCACCTTTACATCCTCTGCATCGCGCGAAATGGTCAGGAAGCAAAACGAAAGGGAGTGAAACGAATGGAAGTGATTAAAAGTGGAATAATTGATGATAGAATGGCATACAGAGAGAGTCATATAAAAGAATGTAAATTGCATAGAAGTTGCATCACTCCCACCGTTCATCTAATAGAAAATCACGTCCAGAACAAATTTGACTGGACTCAATTTATTTTTGGTGTGGTGAAATTGTACGAAAATTCTTGCCACAAGAAACGAAATGCAACGCACTTTCTTTACAATCTGCGTTCTTTGGACATATTTAAAAAAAAATTACAGGAATGGGCGTTTTTAGATTGACAAAGCGGATCAGAACTTATCACTGTGGTAAAGAATAAAATTTAAGCAAGCGAGATGAAAAGGAAGGGAGTACGAAATCCGTAAAATTGCAAAGAGGTTGCATCACTCCCACCATTCCTCCAACAGAAAATTTTGTCCAATTTCACCATACCAGAATCTGATTGGTTCCAATTGGTATGTGGTGTGGTGACATTGGACGAAAATTCTTGAAACCGGAAACGATAACCGAACAGCCACACAGCATCGTACTAGAATTATCCGAAAATTCATCCAGAGATTGGATTCAGAAGTTATACCAGTTGTTCCACGTTTATTTCTACTTTTTTCCTTTGATATGAACCTGACTTCATTTATCCCCATACAAAATTAGAGCACTTCCCAACAAAGTCTTCTAGAGATATGCAGTAAGGAACATTCGGTGCGTATGGTTATTTTAGATCCCTTTTTTAAATAGGGTTCATTTTCTTTCTTTTCTCTCCGATATATTTCATTTATTTCCGCTCCAAATTTTAATACTCCCCAATAAACTATTCCTGAGATTTGTTGCACGAAAAAATTGTCTGCCTAATGTAGGTGATTCTCTTTAAAACAATTGAGTTTGCTTAACTGCACCTTTTAGGAAAATTGAACTTTCGATCTGTCCTCAGCCCAACACAAAAATAATCATACAAATCGGGTCACAAACAGAGCAAATTGAGAATCTGCTCTTATTTGTTAAGCCAGGTAAAAAGGCATTAAATCCAGGTAAACGTAAACTTAATGATACACTGAAATACAATGAACAAAACTGAACGAAAATGGCACAGGAAAGAATTTTAAAGCAAATTAATAAATGAATGAAATAGAAGTTCTTATTTAAACGAATCGATGGGTTGAGGGTAGTCAATTCCGGTGAAGTTTTTCTACAGACTTCGAGATTTGCTTTAAGATCTGCCGACTGTAAGTTTTTCCAACAGCCTCCAGATCACATCAAGTGCATACATTGAAACTTGCGAGGCCTTATTGCCTGCTATATTTGTAATGCACAACGCACTTGCCAAGACATTGCATTAAATTTTCTTAATGACTTTAATTGTTAGCGATCCACATATTGTATATTTGTTCAATGTCTGGGACAATTAAAATTAGTTAAGACTATCAAGTGAGTTTAATCAAAATGTGAGGCTCGTGTGACAATAAAAATATTTGTATATATTTTATGTATTCATTTGTGCTTTCCTAGCTCAAATTCGTGGCCAGCTTTCAAGGAAAGGGAAGTTTAGTTTAGAAAAAATATTGCAATAAAACTATTAATATTTCTATCTAACAAGAGTGATCAATGAATACGATGGGAAATTCATGAATACAATCGAATCGCATTTTCAACTTTCCATATTCCGCACAACAAACTACATACATGCTTAGCAAAAAGTAATAGCAAAAAAAATATACCATTTTTCACTCTTTTTTTTCGCAGTGCACTCGCACGAAATTCAAACCTGTTCAGTGCATTTATGACTTTAATTGGGAAATGAGGCGCAAGTAGTACAAAAGGAAATAAAAGGAAAAATAAAAAAGGCCAAAAAAAAAATAATCATAACTAAAACAAGTTCAAAAATAATTTAGCTTATGTTCAACAACAATAACAACGCATTATTACAACAAGCAAAACATGAAATTGTAAAAAATAGAAAAACCGAAACTACGTAGACAACACAAAAGTTTGCAGCCAAATGAGTGCGCCAAATAAAATTATGCTATTGAAAATGTCAACAAAAAAAATTTTGAGCTTAAACAGCCCAAAGACAAAATTTGAGCGGTCAGTCAAACGCCGAGCAACGACAGAGCATTGTACATAATTTGCAATGATTTAAAGTGAAGTTCAAAAATAAAGCAGTATAAAAACCTCAATTGAAACAAGTTCTAAATAAAAAGTGATAAAGACAATAGGTATAAAAATATGTGTAAATTTAGCTTTAATAAGAACTAAAGCGTGTACATAAGTATTTGCAAAGGGTGTAATTGTAATCAAAAAATTACACATAAATTGGTATTAAAAGTGTGACTATTCTCAATTTGAAATGTATAAGCAGTTTTGTAAATAAGATCCTGAAATATTAAAACAACTTGACATAATTCTGCTATACAATTCTCTATTAATAATGATAGTTTTTTAAAATTCCAATGAAAAATTTCGAAAACTTCCAAATATCGAACAAGAGTTTGGAGTTTATTTATATGAATATTTCTTAATGGTTTGTGTGAATCTGCTACTATAAAAAATTGTTTGAGTGATGTTTATAAAAATTATGATTTTTGATTATTTTTGGAATCTAAGTTATCGCTTAGATAAAAGAATCAGATTTCGAGTTATACATTTTTTTGCTCCAAACTAATGACAGTTTTTGGAATTACAATTTTTTAATAAAAAACTAATCATTATCAGAGTCCCACATTAATAGTTATATGATTTTTGAGATCTAAAAAAGTCATTCAAAGTTTTGTAATAATTGCAATTGATTTCTGAGGTCCGAAAAAGTCCTCCAGATTTTTGTGTGAATAATAAAAGTTTATTAATAATAATAACGAAAATTGTATAAGACATTGATAACTATTATACAAAGATTTATATTACAAAAGCCGTTTTATAATAAATGTAAACGCGAAAGATTATGTCGTTTACAATTAATATTTTCAGATTTAAAATATTAAAATTATTTCATATTAATTATCAGTGAAATACATTTTGCAAGTCATCGATAAATATTTTTTTAGACTTCCAAGCATTATAAAAGTCTTTCCACAATATTTAAGAGTGACAAAAATTGTTTAATATCATCAAAGACTTTTATGTCGAGGTAGTATATATCATAAAAGTCCTTTCATACAAATTTTGAGTGAGAAAAATTTGGCATGCCTTGAAGAACTTTTTTGCTTTGGGATCATTCAGTTCGCAACCTGAAAAAAAAGTCTTGAACAGGTCCTGAATGGGCTCCGAAGTAATCCCGAAATTATCGCGGATAAACCAATACAATCCCGAAAAACAACATTTTTCAAGACTTAAAAAAATGTTTCGCTCATAATTATTATGAAAATACATTTATAAATTACGTAAACCTCATAATCGTGAATGACTTAAAAATATTTGTCACTTATAACTTTTATCATAAGTCTAAAATTTAGGTGTCAAAGACGTCTTAAAATAACTATTATAGTATGATAAAAAAAAAATTAGTATTATATCTATTAATTCATTTTTATTAATTTTTCTATCACTTTATGAGTTATTATAATCAGAAATAAGAAGAAATATTCAAATCGGACCGGAAGTTTTTGGCTAACTTTAGCATGCTCCGATAATACCGTTCAATAATTCAGAGAACTCGTTCTATAGAACCATAGCTTAGAACGATATCAAATTTTTTTTGGCGCCCTACAAGGTATATAAATAAAAAATTATCTACAAAAATTGTAAGTCTATTTTTGCACCAAAAGAAAATTATCTTAAAGCGGCGGTAACTAACATCGCTGTTTGTTCGTATAAATACAACAACTCTATGCACTTTTTCTATGCTTTTGAGTGGAATGATGTCGGTGAACCTAAATAAGACAGCCATAAAGGAATGCGTTGAATTTCAAAAAAAAGTAATCCACTGGGAATTCATTCACAATGACGCGGATTTTCCCATTCGAATGTGAATAGACTTAAGATAGAACAAGCATTCAGCTCATGGAACGCTAACACCTGGGTTTGTTTAGTTTTTACAGTTGCCAATGTCTTCAAAAACAGAGGGCGCCAAAAAGGGTTGCACAGAGTAACAAATTATGGATAGTGTCCTGATCTTCTCGTTGACGATAGTTTCTAATACCATTTTTATATGGCAAAATCTTGTCAAGTGGATTGGCGCGATAATTACGACAATTACAAGATTATGTTTTAATCTGGCCGCAGTATAAGGTGGATTCCTCTTTCTCTTAAAATATTCAAACTCAGCTGTGATATTTTTTTTAAATATAGGCAAAGATTTTGATATTATTATTAGATACCTCGACTTCTGTATTGATGAAACAAAAAATATTCTTAAAAGTCAACACTATTATCGCTGATTACATAAATATAAAGAAAAATAGCATGGACATTAAAGGGGAGGGGTTTACATTAATAGGAGATTAGTTGAACCAAAAGTTGAAAGTAAAGTTGGCTGGTATCCAATTTTTTGCAGGCGATTAATTGAAAGTAAGTTTATCACATAAATCTACTAAAACTGTCTCTTCGTCCATGGCGCAGCCGCGAACTACCCAACTTGAGTAATAGTTTATGAAAAATACGCTGACCACTTCGACACAACTCAGAATCAGCGAGCCAAACAGTCGCATATTAAACGCAAAGCGCTTGCCAAATTTACAATCAGACATAAAACCAGACACACATGCACAAGTAATATTTTTATTTTTTATTTCTTATTGTAAAACTAGTCAAGAAACGACACTGATTGCAGATAAACCGATGCACTTGGCAACACTTTGGCTAAAAAATCGCCAATTGCACACAGCCAGCGGCCAGCGGCCAGCGACTCATTAAACGGCTCATTATGTGCGGTGTGTGTGTCGCGTCGCTAAATGATCGAAAACGAGATTTTTAACGACAATAATTGCGAAATGTCCCACAAGCTGGATGCTGGTGGAAATAAAAGTGTGTAGAGTAATGAGCAACAGTTTTTGCAGTTGCATGGGAATTGCGTTTAATTGCATTGCATAATGGACACTTTTTGACTGTTCTCGTAAAATTATTGATTGATTGCTTGCTTGCGATAAAAGAGGCATAAGTAAATATACAATGTTATATATACGATATTATACATACATACATATATTGCATTGCATTTACTGGGAACTTCTAAACTATGAATATTATTAAATTGTATAGTTTAAGTTTGGCTGGGTTAAGTTAGGGGCTACTCCAGGGAAATCAGTAGACGCTTGTACCCTATTGATCTGTCCGTTGTGGTAGTGCAAAACAGCTTAACGGTACCAATATATTATCTGAAGAAGTATCCTTCTTATGAAGTTTCACAGGTAGCCAATTTTCTCTAGAAGAGAGTACCGCGGAGTAATTATAAAGTAAATAAATCACATAACCCATGGTTTAGCCCGCCCGCAGCTGTTTTGATACGAGAAAAATTTACTAACGAGTACACAGAAAGGTATCCTCCAATTTTTTTTCTTAAACTATCACGAGGAAGGACGCTGCATATGAGAGCGAATCAATGGTAGTACAACCTTAAAGATTTCCGTAGCAATGTGGATAAAACTGCATGGCCCCTCGAGGCGAGCATTACCCAACAGTGGGTATTCCGGAATCGTAAGAAACTTGGCTGACCTTTTAGCTATCCAAAATTCATTCCCATGATATGCCCAAATCTAGAGGATTCATAGAAACTTCGAAATGAATGCCCACTATTTGGTAATACCCGCCTTTTTCAGATTTATAAATTTCTATTTTATAGAGCTCCCAATTGGATTAAATTTTACTCTTTCTGGCTCAGTTGAAAAGATGTTTGCTCTACAGTTTAAGTTGTCTGCCGGAGGGCCTTATTTCGACCCGTATGGGATTTGAGTGTTTTCAGGGTTTCTAAGTTATGTCCCTGTAATGTGAATTAAAAGATTTTGTTGGCTAGTAACACCATTTCTCGGAAGAAACCAATCTTCAATGGGGATCCTCTGTGATATTATTTAATAGTAAAAATTCTAGCTAGCGCTTCTCATAGTTTTTCGGTTTTATAAATAATTGTTCTCTTTTTCTAAACGTTACGATTAATCCTTCAGAAATCTATTTAAATACTTTTTAATTTACAAAAATGCACTCTTGAGGTTTTGGTGTTGCCGGACCGCGCCTACTAGTTCTGGAGCGTACGCCGCTTAACAACAGCATGCAATGCTTTAAATACCTAGCTGAACTGTGGCCTTAACCGCAACCGTCTCTGTAAGGGAACCGTTTTAATAATGTTACATGCGTCAAAGGTTTCGAGGTTTTTAAGCCACGCAACGTAACTAGCAGACTATTAGCAATCAGCGTTGTACTTCAGAAGCACAACATCGAAGCTAATGAGAGCAAAAAATGGGTTATCCCATTCATTATTTAACTTCCAAATCTCGACGCTCCAACAGACGCCAGAGGGATTAACTATCGTCTCGCGTGTTGCTTATTTCTCCATATTGGCCACCGCTTGCCGGCAGATCTTGGAAATAATACAAAGAAACTTCTTTGGCAACACTCAAGGCAATTAGTCAGCCGTGATTGATTTTGTCGCCGATCAGCTTCCCAGGCACGACAGAAGGCATAGTCTAGAACTATCGGGCGAGATCCGAATGTAAACGAGACAGCCGCTCGAACTGACAGCAAACCGAAATGCCGTAAACAGCATTGCTGCTGAAAGAAGGGGAATTGGGGCGGGGGAATTGACTTTTCGATAGCGGGACCACGCATGCAACCTTCTGTATATAAGGAATGCTCAGGGTGGTCATCGCCAGATTGTGGATCCAAGTAAGACACGCTACTCTCGCTGGTCCAAGGCACATCTACAGAACGATACAAATGCGGCTAAAGTAGCAGAAATAAATTTAAATAGACATGCAATAAATTCATCAAACAAAAATTATCAAGAAAAGAATGGATTGGGTTATAAAACTATATTATTAGAAAAGTGTTTCAAAGTTTTTTTTTTTAATTTTTCCACTTTCCTACAAAGTTTGAAATGTTAGTGTAATTATTGTGGGATAAACAATTTTGGAAAATGTCAGTGACACAACTGTCCATTTTATGGCAATTAGAGGTATATCTCCGGAACTGTTTTATAAAACTATACCAAATTTGATGCACACTTTGCAATCCAAGTAAATACGCATAATTTAGACAATTATGGAAAAACACACATACTATGAACATCTTCCCAAATAAAAAACAAGAAAATTTGGTTAGCACAGTTGGTTTGCAACCCAATTACTATAAAACCACAAATCTTAATTTTTTCTTTGCCCATAGAACTGTTCAAAAGGTTACTGTTGGCATAACAACTGAAATTTCAAAACTAATTTAAATTTTAAATATTATTAAGTTGCCTAACCAATTATTTGGTTTTTATATGCACAAAACACTTCTAAATTAAACGAAATTATTAATTTTTGAGCTCAAGACCAGTATAAGGAAAAGCATATTGGAAAAAAAGACAACAAAAGTCAGGAGTGGTAGAAATTATAGCTATTTCGGAGATCACCACATCTCCTCATCAGATTTCTTTCATGACTACACCGGTATTCGAACCCACAACCTACAGCTTGCTGGGCAAGTGCGTTGCCAATGGACCACATTCGGCTTATGAACTGCTGTTGCTTTTTAACACTGACCTTGAGCGCAAAAATTAATACTGTCATTTAATAAAAAATCAGGCCGAAAAATAATATACCTATGAATATTTGAAATGGATGAGCTCGCTGCTAAATTAAGTTATAAATATTTTATGAGCATCTTCTAAATTTATGCTTAGAAACGTAAAATTTTGGTGTCATCACCTTTTTCGGCAAATAAACCAATTTTGGAAGCATATTTCGGAAAAAATTTCTTGGACCATTTTGCTTACCATTTCCATACATGTGTTTTAAAATTTTATTCAATTATTTTTCAATTAAACTGCGGCATATAAAATTCACAAAATTTGAAAGCACAAAAATCAATCTTTGATTAAAAATGTCTCAACACTTAAAATGTCGTAATTGAGTGAGGCGTAAATCCTTCAAATAGCCAGATTTCCCAATCAAAGGAAACATACGAGTACTAACCGGAGCTCACTTACCTACCAGCGTACCTACAATTGCTTGGATTTATCTACCTTGGAACCTTCAAAATCACAACCAACTAGCACTCAAAGCCTTGACATGATAAACGAGTGAACGAATGGCTGAATGAATGAATGATTGTAATACAAAGCAAGCCAAAGCCAAAAGTAGATATTGCACTGCAACAAGCAACAGCTGCAACAAAAACAAAAATGAGAGTGATGGGGAACAGCAGCCTCAGCTGCTTGAAAGAAGCCAGAAAAAAGTGAGGAAGAGAAAAAGGCGACCCGCCAGACAGTGGTATTTTGACATGAAAAATACAGTTTTTTGAAAATTCAATTACTATTATTGATACTAACAATATTTAAATAAACCAAATTTATTATAATTTATTATGAAACTGACAAACCTATACAAAATCAAAGTACCAGAAATCAGAAGAATATTAATCAACTAAAACTGTTTGAGATTTTTGTTCAGCTGAGCAATATGTTTTTCTAATAACTTTTATTTTAACAGCTTCTTTTTTTTGCTGGTGCATATCAGTGCAAATATTTTAATAATAATAATAATTTTTGGGTGATTTACAAAGCCCTTGGAAAGATTCACTAATAAATATTTCGCGGTTTTTGGCAAAGAACGAAATTTTACTAAAAGTATGGCATAAAAAAATTGGTAATCTTAACAGTTTTCCCAATTTGCCAAGGAACCATGCAAAACCATTTAAATGTACAGCAACGTCGGAAAAACGGAAGAACAAAAACAAACACTAAAAAATATTCCCATAAAAAATCTTAATTAGCTGCTATTAGCGGCTGAGTTCAATAATTGTCATTTTATAGGGTCTTGCAATAGGAACGCACAAAAGTAGACCGATAGTAACAGCAAGCGACGCCATATATTTCCCCGCTCTTTTGACATTTCTCTTCAGTAAGGTTTGCCATTTCATCATGGAAAGATATACGATCCAACAACGAGTCGAAATTATTAAAATTTACTACCGAAATTCGGAGTCAATGGCCTCAACTTTAAGAGCGCTATGTCCAATTTATGGTCGTCGTCATTTCTTGCTGAATGGCTTCGTCAATAAGCAAAATATGCGTTATTGGACCGGCAGCAATCCACACGTACTCCATGAGTCAACATTGCATCTCGAAAAAATTACGGTTTGATGCGGTTTATGAGCCGGCGGCGTCATTGGGCCGTACTTCTTCCGTGATGATCAAGGATCAAGACCGGCACGTTACTGTGAATGGGAATCGCTACCGCTCAATGATAACCGAATATTTTTGGCCCGAATTCGATGATATGGACTTGGACAATATGTGGTTCCAACAGGATGGCGCCACAAGGCACACAGCGAATGTCACAATCGATTTATTGACAACCAAGTTTGGTGAACGTGTTATCTCACGAAATGGCCCAGTCAATTGGCCGCCTCGGTCGTGCGATTTGAGGCCGTTAGACTATTTCTTGTGGGACTACGTCAAGTCCATGGTCTATGTCAACAAGCCAGCGACGATTGATGAACTTCGTACGAATATCGAACGTGAAATTGCAGCAGTATCGGCCGATTTATGCTTGAAAACCGTCGAAAATTGGGTTCAGCGTCTCGACTACTGCAAGCGTGCCCGTGTTGCCCATGCAAAAGAAATCGAGTTCCATACATAATGGCATCGAATGTACTTTCACAGGAATAAATAATTTAATTCATATCCCAAACCATTTTTGTTTTATTTAAAAGAACTTTTGTAGCGTTCCTATTGAAACCCCCTTAATTTTATTTATTAATTAATTATATTATATAATATTATGAGTAAATACTTATTCCTTTAAAAATTAGTATTTTTTGACTTGATGTTGGAGTGTTTATTATTTAAAATGCAAATTTTATATAAAAAATCATTGGAAATAATGAAAACTGTACTTTATTTGACGCTCTTTGCTTAAAAACTACCTTTTCCTTTTTTAACTTTGAAGGATAACGGGTTTGACGTACCGTTATCTGCGATCTGAAAATAAAGTATGGAGTTTTAACTTACCGTTTACACTTTTTTAATTACGAGAATTTGTCCTTACCTTTTTATAGAGTTTAAGGCATTTTTGACGTTAGGCTTGTATATTCAAAATTATTATGAACAGATGAACCAAATTTCCAATTCATACATTTATCGAAGTGCCTTTCATGGCGTTTTTAAAACATTTTTGAGGTTAGGTTTGTACCTATAGCAGGTATGCGTTAAAATAAACTTATTACCTACATTTTTCGTTTGTTTCCTTCCGATGTTAATATACACACAATGATTAATTTCCGGTATTATATATGTATTTATCGTTTTTGAGGTTAAGTTTATGTGATAGTTATGCGTTATAATGAATCGATTTTTTTTTTAATTTACACCCAGCGCAACAAAAAATGCCACATCAAGTATTTCGTGGGAATTTGATTTTAGTGAGCTAGGCATTCCCCGAATGTTAATAAAATGAGTTGAATGGGTCTAGCTATGGTTTAAACTATGGGTTTAACTTTCTTGCTGACCTCTATTAGTATTTCAAAGCTCATAGACTACGCGTGTTTCGGATAGTCGAGAAAAACCAGGAAAACCATTCCCAAGAAAACATAGCTGTCTCTGGCTCTATATGACGTAATTCATATAGCAGCACACATGTAGTTCAGGCAATTCAATGGACATTCAGTCCGTCATTTATTTTCTAAAAAAAAATAAAATATGTATTTCATATAACATTTTATATAACCACAAAAAAAAGTTCATATAAAAATAAAAAATTTGCGTAAGCTTATACTGTTGATATAACAATTTAACCATAAAAAAACAAAACAAAAACTTATACATAGTATTTTCCTGAAGATTTTACTTTTTTTAAAACCTCCTCAGTATCTTTTATATAATTATAAAATTCACAGCATGTCATATTGAAGTTGAACTTGCACTGGATAATACGAGTACTTTCCAAAGTATCAATATGTAAAGAATTGCTTTTTTTTGGTCCATTGAGCACATATTAAAGAAAATACGCGCATTATGACTAGCATTACATACATAAGCATTATGACTAGATATTGCGTATAAATATTGAACCATTTTTAGCAAATTTTGTTTTCGTTCCTTTTCTAAAGTTTAAAAAACAAAATCATTTTTCCATTGTGTCCTTTGATTCTAAGATTTCTTGATTTGTGTTAAAAAATGATTTAAGATATGCAACTTCTTCGAAACACTCATCAGACAGAACGATATTTTTGTCATACAAATAGGTAATAGTTTTTTGAACGTCCGCCCATTCAGGAATATAGTCTAACATCATCCAATTAAATGTTGAACATTTTTTTAAAGGGACGACCCAGTTATTTAAGTAGTGCTGTCTCAAAAAAAGTTTTAGTGTCATTTTCAAAATTTAAAATTTTGTCTGCATTTGCATCACTGTTTTTCAAACTGGTCAAAATAATTTGCGTTTGAATTCCGGTAAAAATGTTCTCAAGTCTATATTTCAAATCACATTGAGTTTCTTTTAAAATTAATTGAACTTCCATTATTGTTATATGCTTTTTTTAAATTTTTTTAATTTGTCTTTCAATAACAAAAGCTTGGCTTTGGACAAATGTAAAATATGCTTCTGCTAGAGGATTTTTAAAAAAAGTCAGTAATTAATTTTGGCGCTCCTTTTTCAACTTCAAAAAATTCTTTTAGGGGTTTCCAAAGCTGCAATATATGACAACCATCGACTTCTTGAGTATGAGAGTATGTCGTGAAACGTTACTTGTGCGTTTTCACAAAACTCTTTTAGTCGCTCAGTCCTTACCGTAAAGATGCTGAAATATTTAAAAATCTTCAGCACAACTGCTTCAACGTCAATAGAGAACACATCTGTAGCCGTTGAAATTGTAATATGGAGAATATGAGCGGAACAACCAGAGCCCTCTATTTCTCTAGCCAATACGTCTCTCAATTTATAAAAGATGTTATTTCTGTCTTGCCTTTCTCTCTCTTCGAAATTAGTGTTTGTATTATCGGCTCCAAATGCCATAAGATTTCGTAGTGGAATATTAGATTTTTTTAAAGAATCGATGCAAAATATTGTAATTGTGTCAGATGTTTCATTGGGCAATGATTGTATTTTTAATACTTTAATTTGTAAGCCTTCTGCCTCGGTAAAATAATGAATAAGTAGTGGAAAGATTTTCACAGCTTTATGATTGCTGGAATCAGTTGATATTCCATAGAATGGAACATGGTGTTTAAGTATTTCGGTAAATTTGTCAACTGAATGTGGTGCCAAAACATATGTTTTATTAGAGCAGTAGTTTTGGTTCTGGCAGTGGATTGTTTTGCAGCGATTTCTGAATCCGGATACAATAGAGAATCTAGTTTTTTAGTACAATCTGTAGAGTTGAATGAATTGTGGTGATTAATTATTTTGAAGGCACTGGTTATTTCCGCAACATGTGTTGAACGCTCCAGTTTTGAATTTTTTTCGAACTTATTTCATTTGAACTTGATGCAGTATATAACTTTGATTTATGTTTAGCGTTTTTGACATGGTCTTCTATACTCGTTCTCCCACCATTCGCTATAGAAATTTCGGCACCACATTTCGTGCAATGCACCTGATGGTCAGTTTTGCTTTTTTTAATATAAGACCATTCAGCTGTGTAGCTGTCAGAGAACTTACACTTCCATTTTGGCATTTGCTTCAATAGAAAAAATAACATTTGAAATGATAAAATAAGAAAGAAATTAGAAAAACTTACAAGATGTTAACATCACCACTCAATAAACACGCCGAAAGCAATCACAAACGAAATCAGATGTTCGTGTTAGAGTAGAAAAAATTTTTGTTATCGATTTTTAATTATTGATAACTAAAAGCTAAACTAGAGATGAAACTATTTTCAGAACCAAAATCAGACAGAAAGAAAAGATATCTTTATTGATCTACTTATATATAAAAACCAGGACAATTTGAAGTGGTCTAGGACACCAGTACAAACTAACTGAAGCCAGGACAAATCCTGGAAAACCAGGACGAATGGCAGCCCTATTTTAACCGCAAAAATGAAAGAACTGTGGATCAACAGGTCAAAAAGTAAAGTATAATGTACTGAATCTGAATGTGGACATGTCATATTTTCTGGAGAGTTCAAATTCAAATTAATAATCTCTGTTGGCCTCTAATACTTCCCACTGTCAAGTATTCTCCCTATATCATGGTATCTATCATCATGGAATCTATTGTACTCAATGGGGTTGTACCTAGCTTGGAGTCATTACCAGAAAAAGAACCATATCTAATTTTTCAGAACGATTTAGCGACATGTCATCGGGCACGAGCTGTAACTTTCACCACTTTTTTACCCATTCAACTACTTATAACTATTTTTCGGTCTATTGTTGAACGTTAGATTACAAAATATGTCACTAGATTGGCCAGGGAATAGTCCGAACCTCAACTCAATAGAAAAAGTTTCGGCTATTAGATTAGGAGCTAAAATTCGCAAACACCAAGCAAAGTATGGTTTGAGGAAATTACGCCTGAATATTTTAAAAATATATATAATTCGATGCCCAAGAGAGTGCAAAGTGAAAATACGCACAGGGTGAAAATACACAAAGTTTGAAAAAAATAAAGAAAACAAAATCTTTCAAAATGTATTCGCATTTTCTATAAATTAAGCGTAAGTATAAAAAGGAGCAAAAAAAAAAATTTTATCTTTCCAATTTGTCAAATTTTTCAAAGTTTTTCCCAGTGGTCAAATGCTGTCCTCTTTATTTATTAAAATTAAATTAGCCAATAAATTGCCATCAAAATTTTCTGCAATATTTTGATCATTCTAGAGTTATGAAGCTCAAAACTTCGAAGTGCGAAAAAAGTGTGAAAGCATTTTTTTTTTGTTAAAGGGTACTCGCTAAAAATTAAAGCCTTGTGCCGGCTTCTATTTTTTTTTTAAAGTGTGTGAATGATTACACCACTGTGCGCCATGAAAGTACGAAGAAAAAGTGCTAGCAATATATCAGTGACCTTAAAATGCATATTTATTCACAGAAATTTACATCCGTGTATGTCGATGGAGTAAATCGTGGGTGTGCGTGTGTGCGTGGTGTGTAAGCACTTACGCTTGTTGCATAAAGCACCAGCCGCAAAGTATCCCAGCCCTGTTAGTCATTTTTTGCTTTTTGTTAATTTTCCAGTGCCCATGCAAATAGGTAGGTAGTTTTTGGCCAGCAGCTATGCATACGAGCATGCAAATAGGTTGGAAACACACACACACACACACCCGCACACATTTATGTCCAAACAAATATTGCTACTAAATTACACGCCGCATGTGAGTTGCTAAACATTCAACTGAAAATGCAAACAAGTAGCAGCTACCGAGCGCTACATCTGGTGGAATAGAAAAAGTACAACAAGAGAAAGCAGTGCAAGCGCAACAGAAGTGCAAATGAGGAAACAACAGCTACAATAACAAAGCTATGGTTTAAGCAGAAAGAGGAAGACCATTGACTTGGGACGCTGTAGCCTACAGCCTGTAGGCAAATGACTACTAAACTCTAGGATCGTTTGTATTTACATGAGTAGATATTTATGTATGTATTTATAGACTTGCATGCATATAGTACAACATCTAACATACCACTATACATACATACATACATCCATTTTTATACATAGAGTCCCTTTGTTGATTGTACCTGTAGCAGCGGGCGTTAATAGGTTATTAGTGTGTCGCCCCCATATGGGAGCTGTGGTGAATTTAGAATGATTATCCAAATAAATACATACATACATATGTAAGTAGGTATGTACATAAAGAGCATGATAAAGGGAGAGTGGAATAACCAGATAGAGAGAAAGGGGGATAAAGAAATTTATATAAAAAAATACTACAATACATATTATGCCGGGGTTATAGAGAGCGCAACCCCTAGATTTTGAGTGACTGAAAGTGCCGCCAGTTGAAGTGAGTTTAAACCTGTCAGAAACTTTGTCGGCTCGTTTATGCAAAGAGCGATGTAGCGTGGTATGGCATAGAAAAGAGAAAGGCTTTTAAATAACGTTTGAAAAAATAGTTGCAACATTCATATAAATCTTTAGCAAAGCTTAAATATTTTTTATAATTTTAAACACTAGCTTACTAAAGCTATTTTTCATACGTACAGTGTTGTGCATATTAAAAGCAGGAAAATTCGACGTAATAAAGTTGGTCACTTTTGTTTATCATTTTTTATAATTCCATAATATAAACAATATAAATACAAGTTGGAAATTTTTCAGAAAATGTATAAAAATTTATATATTGAAAAAAAGGGTAATAAAACCTTTTTACTTTTTAATACGGATTTAGAATAAGTTAGAGTATACAGTTTTATAGCCCATTTAATTTTAGTATAACAAAAATCAAGTTGCAAGCGACTAAAAATTTCCGTTTATTTTTGATAATTTTTTTCCGGAAATCCACGTTTGTTTGGAAGAAAATGTCCCACAATGTCAGCAAAAAAAGTCGACGCGAATTTTCAGTCCGACACTTTAAACTTGCACAAAGTTTTATTAAAGTTTCATTAAGATTCTGAAAAAAGAGTTTGAAATTTTTTTTGAAATAAATGACAATATTTTGAAAGGTGACGTATTTTTATTTACATAAGTTATATTATAGAAGAAGCTGAGCTTTTATTAAAAATTGTCAAAAAGCAAATTAATAAACATAAGTGGGCAACTGTATTATTTCTTTTAATATGTACAAGACCGTATATACTAATTTTTAGTCGCACCAACTAACACGTTTTTAAAACTGATTTTTTCGTTTTAAGGGATATACATAAATTTTCAAAAAAAGCTTTATATGTTTTTATTTGAAAATTATCTAAGTGTAATAAAACAAAAATTATGATTTTAATTTCAAATATAAGTAAAAAAATATTTTCATTAGAACAAGTTTTTTTAGATCAGGTATAAAAGCATAAATAAAAATTAGCTGAAGAGAAATCAAAGTTACGAAATTCATTTAAATCAAAGGAAAAAAATAAAAAAAAACCTATGGCGCGAAAAAATAAAGACTTTTTCATATCAATTGTAACAAACTTCAATTCTGTGCTCTCCACACATGCTTTTGTTGTACTTGATGCATGCCACTTGGTCATTCGGTGAGTTTCTAAGAATTGTCAATAAATAAAATCATCTGGCAAGCTTTCTATTCTGAAATAACAAAGCACAAAAAAGAAAAACACTTTTACTCCGAATTCAAAAACGAAACGCTTCTTAAAATAAAACCTAAAAATTATTTTAATGTTAATTGTTAGTCGGAACCTCGCTGACTGAGATAACACTAAATTTGAATGCGGCCTACAAAGGAAGAAATAAACTACGCTGCAAAATATATACGATCCTAGTCGAAAGTCGAACATTAGTACTCCAGGATTAAGGTTTTAAAACGCAACTGGACATAGTTTATAAGCAGTGCTTTTTCATGAATTTCTATAAGCAGATTTGAGGACATAAGGCACGCCTCAACAAATTTTTTAGATTCGCGATATTTCAAAATACATTTATTCACTGGATAACGATAACTTTTTACGGGTTAGTGTAATTATATTAAATATTTTTATTTTACTTTTATAAAGTGTGCGGGTCATTTAAACTAATGGTACTGAGCGCAAAAGACACGTGTGCTATTTTAGATTTAAATAATCACAATTTTCCTTTTCATGTAGCTACCGAACATATTGGGTGCAATTGCAGCTCATTGTATCGTTTTTTCTTCTTAAAAGCTCGGCGTTACAAATCTTTTTGATAGAAAAACAGGTGCAGGCCCAAAACTACAATGGAGAGTAATGATCGGCTATTAGAACGAAAATTCCTCCAGCATTGACAAATGACAGCCAGGGAGTTAGAAAAGACTTATTCTGTAACTATAAGCAGTTAAACAAGGCGTAGGTTAATTTTGAAAACTTAAACGATTTTTATTTATTTAATATAAAAATACATTCTAGGGTTTTAACGTGACACCCCTATTTCCACCCTCTTTGTTTTTATGCAATCCTCTCCCTAATTAAACTCTTAGTATCAAATTTGATTGACTTTCGACATGATTTGGTAAAATATCATATATAAAAATTGTTTGCATATCACCGTTATATAAGAGATGGGTGTGGATTTTGTCTGATTTAAATAATTTTCGAAACAATGACTGCAGAGTTGAAATGCACCGGTGTACCAAATTGGTAGAGTATGAAAAAGTTTTTTCGGAGGTATACATACATACATATATTGTTCTTAAGTGGGCGACGTCAAGCCCATTTCACAAAATTTTCGATGCCTCGAATGGTCTTCTCCAACGCAATCCAGTGAATCATAATTATTTTTTTATAATAATAATAATTAGGTTTGCTGTTCGGCCGAACTTCTCCAACAATTTGCGTTGTCCATCTTGATGTTATAACACAATTTGAGGACCTATAGTTTTACTCCGTCTCGGAATGACAGATGATTTTTGTAAAAAAAATTTTTAAGGCAGAAATACACTGGAAGGTTTGCCATTGTCTGTCATGATTTCGATACATTTTGATAGTCGGTTATATAGGTTACGATGAAATTTTTTTTTGAACGGAGCTGCCATCTGTTTGAAAGGTTTCATTCAATTAAAACATTTAGAGAAATGAATTATTCCAATATGGGTATCAAACGGAAGGGGATTAATAAAGCTTTATTTCTCAAATGATTTGCAAGAATATCAAAAAATTTACATTTTACAATATGAGTGCCAAATTAAAAGCTTGAAGAAAGCTTAGTTTCAAAACTTCTTTAGATATGGTTGCCACCTGTTTAAAAAATTAATTGAGATTATAATAAGTAAAATCAGATGTTGAAATATGCGTCTCAAAAGGAGGAGTTTTGAGAAAGCTTTCGTTTGAAAACACTTTTGCTTAAAAGAGTAAATTAAATGAAATTATTAAATTGAAAGGAGCATCAGACTCAAAGTAACTAGGCTTAGAAAACTTGATCATGCAACTATATTTAAAGAGTTTTGCGACGCGTTTCAAAAAACCACACGCGTGCACCTAAGTGCGCGAACCTGAAGTATAACTTCTGTGTAATTAAAAAAGGAGAAATAGTAGTAAAAATTAGAAGTAGCATTAGTGAAAATTGTGGTAGAATTTATTGAAAATGTAACAAAATAGTGGTAGAAGTTAGTAGCAGCTGTACTAAAAATAGTGGTAGAAATTAGTAAAAATAGTGGTAGAAATGAGTAGTAGCATTAGTAAAAATAGTGACAGAATTTAGTCAAAAATAGTGGTGGAAATGAGTAGTAGCTTTAGTAAAAATAGTGCTAGAAATTAGTAAAAATAGTGGTAGAAATTGATAAAATTAGTGGTAGAAACTAGTAAAAAATAGTGGTTGAAACTGGTAACAAATAGTGGTAGAAATTAGTAAAAATAGTGCTAGAAATTAGTAAAAATAGTGGTAGAAATAAGTAAAATTAGTGGTACAAATTAATAAAGTTAGTGGTAGAAACTAGTAAAAATAGTGGTAGAAACTGTTAAAAAACAGTGGTAGAAATTAGTAAAAATAGTGCTAGAAATTAGTAAAAATAGTGGTAGAAATTAATAAAACTAGTGGTAGAAATTAGTAAAAAGAGTGGTAGAAATTAATTCTCCTTCCCTCCGACTGCCCCACCACGCGCGCCATCCCCTCCCTTTTCCTGTCGCTTTTTCGATTCATTCGATATTGGAATTACAGCCCAACGAGCGCAAAGAAGTTTCACTTCAAAATTTAAAAATCACAGTATTATTTTGAGTCGTCAGCCTTTATTCGAAAACATTTTCGAAAAGAGTATAAAGGCTGTGGCTTTAAATTAATTGGTAAACTCGTGGAAATTCTAGGTTACTGTTGTTGAATGAAAAAGGTTTAAGAAAGATCTCTCTTTCGCAAAATATAATCGGATAGCGGGTGGACAACATTTAAAATTTTAGGTTCAGGAAAACTTAGTTGTAAAAAGGTTTTAAGGAGTGGCTAACTGTTACATAATTATTTCAAAATTTATAAATAACGTAAGTGGAATCAAGATATCTTAAATATAAATATTTATATTTAACCAAAAGTGTTTTGAAAGCAGTTCGTAAAAAATTTGCTACATTTCGAAATTAATACATTTTTTTTAAAGCTAAATAAAATATAATACAATTAAGTTGTTATGAAAAACAGTATATCGAATTATCAAGACACTTTTTTAAATAAAATTCCATTTTTGTTCTGCAATCAACACTTCAACTGCCGATCCCTGTATATTGTCAATATCTTGGAATATAATTTTTGAGATTCCCTTAACACTGAAAGACTTGCTTGATTTATATAACCTCCTGAATAAGTGCATTGAGATAATTAGCCAATAATTGTAGCTTTTATTAGTGTTATGGATATTTCTACCAATAAATATGTTTGCACTAAACTCGAGTTACAGATTACGGAGTTGATGGAGTAGATGTTTTTTTTTTTTTAAATAGTGAACCAAATTGAAACAAAGCCACATAAAATGTTCCTTTGGAAGAAAAAGTGGAGAGAAGAATTAAATCGAAAGCTTTTGCCAGCCTGTTGCACAGAGCGCTAAAGAGTAATTGAGATTGCTCGCTCAAGAGCATAAGCAAAATAAATTAGTTTTGAAAAAATGCAGCGACACCAGATGTTGTGGCAAGTGGCAAGCGAAGGAATAGTCTGTGTTTTTCCTTTTCTCTTACAACAAAACTAACAACAGTGGCAAATACAAAAAGAGCAGAGCACCATAATATTGTGATTGCACACACTAGTTGCTCAAAGTGAGAAATTCACCACCACCACATCACACCGAGTGAGTATAGTAGAGCATAAAACCGACCATTATGAATTGACAGCACAACTCACCACTGCTGAACTACTCGACTGAGTGGATCGAGCGAAATTACGCGAATAGCTAGCAGCAGCTGGTGCTTGGTATTTTTCACAATGTATCGGGTTGTTGAGCATTACGGACGTGTGCTAATTTGAACGCGGTCGTCAATCGGATAACTAAAAGGAGAAATAGAAATAAAAATAAAAACAAATTTAAACTAAAAATCAGAAATCAAAAATCTAAATGGGTAATTAAAATTCTAGAGTAAATATTGTGCGGCAAAAGGAATTGAACGAAATTAAAATGAAAACGAAATTATGTAAATAAATACATAGCAAAAGAAAAGCTGAGTACAAAAAAAAAAAACAAAAAAATTTGGAAGCGGCTTGGCGCTAGTGTAAGTGAAAACTTTATTGGCAGATTTATAAAATCGAAAGAATTCACACTGATAGGCGGACTGTGGAACGCGCGCCAAAAAATGCTGCGAAACTTTTTTTTTTATTTTTTGTTTTTAATTTTCGTGCCACAAATCAGCTTGTGTGTGCGGAAAAATATTTTTATATTTGAGCAATGGGGCATTTACTTTCGGTTGTTTTTTTTTTTTTTTTTGCTACCGGCGGTGTCATTACAAGTAAATTTAGTTTTGGAATGCAAGCGATTGCAGTTAGTGGTTGTTGTCTTGTGAACAGAGAAATAAAAATTTCTATATTTATTGGAAAAGAAAAACAAATAACAAAAAGTGCTATGTGGTTTCTAGTTGATTTGGGAAGAAAAGCAGAATTTGAAATTTTGAGAACCAATTTAAAAAAAAAAAATTTTAGCGAATATCGCTGAACTTAATTAATTCAGAGCCTGTAAGTAGGATGTTTCAAAAATATTTTGAAGACTTTTTTTTTAAAAGCCAACGCTTAATACTAAAAAAAACAATACATCAACCCTTCACAAATTTCCCACACTTCCTTGAGTTCACTGTCCTAGTATGCATTCTAAATATATTCCTGTTACGGTATTCTATGCGTATTAATTGCCTGCATTATCATCCTACGCCGTCCAATACATGCGTTGCCATTTTCCATTCTAGCCGCCCTCCAGCTAAATTATGGCGCTTCACTGGCACGCGCACTAAAAAAAACGGCAAATAAATAAAATAGAATTTAAGTAAACAAAGGCTAAACCTTGGGGGAAAAAGGTAGCCACCACTCACCGCTTAAATGTCACGCAAAGAGGCGTGTGCAACAGAAGCTACAACAAAAACCATCTGCCCACCATCATGCCCGTTGCGACAAAACTCAACATGCCAACACGTCTACAATTATTTTACAATTTTACGCATAATTCCCACAACTCTCACGCGTATGCAACGGTAAACAATAGCATTAGCTGTTGCTGTATTTAACTGTTGTGTGGCGGGATTGTGGCGTTACTAATATTATCATATTGATTATTTTTGCAATCGTTGTTGTTGCTATATTTTTACTACTACTATGGCAATTGTGTGCAGAGAATTTAACTCCCCCTCGCAAGATTGTGAATGTAAAAGTGTTCATGTTCCTAAACTTATATTTACTTGCATTGCTATTACATATCTACATATATATGTACATAGATCTAATAAGATGCACGGTGCGTATACGTAACTTGTTGATTCACGGTGAAAATTGACGACAGTTGTACACAAACGTAGCTTTTTAAGCTATTATGTTAAATAAAAGTGTTAAGGAATGGGGGCGCCCTCCAGTCCAGGCAAAATAGAAAATTGGTTATGACTTTTTCCTTAAACAAAAACATATTCATTAAATAAAATGTAATTTTTTGAGGCTAGGTAATTTTATTGTACCTAATTCGATATTTTTAGTGAATTTGTTTCTAGTTGGCATTAATTGATATTATACACATAATCAAATGTTTGTATTTACAAAAATTACTTGACGCACATTTCTTTGGCGCCAGATTTTGTAAGGTCCCGTCTAAAAAGTACTAGGTTAGGTTAGCTTGATGTGGTAGTCCCCGCAGAGGGTACACACTCAGATATATTTAAAGAGTGCATTGTAAAAAAAATGTTAACTAGAGAAACGATGAAAAATTAAGTCCCGAAAACTGCTGATTTCTACCCCCGAGAGCTCCGCTGTGGTGCTAATCAACTAAGAGCCTAGGTACTTGCACCCCAGCGTCGCAAAGTCAGGGTAGCTGAGTAGAAAATGAAAAGATGATTCCACCTCGTTAACCTCAACACAGTCAGGGTCAAATACACTATCCAGCCTAACCACATAAATACCTATAGGAAAATGTATTGTCAGAACTCCAAAGCGGATCGATAGTTGTCCCTTTATTAGCGACCGGAGCTCCTTCGTGCGCCTACATCGACCAAAGCATATTGGTAATTCAGCATGTCGTGGTAATTGTTCAGTGCTCGCTCAGCAGACATAAAGCCCATCTGTTCAATAGAAATCCGTAGGCGGCCAGAGGAGCTCCCACCCTCTCCCTGCTTGGAGTTATAACTTCAAGGGTACGATGCCGAGGGAGCTCATCAGTCTTGCAGTTTCCTGCAATGTCACAATGGCCTGGTACCCAAATCAGTCCGACATGAAAGTACTCAGAAGCGGCTGAGAAAGAAGACAGGAACTCCCCGATGAGTTCCGATCTGACCATTAGGCTATGATTACAGCCTGATTGATTAGAATATGTTTGCCCGTCTAAAGGGTATTACACTGGTGAGTAGCCAATCCGCCGCCTTCTGATGGTGTCAGGATTTCACTCGTCCGTGAAGAAGTTTATGCGCCCTCGCCTACAAACTCCACTCCCTTCTATTCCTTTCTTAGCGAGATGTAAGAGAAGAAGGATACATTTGGAGCCAGAACCAGCAGGTAGCAATCCGTTTCTAGAGTGTTTGTAGTTTGAAGCTATAGCCGGATTGCAGGACGGACTGCAGCAATCTTGCTGGCATTTGCCACAGGCATCACATTTAGTGGGTGTGGTCCGAAGTGCTCCACCGATTCTCAATATATGGCCCACTAGAGCCCTTTCTGTCCAAAAATAGGCCCAAGTATCTAAAAGATACTAAATAGTATTAATAAATCTGCTCTCCAGAGAAGGTATACTGGAATAATCAATTGAATAGTTTCGATCACAAATTTGTATTGATTAAACTATAAGTGATTTCGACAGATACGTCAATTGAACTGCGAAGTAGTATCTAAAATGTCGGTTGTGCCTGCAGTGTCCGTTGTGAAGAATGTCTTTAAGCACTTTTGTGTTACTTTATCGTCGTGTTTTTTTCTCTATTCAAAGCAATACTTGTAGTATTCATTGCATAGCTGTGGTTATAATGCGAAAATTATCCACTACCGAATATGAAGAGAAAATCACATATGCATTATTTTAAATAGATCCAATTTCAAGTGGTGGTCCGAAAAAACCTTGTGGATGGATAGTTTTTAAGTTAATGAAATGATAAAATTTAAAATGAATTTAATGAGATGGAAAATCTATTTCGCAAACTTCAAAAGCTGAATTGTTGAAGAAATATTCAAAACATTTCTTATATATGCCGAATATACCTAAGAATCATGTATTTGAATGCGAAATTAAGTGCTCGAAACGTTTAATGATTAAAAACAAGAATATTTACGAAACAATGTAACTGATTTTACGATAATTTTTCATATTTGCCTACAATGCTCTCATATTAAATGATATTGAGCCCTAGCTAATATGGTACATGGATCACAAAAGACTAATTTACTGGATTTTTTTTTAGTTCGATTGTGTTGCCAATTCAACCTTGTTGAATATGCATTGGATTTGATTAAAGCATTTTTGCCACGATAAAAATATTAAAAGATAGGCTGAGAGCGTATCAGTTGCATGTTAAAACATATTTAAAAAATAATTTTTTATGTTAATGCAGCATATTTGGCTAACTAAATGGAAGATAGAAAATACTATTTAGATATTTTTACAATTTGTGGCTAACCCGCAAAGGCCTTATTCGAATTCGAAATAGTCTCCATTTGCATGACAGCAGCAACTAGGTCGATTTAGGAAATCAGCAGAAAGACCCAACACTTGGATACTTAGTAATGCAAGGATTAGCCTCCGTAACAGACCATAGCTTCTAATTTAATAGATTGAGGTGTGGGCTACTAGATGGCCAGTAACAAATTCGGTGCACGATTTTGGAGCCACATTCGTCTTATTAACTGGAGCGTAGTGTTGTTGCAAATATAATTGTGACCTCAAAAACTTTGAAAACTGGATCTTTGCGTAAATTTTACTTTTTAAAACCATTTAATGTAGCGCGAATATGTTCACCGATTACTAAGAAAATGGGTGCGTTCAAATTCTGTGTCAAAATATTTGCTTTTCTAAGTAGCTTTTTGAAGATCGCCAGATAGCAGGCATCTGCATCCCAAGGAAATAACACAACAGAAATTCCGTGCTCCTACAACGCTGGGTACCGAAATGATAAGAAGTTGTGTATTAAATATTGTCGAAGCTCTTCATATACATATACAACTTTATTTGGCATTTTGTTTAATTACAAAAGAACAGTTATTTTTGATTATATTTAATATGTCTCATAATAATAGTTATCAATGGTTTTTCATTACTAAAAATCAGCAATACCAATCCGTTCGCAACTTTTATTTTATAATGTATGTTTTATTAGAAATAAAAACGTATCAGTATATACTACTTATTTTGTGAATTACTTTCATAGAAATGACTTAAAACATAAAAGTCTTAGAGCGATTTTTATTGATGGCATATAAAAATAAAAATCACCAACTAATTGCTATCGAGGATTTTGATTAAGACTTGGCTAACTATTATCACGAAACAAATTAAGTAAAAATTAAAAGTAATTTATTGTTTAAAAACCATAAAAAAGTGTTATTTTTTTAAATTATAAACAAAAATTTGAAACAGCTGTTATTTTTTTAATTATAAACAAAAGTTACAAACAACTTTTATTTAAGGCTTTCTTAGAAAAAATTTATTAGATGATTTTTTATCTTAAAATCTACCGACGAGTTTTTCTCACTGACTTTTATTAATTAAGGCTTACCATAATATTATCTTTTTATTATTTCCTTTTATAATAAAGGCCATGTGTATGTAGTTTATAGACTCGCAAAGTACTAAATCGTTTGAACCTAAATTTGTGGAATGTGTTTCTTATGGTGTCTTTTATGTACAGGGTATAACAAAATTCCAATAGGTGGCGCTAGAGTCAAAATATTTCTAAAATAAACGTTTTTGCCGTCCGATTTGATTCCAATTCAAAACACATATTAGTCACATAAATATAAATAACCTACTTGCAAATTAAACCCATAGGTGGCGCTAGAGGCGAAATATCCTTAAAATACTTATTTACAGTCCAATTTGATTGAAATTCAGAACATGTATTTATTGGGAGTGGCCAAGCGCACCGGGTTAGCTAGTTTTCTATAAAAAGTAGATTTACGTGTTTTTTTATTTTACTAACGAATTGTGTACTAAATATTAACCTAACGTTATTTTTCTATATATTTTTATTTTATTTCATTAACATATTTTAAATAATTTTATTTCCAGGTGCATTTACTTGAATTCCGCCGGTCGTAGAAGCCATAACAATCATTAAAAAATCAAGGGCCGAGTCAAAAAAATACCACCAACAACAAAGAAAGCAGATAACACAAAAGAAAAAGATAAAAACACAAATACCATAAACAAAAATATAAAATTACAGGTGTGTTATATCCACATAGTCTATGGAAATGCCATTAAATAATTATCTCAATACAAACAAATAAACACACACACACACACACGTACAAAGATAAACAAGAAAAACAATTACAACAGCTGTAGGCAACAAACATCAATCCTCCTACGCGGGGCAATAATTTCGGAGAAAATATTGTGTGAAATTTCACAGAAAAAGTGCGTTGAGATCAAAACAGAAAAAGAGTATGCAAATATTCGCAATAAAATTAATTAAAATAATAATAAAATATGCCCAAGTGATTTGTGTACAAATACTGTTGTAACCAAGCGGGCGGAGAGCGTGATTGAAATGGCTATGTAAACAAAAAGGCCAACGAAATTGCGGAAAAAGTTGTGAAACAAATAAAAATAAAAACAAAAATAAAATAAAATTTGTGCAAGCAATACAAAAGCAAATGTACAAAATATTGATTGGCAGCAATATCGATTGAATAGCAGGGGAAAATGCAAATTGCTTGAGGGTCTGGCACAAAAAGTGATTAAATAATCAAGGCAAATAAAACAAAGCGTAGATGAAAGTTAAAAAGTTGAAAAATTAAAAAATCGTATGGTAATATTTTGAAAAGCAGTTAAATTGCTAAATCAAAATTAATTCAAATATAATGATGAAAGTGTGAGCAAACAAAAACTAAGTTATTATTGTGGGCAAAGTTGAGGAAAGCAATTAATTGAATTTTAAATTGTGGCAAATGCTGGCAAATATTTACGGATTTCGAAAAAAAATCCGAATCTAAAATTACAACTAAAAGTATTGTAAAATGCATTGCGGATGCATTCAAAAAGCATTAAGCATTGAAAACAAAAATCACGTCATATAAATTAAAAAATAAATTTAACGCATACGTAAAAATGGTGAACAAGTTTTAAATTACTTACCACTTTTCGCTAAATAACAATTAAATATTCGCAAAAGCTACGTATTGTAAAAAATAATAGCAATAATTTGAAAAAAAAATATTAAAAAATAAAAACAGAACTTAGAAAAGCTGAAAAATGTCCGAGCTCCAAGAAAACAATGGCGATCAGCAGTCGCTGCAAGATGAAGCCGGGGGCAGTGAGAACAAAATGAAATCTCGCCTGCGCAAGGGTGCACTGAAAAAGAAAAACATATTTGCGGTAAAAGACCATTGTTTCATACCACGTTTTTTCAAGCAGCCGACGTTTTGTTCTCATTGTAAAGACTTTATATGGTGAGTTTAGCAAACAACTGCATTTATTGAAAGTGAAATAATTTATTTTATATTGAGATAACTTATTTACAAAAAAAATTGAAGTACAGTATACTCTCGAAAAGTAAATCGATTGGTATTTTGGGTAATTTACTTTTTCGAAGAATTTACTTTTCCAAATATATACATAAATTATCTGTTTTTATAATATTAAATGCATTTTTAAACTTAAAAAATTCATTCATTTATTTGCTTCAATAAAACATATGGATTTACATGAAAAACATATTTACATTTACATACATACATATGTATTTACTATGAAGAGAAAATATCTTGAATATTCTTTTGTTTTTTTTCTTTTGCAATATATTTTCTGACCATTTTTGTACGACAATTCAAAAAGTCTGACACCTGATTTGCATCGTTTTCATTTTTAAACCTGTGGATCAAGTTGTTTACGCTTTGAATTGCTTCCGCATATGTCACTTTGGGTTCCTGGCTGACTTCTTCTCCATCTGAAGTTTGTGACAAAATTTCTATTTCATCAGCAGTTTCTTTGTCGTCATTCCAGTTTTCAATGTCCTCACTATCAATTACAGTGTTATTACCCACCCTCTCCAACAATAATGACACTTCCTGGAGTAATTGAGCGTATTCGTCATTCACACTCGTTTCAATAAGTTGAGCCAATGGAATATTATCTTCCTCATCGTACTCATTATTATCCCACTTTCTTATTTTGTTCCAAGCGTTGATCAAGACGGTTTGTGGCAATTCGTCCCAAGCCGACTTTAGCAACATTATTGCATCACGAATGGAATGTTGCTTTAATGTTAATGCAATGGTCAAATGTTCCTGTGCAACAATGTTGCATAAAAGTTTGCTTCTGTAGCCCAATTTAACTAGCCTTATCGGATTTTGATCCATTGGCTGTATTACCGCTATCACATTCGGTGGTAGAAGCATTGTTACAATGTTACCGTCATCAGACTTTAGCCGTTCAATTGGCTTATGAGCTGTACAATTGTCAACTAGCAACAATGCCTTATGTGGTAAATTATTTTCAGAGCAAAAAGTACGAACCTGCAATATTGTTAACATATAGTATTTTAGAAAATTAACAAAGCAAAGTAAAATTTATAATTATTATTTACCTGTTTAGTAAACGAATTGTGAAACCATTCAGAAAACAGTTGGGAGTTCATCCACGCTTTTTTAGAATTTACGTATTCCAATGGATTGTTGAATCCGGAAAAAAAACGTGGATTTGCAGATTTACCAATCACCAAGGGTTTCAATTTGTGGGATCCATCGGCATTCGCACACAGCATAAATGTTATCCTTTCTTTTAGTATTTTTCGGCCAGGTGCAGTCTTTTCAGTTGCTGCTACGAATGTGCGATCTGGCAGCATACGGTAAAAGAGACCAGACTCATCCGCATTGTATAACTGTGCCTCGGTTATCCCCATTTCATCCATTGTGGCCCGTAACATGTGAATAAAAGGAGTTATTTCTGTTGTGTCACTCGAAAGTATTTCACCACAAATTTTAAGATTGCGAATCCCATATCGTTTCTTAAAGTTTGTCAGCCATCCATCACTTGCAGAGAACTGTTTTTGTGGGTAAAGTCTTGCAAACTCCGTCTTAGCAATTGATTTTAACATTGCGCCATTAACATTACAATTGCGTTGTCTTTGCATCAAAAACCAATCATAAATTTTTTGTTCCAGCTCAATAAATTCTGGTTTATGCAGTGTTTTCCTGTGTAAATCACCATATGAATTTGAAACTGCTTCTAAAATTTCAAATCTCTTCTTCTTAATTTTTGTTATTGTTGCTTCACAAACACCATAATCAAATGCCAACCGTTTACCACTTACACCTTTGTCAATTTTTGCAATGATCTCTGTTTTTTTAACTAAGTTCAATCTTGTTTGTTTTATATTTTGCTTTTTTGACATTTTTTAAGACTTACAATTTGCGTAATAACTATTCTAGTCAAGTGATGCATCAATAATAACTACAGCATGTAAAACAAGCGACGCGATACTCAATAAAAAGTGCAAATACAATATTATTTACCGTTACCTACATTCTCAGTAAAAAATGCAAAAAAAAGGAATTTTAACGAAGCATCGTTACATATTGAAATATGTAGGTACATATGTACATATGTAAGGCAATAGCAAAACAAAAAAATTGTAGCCCAAACAAATGAGGAACTAAAATGGTAAGTACATATGTACATATCTCAAAGTAGGAGAGTTTATTTACTAAAAAGACGCGATAAACAAGAGAGTAAGTGTTTTTGTAACATCGTAAAAAACGCTGCTTGCTTCGTTTCGAATTTTTTATCACACTCTCTGAAAAGTAAATTAAAAAATTTACTTTTTCGAGGTGCATGTGTAATCTTAAAGGTGATTAACTTTTCCGTGATTATTTACTTTCTGAGAATTTACTTTTCGAGAGTATACTGTATTTGCGAAAATTTTGGAATTTTTTAATCAAAAATTATAAATAGTTATCATAAATTCCTTCGATGTAGAAATGATCTTGATAATTATTATTGTTTTATTTGAATTTATCTGCTTCTTATGAGTAATTACATTTTTAAACTATTCATTTTTCACAATTATTATTCTGCTAAAGCTTTTGGCGAAACCTGATGAAATTTCTTTCAGATGCGTAGCGATCTTTGAGCTTTAGAAAAAATATATAAAAAATATATATATTTTTTGTAAACAGCCTTTAAATGAGAGCTGGGCGGAACTTTTGCCTGATTGCTATCATTTTTCAAACTAAGCTAACATAGTTCAAAAGCAAAATACACACAAAATTTGGTACAATTTGAGAAATCTGTTTTGGAGATATATGAGAGAACTAACACAGGTTGATTTCAACACGTTTCGTATAGTTGTAGATCCACTTCAGTTTTGCTGTTTCAAAATCTTGCTTTTTATTCTAGTGTCCCAACTTATCCCAAAATCGCAAGGTGTTAGATTCGGGAAATATGATGCCAATCGCATTTCTACGATGCAAAAAAACGCGTCTCCATTTTTAACGATCGTTTTAAAATTTTAAAAACGGTTTTGTAAAACAATTTAAAATTCACCAATTATACGAACTTTTGTTAGTCCGGTCGTACCATATTGCTCTTAAGTGAGCAGTGCAACGCCTATTAAAAAACAAAACTGATTTCTGTATCGTCCTCTCCCTAATTAATTTCTTCGCATAGAGCTTGGGCTAAGTTGAAACATTATTTATAAACAAAAATACTAAGAGTGTACCAAATGTGGTAGATTTTGATGAAGTAATTCCGAAGATTCACTTTTGTTTTAACCACCCACGTCTTGCCTTCTCTAACCGACTACTGTATACCAAATTTTAGTAATTTACCTTTTATTATACGCGAGGTGGATGTTGTTCTTGGCTGATTTTTATAATTTTCGAATTTGTGTTGCACAGTGTGTACTAAATTTAGTATATATTTGTGTGCCTTTTTTTAACATTTGTATTTAAGCACACCCAGAGCAATTGTAGATTACGCTAATTTGCAATTTTATTTTCATGCTAATATAAAATGCAGTTTGTCAATGAGATAACTTGAACTTCCTAAGGGATCTTAAAATGGCGAATTACTACCACTATTTTTGATAATGTTTACCACTATTTTTACTAATGCTACTACTAATTACAACTACTATTTTTACAAATTCTGATACTGGTTTGCACTGCCACTTTTACTAATTTCTGCCACTTTTTTACAATTGCTACTACTCATTACTACTATTTTTACTAATGATACCACTAAGTACTACTAGCAACTATTACTACTGAATACAACTAACCACTTTTAGTACTACTATTACTACCACAACTCTCACTACTACTACTTACTACTAACGATTACTTCTGGCTCACGCTCGTAAGTGAAGAGTTTTTTTTTCAATTTCTATTTATATCGACTCTTCCTGTTAAATGTTATAAAAATTACAAAAAAAAATCAGAATATTAATAGTCGCTATTCCCACATCAATTTTAAATACTAATCTTGAAAATAAGATACTACTAAATATTTCTTTAGAAAATAGTTTTAAAAATTTTGCTTCAGTTATTACGACTATTTCACAGTAACCAATAAAACTTAATTTCCGATGATTTTTTGGCTATTTTACGGCTACTTCTGTTTAATATATTTATTAGCTCTAAAGTGGGCGTTAACACACACATTTTCTAAAATAAAAATAATCCCTCGTATTTCTTTATCCAAGCTAATCCATTTTGACTAACTTTGAAATATTTTCTATGTACATAAATGTCTTGAAAAAGTATCTTACATCTAATTTTTTCGTTCCCATTCACAACAAACCAGTTTTTAATTAAAATATATACAAGTTATATGAAATAGAAAAATAGCTTTGAGAATATTGTCAACTGAGTGAAAAGTAAAATTAAACTTAAATGAATATATTCAAGTTATGTGTATGAAAAAGTAAAATATGGCGTGAAAACGTTCGTTTCGCTAAAAGAGAGTTGGAATAGGGTTCCCAACAGCAAAAAAAAAAAAAGAAAAGCAAATATTAATTAGAGTGCTAAAGGATTCATATCGCAGAGCTCAAGGTTTATACGTATGTTTTTAAGAGGGTTGCCACCTGTATGAAAACTTGAATTTGAATAAATTATGCACAAGCTATATTTGAGAGTAACCGACGTTCGATTTCTGATTACATATATAAAGGGCAATTAATAAATAAAAATAGGCAGGAAAACGTTTGCTCTATCCTATATTTTATACATAAAATGGATCGTAGAATGTGGTTTATATATTCTAAAACTCTTGAATTTGATTGAGCTGAAATTTATAGAATGTGCTTACAAAGATGGCTGTTATGCAAATAAAAATTCCGATAGGTGGTGCTGGTTTAAAAATTTGAATTACAGTCCGATTTGAACCGAATTCAAAACAGTGCTAGCCAAATAAATACAGAAAATTGGTCCGATATGTGGCGCTGCATCCGAGATATATCTAAAATCTTTTTTTATAGTTCGATTTAATTCAATTTTATAATATACATTTATTAGCCACATAAATGGAAATATTTGAATAAAAAACAGCAGTAACCGATAGCTGGCGCAGCATCCGAAGTATCTCTAAAATCCATATACACTGTTCGATTTGATTCAATTTCAGAAAGTGTAAAGGAATTGATAAAGTCTGTTGGATTTTTGTATTTTTGTATTGAGACAATTTATTTAAAAAATAGTGAGTTCAACTTTAAAAAATATATGCGCATACGATATACGGTGTCTCTTAAAAAAAAATCCGGTTTCCCACCGGAATTATCAAATTAGTTTTGCTTCAAGACTTCTGCCAAAATCTTTCCGAAAAATATTAGGGTTTACGTGAGCTGGACCGTTTTAAAAAGAGCTCAAAAAACGTGTTCTTCTATAAAAAAATTGTTTTTAAAAGTACTTTTTACAAAAAAATACGGCAAATAACAACAAGAGCTATTTAAACTTAAAACGTACGCATAAAAATTACAAAAGTTTGTTAAACGTGATCATATCATAATATAATGAGATTGAGAGAAAATCCGGCATGAATGGGTTACTTAAATAGGAAAAAGCAATCAACGATATATATATATATATGTTGTAAGTCTAAATCAGTCAAGTTTTGGTTAAAAAGGGTAGAAGACAGCAGAAAAAAATGCCATATATTTCAAACTGTTTTATTGAAAAATATAAAAACAAATACAAAAACTTTGTTAATCTCAAATTTACCTGCTTACCTAAAACCTAATATTTCTATGAAATATTTTGGTTGATATCTTAAAATACAATGAATTTTATAATTCCAGTGAAAAAGCAGTACCGATTTAATTTTTGTACGGGGAGTGATGCCTCCTAATCTACATTTTTTCATAAATTTAAAAAAAAATTTTGCTACCCTATTGTGTTTTACAAATTTTTCTTTAAAAAAAACTATTAGTAAGATCGGTTCAGTAGTTTGAGGGCCAAAGCGGGACAAACTTTTTCCATATAATCAATTTTATGTAACAGTATAGATATGCGTTTATTTTTTCGCATTTGTTTTGGTTATGACAAATAATTTCGAACGTATCAACATAATTTTAAAATTCAAGCATTTAATACTCTTAGCTTTGGTAGACCTATACTCTTAGCGGAATAAAAATTCTAAAAATCTCGCGAATTTCTAAAAATCATACCGAAAGCAGTGCTTTTTAATTTGTCACTTCCATAGATCTCCCTCCAAGTTTCATTGGGTTGCGCAACCATATCTATGTATTTCGTATACTTATTTATTCAATATCCTACCCATAATTTACCACAAAATTATCATGTATTTGACAATTGCAGCTATATTTTAAAATTAAAAGTAGCCTTCCGAGCGCAAGGTATACGCCCACAACGCCGCGAAGTTTCGCCATGAAGAAAAGCTTAAGAGGCGGATGTACAACGTGTATTTAAACTATATGTGTATGTATGTGTGTATGTATGTATATATGTAGGTATGTGCGAGTCTGCAAGCTCTCAACTACCGCCGCCAAAAGGCACAAACAGCTGCTTGGCAGGGGGAATAACAGAGCATATATGAAAAATACATCCTTGTGTAATTTTTCCACGAACACACGTGCAATTTGTGTTGAGGGTGTGTGGAGTGGGTGGTTGGGGAAAAGCAAAAGAAAAATAAAAATCGATGCTCATACAAAATGTCGTGGAAGTGAAAAGCGTTGTAAGGCATTAGGGCATTTCATGGAACCAAAAAACAAGAAAAATTGGTAACAGCGCGCAATGGCAGTGATGAAGGGCAGTGGCGGCAAAAAAAAAAAAACAGAGCAAACATACAGCAAATTGTAATCGATATTAGGAATTCGTTCACAACATAAAAACAGAAAAAAGAAATAAAGCACCACATAAGTGTACGGATAAGTAAAGAAAAAAGAAGGAATGAGCGATATAAATTGGAGGTAACATAAACTGCAATCAGTTTTAAACCGTGGCTTTGTATACTTGTATATAATACTTTTCAGATTGATTAAAGCATTGCCAATATATGGATTTATTTATAATGAGCTATCGGCATAGAAAATGCAAAAACAAATTTTGTTTTGTGTAGAACAATGTCTTTTTTTAGTATGCAAAACGTTCTCCCGCATTGAATTTTTATAAATTTGTAACCTAAATTGTACATATCTCTAGAAGGGGGAGAGTAAATACGTATTTTTTAAATACATGGCGAATACATTCTTTATAAATTTGGCTAAAATAACGCTGTATAACAGCAACTTTGTAACAGAAGGCCCGTTTCTTTTTACCCGAGCTCCAAAAGAACACTAGGTAGGATAACGAATTGCATGTAAAGCAACAATACTAACTCGGAAAAAATATGCGAGTTGAATCAACTCGGTCAAATGTTATCCGACCTGAGATGTAGTGTTGGTAAGTAAAAAAAAATGAGCTGTTGTGAATGAGTCCTAAGAAAATACATGGGAAATTTCAGTTCAAGACCTTATTCGTTTTTGCATTTTAAGGGAGATTTTATCCGAGCTAGAGCGTTCTTTGCAAGTCGGTTCCAATAAAATGCGCCCAGAAGTAACATAATTTTTTTTTTTTTTTTCTTTGAAAGGAGACAGGATACCGATAATTTTTATTGAACACGCGTCAGCACGTCTGAGTTCTTTTTTGTTTTATACCAAAAGTACAAGAACTTGAAGGGTTACAGTTTTGATGGCTAATGAAATTTTGCTACATTTATTCGACTTAGCCCCTCCTTCCGGCATTTGATCGTCAATTTATTAGAATTTTTCCGAACAATAGCAACGCTAGGTAAAATATTAGTAACAACCTCGTAATGCTTTCGATGAAAGGAGATATATTTTGTCAAATAAAAGTATAGATATGAAATGTTTAAATTTTCATAAGGCACACAATTTCATTAGCAATAAAACTGTAACCCTTCAAGTTCTTGTACTTTTGGTGCACAGAGCTAAAAACTTCACCTTTAATTAAAGATATCGATGTCTAAAAAATAAATTCGAACTAGGTTTATTATTCTACATTTGTTGTCATATTTATTGAAATAGAAAACGGCTGGAAATAAGGAGATAATTTCTTGTCTAATAATTTTTATCGAATTTTATTCAAAAATATGCAGGTGTAAGAAGAATTCTCCTCGTTTTTATGTTAAAAATCATATAAAGGAAATTAATAAGGAGATACTCCCATTTTTTTCAAAATCTAACTGAATTTCTTAATCGGAAAATTGTTATTTTTAAAAGAGTACTTTTTAATTAAAATTTTTCATTTAACGTCTTAACACACCTATGTGCTTTGTGAATAATCTACTTTATATTGTTTTTTGGTTTGGTAGTATGAATATTGTTCTTTGGATTTTGGTATTTTCAAAATGAAAATCTTTGATATACTTCATTATTATTCTAGAAGTTTTCAATGAATAGAGTTTCAAAAACTTCAAAAATAAAATATGATTTCTGAATTAATGTTTTCAAAAATAAATATCTTCATCTGCCAAAACTTGTATTAATCTTCAAGAAATGGCATGTGCCATATTATGCGCATAATTTTTTATTATAAACACTTACTTTAATTGTTCTTATATCTTGTAAACAACTATGTAAAACTTTTTATAATAATACATACATATGTATGTAAGTTCTTAAAATTATTATTTTATCTATAATCTACTTAAAAAAATGTTGTACCAATAATTTTTTAAAATGATAAGATATATTCGGCTTATTAAAATAAAAGGGGTTTTGTTATGAAAACCGAGATTTCTTTCCTAGTTTTATTGAAAAGTTTCTCATTTTAATTTTACAGATTATCTTCTTTGTTTTATTGAAAAGACATAACCAGTCGAATAGACAAATTCGGATCTTCTCCAACACTATCACTTACACCACCGATATTTTCTTCTGTACGTACAGTTCTTTGTCTTGTTGTTGGTATTTCATCGACCAGAGTAAATGTTGTTCGAAATTTATCACCAGTTCCGCGTATAAGCTCTGCTGCTCGATTACATGGACCATAAAACTCACGAAGTGCGAACACTGATTTTTGAAGTTAAATTTCCACAATTTGTAAACGTTGCTACGGCGTCATTCTTTCGATGGTAATTTGTCAATGCTTACTGAACAGAAATGTCAAAACGAAATGTCATTTACCAGCTGTCAAGTGACAGCTATCCCTATCGAAAGTTTTATCAGTCTAAAAAAAAACACCCGTTGTTTCAAATATAGTGAATTATATAAATTGCACATCGCTTAATAGACTATAGACGGTTTTTCTTTACATAAGGTTGGGTTAGGTTAGGTTATAGCGGTTGCCTTCGCACCATTGCATAAGCCGCGGGCAGGCTTAGGCCCATTTGGGATCGTTGTGATACCAATTGGGCAGTATGTGCTGCATGTTTTACGAGCTGTCTAACAAATCCTTATCTGCGGAAATGTTAACACTAATGTATAAACAAATTTGTCGGAAAAGTACTTCGTTTTGCAGGTGCTTTCTCCATTGTAAGAAATATTCATTTCAATGTTTAAACAAATTATTATCACGCTGTACTTATAGCGCAAGGGGCGCCACTCACATAATTTTCGTAATACATATTAAATATAAACGCATTGCTTTCAAAAGCATTCACATATATTCAATTATATATTTTCCGCACCTTGCACTGCGTCCCGTCGACAACATCACTCCACTTTTGACACATTTGTCACTCACTATTTTCTCACCTTACCAATACAAATTTTTACCACACTCGCTTTCCGCGCTCACATTTCCACTTTACCTTTTAAATGTAAACGATTTTTTAAGGCTGACGGCCCACAACAATACCAAAAAACAAAAACAAAAACAAAACGAACGCGAAAAGTGACAATAGCAAAAGCAGTAAAAAACAATTAACACCAGTGTAGCGCAAAGGTGAGCGACAGCACAGCGGTGAAGTGAATCATTTTACACAATTTGCGAGACTGATAGGCGGCCACCCTATACATCCCTGCTGGGCGGCGGGATGAGCGTGAAAATTGAATTGTGTGTTTATTTGATCGGCGGCGTGCTGTGGTGTTGATTTTGCGCACACTTTTGGCTGTACATTGTAACTGAGCGGCGTAGTGTGTGATATGTCCGTGGAAGGGGCACTACAAAAACAATAAAAAAAAAAAAACAAAGAGCAATAGACAGCATTCATTGTAAGTGGCGTGCCTACGGGCGGGAGTAGTGGCAGCTTTTGTTTGTTGAGGGCGACAAACACTGCCAACCACCGCACATTTAAACCAATTTACAATATTAGTTTATAACGCTGCTGGTGGTTGAAATTCAATAATAAAAACAAATAAATACGTGAAGTGGTGGAATGGAAGTAAGAGGACACCCACGCAGTTAAAGTGGTATGAGGCTTTGTTCTATATTTTATTGTTTTTTTTTTTTTTTAATATACCTGTATTTAGTTTTTGCGGTTTTGAAATCGCCTGCTATGCACTGTGATGCGCTTCGTCTGTCGCATTGGCTAAAACGATTTTTGCATAATATAAGTACATATGTATTAAAAATAATATCATTAAAGGCCAGTGGCTACGTCGAACAGGGTAGTGGTGAATGTCACAAGCTAGCGCTTGAAAGTAGAGAAAAATAGAAAACGAGTTAAACTAAACAATCCAAGGTGTAAATTTGAGAAAAACAGTTTAAATAAGAACAGCACATTGTTTAGCTAATTGTTTATTTATTTTCTATTCCTTGATCAAAGCTACTTAAAGAAAATTTGCGAGTTAATGGTACGCAAAAAAGACACATGAATGGCAAATATTCTTCTATAAAAAAAATACCCAGTAGCGTAACGCTAATCACCAACAAACTGATGTTCATAAAATTTTGTGTATTATTTTGGACACGAGCAAAAAAAATACGTCGCAAAAGGTTAACCTGCCATGTAATTTTAGAGATATGCAAATTAGGGTATCAGATATCAGAACATAATTAAATTAATTTTCTTTAAGATTTCCAACAAATACTTAAATTTTGTTTTAAGCAATTGTGTTCTTCTTATTATTCCCTATTTAATATAACACAAATGGTTAAATGTTTCATTTTCTTTTGTGTATAAAATACCAAAGTAAATTTGTTTATATGTACTATAAGGGTTGCCACAATTAATTTTGCGCCAATATAAAAAGGAATAGCTTCTATATGAGAACGGGAATCTATATTTTCAACAAAAATTTTTAAAAATTTTTAATTCAATTTTTACTCATATTTTCCAGAACGACGCTATTTAAATAATTTTTTAAAAATATTAAAAACAAAACTTAAACCTACAATTTTTTTTATCAATTTTATTTTCCAAATTTTAAGTTTGTTTCAGTTTAACAATAAATAAAGTTAAATATAATTACTCAAAGTTTTTACGTAGAAAATTGTGACAGATTTATATATTTTTGTGTTGGTCATTTTTTTGCAATATTGCGAGGATTAATTATAATGAATGAAATATTTTTGTGTATACTCAAAAAAAAAAAATATTTAAAAAAATTATATAGTTCTGCAATTTTACAATTTTATTCTAAGAATCGTCAAGATAAAAAAACGAGTCCATAAGAACGTATTTTTGATTTCATATATATGAAGGCAAACAATTATTATATATAATAAATGTATGATGGGAAAATAGGGATATATTTCCATTCGTCATTTAAATTATCTGTAATAACGAAAAAATGTTCGTTTATCATACAAATAATTTTAAATAATATAATTTGAATAATTAATAGACTTTTCATTCATCATTCAAATAACTTGGAATAACTTTGTATAAAATATTTAATTGACTACATAATGATCAAAAATATAGCACAAAATTTGTGGCCTGCGAAATATATTTTGCTATCTACGATTTATTAGCTGATAGATTAGCCTATTTAGTAAAAAACAAAGTGTCGATTCCACAAATAGATAGAGAGTTAGATATGGAGGTAGCAGTGGTAGTAGTCCTTAGTAGTAAAAGTTGCGGTAGTAGTAATTAGTAGAATTAGTAAAAAAAAATATTACAATTTAGTAGTAATTAGTAGTAGCATTAGTGAAACAGTTTTAGAAATTAGTAAAAATAGTAGTAGCAATTAGTAGCAGCGGTTCAAAACAAAAATCATCCTACGTCTCTCTTCAACCACATGAGGGTTGTTTGTGTGATTGTGATTTACTCCAAACTGCATATTCAATTACTTATTAACACCGCTATTTACGTAATCGGCTTAAGAGTTGCCTAGATTAGGCAGTGCCCACGTAATCAGTTTACCCACGAGCGTGTATCTATTTTGGAGCACGAGACATATGCAAAGATTCCCAAGATTTTTGTCACATAAAACCCAACGTTATTGATTGCATTGGAAAAGTTTTCGATAACGAATTCAACTACGAACTAGGTCTATGATTTAGAGTATTACACAAAACACAAAGTGTCCTATTGATTGGATCGATTGGAATTGATTGTAATGAATAAACAAAAGCTCTTCTTAATTATCTAATTTTTTTTTTCTTGTTTCGCAAATTCCTTTTGCGGAAATCAGGGTTGTAAGTTGGCCCATTGACCGAATTCCTCACTTTTACTCTTTCGTTTACGTTGCTTGTCTCCATTTCGAAAAACCACAAAAACAATATTTTAGCTACTAGCATACAGTCACACATATGTATATAGCTATATATATGTACACCTATGTGTGTAACTGTAAGCAAATACTTGCGGTATCGACGGCATGTGGCATCTTCTATACCATTGAATGAATGTTACTTAATCGGCTAGCCGCTTAGAATGAAATAGCCGATAAATAACATAGAAACCAAAAAAATTTGAAGTGGCGTGCAAAACAATAAAGCCATAGAAAGCAGAGCATGCAAAAAGTGACTACATACAAATCAGCGTAATGTGAAATAAATAGGCAGCAATATTGTCTAAAAGGTCTGGTAATTGATGCATTTGACCCTGTGGTATGAAAAAGCGCCAACCTACACAATGGGGAAGCCAAGCAAGTAGTGAAATTTTGAGCTGCAGCAGAAAATGTGCAGGCGATGTAGGAAATATTGGAAAATATGGATATTCGCCTATACCTTTAGAAAGATATTAGCACGTGCTGGCATTGCATTGAATATGGCAATACCTCGATTAACACTTTCTTGACCTTTGGGTCGAATTCAACCAAAAATTTAACTTTAAAATAAAATATAGCCAATAAAAAGTTTCAACCAAGTTGAAATTTAATGATTTTGTCACGAAGCTATTGTTGCAAAGAGACCTTAAAAAAGATTTAAAAAAAAAACAGAGACTTGTAGGTTATGTAAAATTTGGTTACGCAATAAATAAAATACAAGCCATTCACTACTTTTACAATTTTTCTTACGAAATATATGAGATCTCGGCATGGGTAGAAATCTACCCACATATCGATTTTAAGATAAACGAACGGTAAAGCTGTCTCCGTCTGTCAGTCAGTGCATCGCTTTAGTCGAGTAAATTTTTTGTTTGAGTTGAGCTATATGAACGATACCTGATATACATATTGTCCCTAACCTATGTAATTTAGGTTGGTTGGTTGGTTGGTTCACCTTAAACAAAACGCTAACAAATTTTGTACCACTATAACTTATATATTTTCACATAGTTAGCATAACTTCGAAAATTATAGAACACGGAGAAAACTAAGCCCACCTCTGACAAAACGGATATTTCAATAACTATAAAATATAATTTTCTCAAATTTTGTTCACACAGTTGGGTTAGATCCTTTCTTTTACAAAAGTATATTAAAAGAGAAAATAGTAAAAGTGAATCAATAATTTTCATAGTAAGATACGCATTTTTCGAGTAATCTATTATAGATTATTATTCGAAGATTTATACAATATTATAAAAATATTTTCATAATAGTTCTAAGCAAGTAAAATATTTTTAAGTCTTCAAAGACTTTTACCTTGAGACTTATGTTATAAAAGTCTTCTCATAATAAATTGAGAGAATACGCCTGAAATAATTGCTTCAAAGTTTATTGATATTTTGAAGAACTGGACCATATCAGAACCAGCAGGTCCCTATATTTTAGGGCTAGTTTTTCAGTGCTACTTTGAACTGAGTTTAAACTAAGTTTACTTAAACGCCGTTTAAGGCTAAACTAAGTTTAAACTGCAGAGCTGTTTTTCAGTGAGCGTTTAAGGCCGCCCTAGAATTTGACAGTGTGGTAGGGCAACACTGTTTTTTTCTTTATCTACACAACAAAGCAGCTGACGTTTGTTTACATTTTTTGTACACAAAAACCTTCGTGAATTATTTGTGAAAATTTAAGTTACTAATACGGTGAAAAAATGTATAAGCGGAGCGGTAATTTTTCGACGAGAGAAGTGAACTTTTTGCTGGAGCTGGTGGACGCGAAGAAGGATGTGCTCGAGTGCAATTTTTAATTATTTAATTTAGTAATTTTGTTGATTTCAATTTTTGTGAACTCATGAAATGACAGCTGAACAGTTGAACAGCTGATTGCTTAAACTCAGTTTAAACTTAGCATATCGGGCGTTTAAACTTAGTTTAAACTAAGCTTAAATTCGACTGAAAAACAGCACATCGAGTTTAAACTTAGTTTAAACTGCAAATCAAGTTGAACTAGCACTGAAAAACTGGCCCTTAATGTGAGTAGCACATTTGCTCATCGTGCCTGGAAGTATGCTTGGTAGTTTAAGCAAATTAAAGTTCTGACCTATTCTCAACCAGCTTAAAAAGTAATTTTATGACGGCAAAATTTATAAAATATACTTATTATACACTCGTAGTCATCCAACTCGGTTGATTTTTGTTATTAATAAAAGGATGAACAGTGTTTTGATTGTCAGCATAGCGTAACTGAAGCATAACGTTAATTTAGTAAAAGCTTTTGTGGCTCACTGGAAAAAAATAAAGTATTCCTTATAAAGGTTGGCACATTCCACTCAAGTGGGAGCGGAAAGACAATACCTAACGAACACACAAATAACCAAGAAGTGTTTGGAATATATGGAAATAAATGATAGTTTAGGAAAATTTTTTTAAATTTAAAATAAAGAATAAATAATGAAAAAGGTATATCCTCTCATTTTAATTCATTCATTCCTGTACTAAAAAACGCAATGAACCGTTAAAGGACGCATTTCCAAATCCGGCAATGAATTATCGATTACCTACTTGTTATTTTTAGGAAATTACCAATTGTGCCATCCACAGTTAGTTAGCTAGTCTGTCTGTCAGTCAGTCAGGTAGATAGGCATTTAATCAGACATGAAAAATTGAGGAAGGATAAACAAAATCATTACACCAGGAGCGGCGTTGAATGTATAGTGACTTATTTATAGCCATCAAAAGGTAAGCAGCTGTATTTAGGGCTCAATGAGAAAAGGATTCCCATAAAATGTTATGTTGTTGATCAGACGGCAATTGATACGCAAAACTCCAACTTAAGCTGGACGGTCTAGTGACTTTTAAAGAGCTGATTTAAGCAAACAGAAGCAAAGATTTATTGCTGATTAAAATAAATGCAAAGAAAAGGGCATGAAATAGATATTCCAAGTATTTCAGCTTCACATTTTTGTAACCCTTTTCTTTCCATACTAACTTTAGCTGATTTGATTGGCATTAATTAATCAGCGTCTGCCTATATTTTAGATCACAAGAGTCTAGATCGTGTTAAATGTGTATTTTGTCATACTGCCCATTTTTATTGCCAATTTTATCAATGCTTGTAAATGATATTTCGTACTATTTGTATTCATAACTATTCATATCCATATTTCTATTCATACTTATAGTTATATTCATTTTCGTACTCATATTCATATTCATACACTTATAGATTCATATTAATATTAATGTTCTTATTAAAAATCATATCCATATTCGTATTCACATACATATTCTTATACATATTGATTTTCGTGTTGATCTTCCTATTAATATTCATATTCATTGCATATACGTATTCATATTCGTATTTATGTACATATATTCATTTGCATGTTCATTTGATTATTCGTATTTAGAGGCATATTTATATTCCTACTCATATTCATATTCACTTCGATATTATTCTAATTGATACTTACATACATAGTCATATTCAAATTCAAATTAATATTCATACTCATACTCATATTCATAGTCATACCCATGTTCGTACTCATATCCATATTCATATTCATATTCATATTCATATCCATATTCATATTCATATTCATATTCATATTCATATCCATATTCATATTCATATTCATATTCATATCCATATTCATATTCATATTCATATTCATATTCATATTCATATTCATATTCACATTCATATTCATATTCATATTCATATTCATATTCACATTCATATTCATATTCATACTCATATTCATATTCATATTCATATTCATATTCATATTCGCGATTATATTCATTTTTAAGTTAATACTCATACTCATACTCATATACAATATGTACATATACATACTCGTGTTCATAGTTAGGTCCATGCGATTACGGTTCATATTCACATTCATAGTCATAACTATAGTCATATCCATATTTTTACACTATTCAAATTTACTGGCAAATCCATATTCATATTCGTCTCCATATTCAGAGTAATATCCATATTGATATTCATACTCATATCTATCCTCATTTTCCTACTCACATTCATACTATAACTCATATTCTTACTCATACTCATCCTCATTTTCCTACTCATATTCATACTATAACTCATATTCTTACTCATACTCATACTCATATTCATACTCATGTCATATAATCATAACCATACTCATACTCATACACCCACTTAGATTGCCATGAACTTCAACTGTTGCTAGCCGAGTTTTTTTATTACATCCACTGCATTAAACGGAGTGCTAGTATTCTTTTTAAGAAATGCTTATTTTAAAGAGAATTTACTGAAGAACAACATATATTTCAATAAATAAATGCATTACAGGAATTTCCATTCCAAAGGGGAAATATACGCCAGTAGTAGTAAAATTACAATAAACTTTATCCAAATATTAAATCATTTGTTCAAGTTTTTAAATTTCGGGACACTTTTAGTTTTGTTATAATACATTTATTTATTTATATGTAAAAATATGTAAATATGTATGCACACATGCACATTTTCACAATCTGGTAAATTAATTTACAAATGTCGATAGTTCGAAATTTATTGAAATGTTCCCACTACCAGTTTATTTCATTTTATACTGGATTATTTAATTTCAATTAAACACGAAATTACTATTTAATATTCTGCTAAGCCTACTTACATATTACAACAAAAAATTAGAATGTAATTAAAATGATATATTATTTGTTTCTTTCAAATGCAAATGCATTTAGATATAATCTATTATTTAAATATCTATTATTATTATTGTTTTAATTTTAGTGCGTAAGTATTTATTTGTTGTTTATCACAGAGTACTTTGGGTTAATTAAAATAAAAAATGTAATATTCAAATCAAACTAAGTGTGAAAAATATTGACCACACGATTCGAAGTCAAAAATATGAACATATGAACACTCAGATGCGACAAGCGTGCATTTAAAATATCATTTATTTATCCAACATAAACATATATGCGTTTTATATTCATGTTATTAGAACCAGAGTGACTTATTTGAAAAAATAAATTGTTTGCCTTATGTTAGGAAAATGAAAATATGGCAGAATTGGTATAAAGGGAACTAATTTGTACAGCGAGCATTGTCCCAACCTTGACCATTTGCTAAATAATAAAAGAAAGTATACTGATAATAAAATTTAATGGTTCTATACAAAAGTGGGACCAAAATAGAGATAAGTGGTAGTTATTGATAAAACTTGTTATGATCTTTTTATGCGCAAACAAAAAAGTAAAAAAAAAAACCGGCTTGCCCGATTTTTTTAAAAACTGGCACGCCAATATAATGCCTTTATAAAGTAAAGTTTTTATAAACTTTCGTATTATTTAATTTAATTTTAAGCGTTAAAAACTTTTTAGTTTTCATCTTCAGTTATCAAAAGAGTCACTTATTGAGCTAGAATTAAATTTTCACTACTCAACTCAACCCCTGTCAAAATTGCTCATAAATTGAATTTCAATTTTATGTATGGTTCAGTATTCGTGAAAGCGAATGGAAAAAATAATGTTGGCTGTTTTTTTTTCAATGAGTCCATTATAAATCGGTACCGGTATGACGTCCATAATTTTTACTATACTTAATCTCTTTTTTTTAACTTTTAAAGACTTTTTTTACAACTAAAGCTTTTTGTAGCATTTAGTTCAGTTTTAGGTATCTCGATAACCATTGATCCTATTTATTCATTTAAGAAGCTTTACGATATATGACTTAAAGTTTCTTATAATATTGTGTCGAACCCTTAATGTAAAAATTAATTTTCTTCACCATCACAGAAAACAAGAATCTCGTTCAAAGATCTGCTCCCCCTTATGAAAAAAAATATAAGGCTATTTGCAAACGTCCTGATAGCCATTGGTTCTATTTTATTGATTTAAAAAGCTTTACGACATATATGACATTTCTTATACTGTTATTGAGTAGTAAGAGAAACCATTTACTTGTTTTGAGGTTACAATAAATTTTCATCTCCGGCAGAAAAAGAAATCATCCATAGATATGATTATGGAAAATGTACTGTCGTTTTCAAATATTTGGGATTGGCATAACCAAACAAGTTGCCGCAAAAATAGATACTCGATTTATGTTTTGTCCATTTTAACTGTCAACTTATTTACAAGTAAGTATTTTGCTTTTGAGTTCATTAAAATTAGAATACAATATATAAATAAATATGTAATATCTGACAAACCTCGTGCATTTCATAAAAGATTTTATTTAAATATTGGATTGCATTCCTTTGCTGCATCTCATGGAAAAGGTCCTTGCTCCTTGGAGTAGGTGGCATGCTTCTCAAGTTAACTCACTTAAAACCAAGAACAACGACATAACAAAGGTGAAAGAGTTGTACAAAGGAGGGGGTGGCTATTTTGAAATCATCTCTTTGGATACAGTACTATTGCTGATGGCAATTATAAAGAAAATTTTCTAAAATCTCGATTAAAGGTACCGTCAGAGATGAACATTTTTTGCAACCTCAAAGCAAGTAGCTTTAAATGTTTTTTTTTTTAGAAATTTTGGTCTCACGCACATTGTTGCATACACGATTTGGTCTTCCACAAATGCCCGTTGGTTTTTTATATCTCTTTTGTACAAGCATTCCTGCAAATTCACTGCCTTACAAACTTCATGCTTTAAATAAAAAAAAAGTTTCCAAAACTACAATTTCAAAAATTTCATTTTCATTTTTAGCCACGTTAGTCATCCACATTTTTTTTTTAAATTAATTAAGTTATAAAACTGCATAAAAAAGTTTGAATTCTTATTTATATGGTTTTTGTTACAAAAATACTTAGCGTCAAATGCATTCTAAATGTTGTAAAAAAAGTTGCAGTGTAATGCGTTGTTTGAGTTACGTTAGATAATAAAAAAGTATATTAAGTTTAAACATCGTTTTGCCAATCATAACTCAATTTCAATTTTAAGACACTTTAAAAACTTCGCATACAGTGCGCTTCACAAATCAGATTTGCCACACATAGTACGCAGAGTATAATAACTCAACCCAAATTGGTACTAAATTTTAAAATTCATTTAAACTCTAATTACACAGTCTAATACAGTACTTAATTTTTATGTTATATTTCGTTGTCCCAATGTATAATTAGAGAATAGAGGCGACCAAAAAAACATTTCCGTTACTTCGTACGTACCTCATTTGAAGGATTGACGTCAATTAAGAAACTTCAACACACTATTTTTTGTTCATAAGTCTTGCGTAAAAACGTTGACTTTTCTGAGTTTTGTGTGATTTTTTACATTTAGGTAAATACATAATAATAAATGTCAATTGTCGAGTTTTGTATTGCGGCAGCTGCAGCGAAAATAAAACCCGTTGTGGGCAAAGTTGATTGCGCGCCCTTTTTAGAATCTTACTGCACTTTAAAGAACACCCATTGCCGCAGCATTGCAGCACAATCTGAAAATTTCTATGATTAATTACTTTGCTGTTGTCCAGTTATCACCTTTCTTTTCTTCTCATTGTTCGTCGTTTAAGTGCCAACTGTGACGTGTACACTGGCAGCGTTTGCCCAATCTGAGTGAAATTTTGATGAAGCGTTTTGTGAGTTTGTTCCTCGTAAGTTCTCCTGAGTTCCGAAAATGCCCACAACTGCGGAAATGAAGTAAAATCACTTTGTTAAGGTGTGGAATCATCAACTCATGGTTGAGGACAATGTACGATGAAAACCCTGGCAAGGGCTTGACTAAACTTTTGTTAAAACCTAAAGATTGAAACATTACAAATTTATTTTCAAAAAACAAATCTCCTACTTAGAGCCAAAGCATGCGAAACAAAAACTTTCGTTTAAAAAAGTGGACTGTTTCATTATTACCATTAGATGGAGATTGAAAGCAGCTGACATCAGAAATCGGACCACACTTCAAAACCTACTTGCTGAGCATGAGAATTCGGACAGTGATTGGAGAAAACTGATAATTACAGATGAAACATCTTTCGCTGTTTAGAACTGTTGAGGATTTTTAAAAGTACTAAATTTGTTCAGCGGTCTGTTCAACACCCTGACGGAAGTCCATATTTATGGTAGCTTTTCTGAAAAGGGGTTCGTTAATTTGACTATTTTTACACAAAATCTCAACGCTAAGTTTATGATCAAACTGTATGAAAAATATTTGCTGAATTCCGAGGCTAATTGAATCATTTAAAAAGACAAAATCCGAATGTAGACAGTGTAATTGAAAATTTCTTCACGCAAGCACCAGCTCTGACCAATTCACAAGAAGGGTGCTCCTGCAATATGCACCAACTACCGCGGGATCAACCACCTTAACATTTCACATAAGGTCCTATCGAGCGCATTGTGCGAAAGACAGAAGCCAACCGTTAAATAAGTGATTGGACCTTTTCAATGTACTTTTGGACTTTCTAAATCTGCCATCGACCAGATATTGACGATCTGACAAATATTGGAAATCACCCGTGAGGAGAAGATCGGCACACACCAACTATTTGTCGACTTTAAATCAGATTTCGACAGCACGAGAAGAGAAGCCGGGTGGTCTGAATTTGGTATCCCTGGAAAACTAATATGGCTATGAAAAATGACACTGAGCAACATATCACTAGCTCAGTCAACATTTGGAAGGACCTCTATGAGTCGTTTGATGCCAAAAGAAGTTTCATATAGGGTGACTCCCTATCGTGCGACTTCTTTAACATTATGTTGGATAAGATAACTCGAGGTGCAGAATTAAACCGGCCATGGCGTATGCCGATGACATCGACGTCATTGGCCTGAACAACAGCGCCGTTAATTCTGCCTTATCCAAGCTGGATAAAGAAGTGAAATGTCTCGCGTCTTGTTTATCTTAGAACCAGTATTTGCACCTATAATAATGTCAGCCTGGAAATCGAACGTAGAATCTCTCTTGCCAACAAATAATACTTTGGGCTGAGTAAATCCCTCTCTCGACGAACGAAAACCACGCTCTATAAGTCCATCATTATGCCCGTGCTGTTATACGGCGCAGAATCATGGATGCTGTCAGATGGAATGACCCTTGGAATGTTCGAGAGAAAGATGCTACGAAAGATTTTGGACCTTTGGATGGAACGATAAGTTCTATCAGTTGTATAACGACAGTGACATAGTACAGCGAATTAAGGTTCAGCGGCTACATTGCCTAGGTACTTTTGTACGTATGGAAGAAAATGCTCCCTCCTTGAAAATATTTAATGCAGTACCCCCTGGTGACAGCAGAGGAAGAGGAAGGCCTCCTCTAGAATGTTAAGAAAATCAGGTGAAGAAGGACTTCACTTCACTTGGTATCTCTACCTGGTGTAAATCGGTCAAAATCGCCTAGACGGTTGTAGCTCCAATTAAGAAGAAGAAAGCAAGTAAAGAGAATTTGGTCACAAATAATTTATGTTTTTTGCGGTTATCAGCTACTCTAGATTTGCATTAATTTATTCAAAATTACTAACAATTTCTCATAATTTTGGGATGAAGCATCCCACAATTTGGGCATACTTTCTAATGTCAGGATTTAACTCTTGTAATAATTTTTTATCTTTAGCAACAATCGACGCTACGAAATGAACTAAATTTAATACAACACGTTCTACATTACGTGCGCGCCCTTTTGAAAATACAACGGATACTAACTTATCGTGAAAGAAATATACCTCGCGTTCAATATTTTCTAACAGTAATGTGATCTGCTATCCCGATTTCGAAATTTTTAAATATTTCGTGATCCATATCATGAACACGATCAATAAATATCGTCATACTTGAACCACGTCAATATAAGGACCATGTGGCGTTTGCTACAACGTAAGAGGTGCAAGAACTGGACAAAATAGAGAATAGAGGATATAATTCCTAAATCAACAGAAGACGAATCATTCGACTGAGTCTTCGTGCGCAATAGAGAATGATGAGGTAATTTTTTTTTTCTATTCATGACAGGCACGAAGGGTTCGACACGGCCTTATTTATTTATTTACTTGTTTTAAATGCTTTTGCTTTAATTATCCCTTCGTACTATGTTTAAGTATATTTGTATACTTACTATTTTTTCGAATTCGACGAATATGTAATAAAATATGTACTACATTTTTTGCGTTGTTCAAAAACCATTTCGTTATTTATTTATGACATTTGAGCTTTTTCAATATTTTAATTTTTCATTTTTATAAAAGCGCATAATCGGGGAAAAATAAAGTCTACAACAAAACAATTTTCTAGAACATTAAAAGAAAAATATGGATACAGATTATGCTAGAAAACTAAGCTAAATTGATTCAACACTATATCAAGCTTTTGTATACAGCAATGGGGAGTAGTAGTAATTATAGCACGCGCTATTTATGGGAGTATGTAACAAAAATCAAGTGTAACAAGTTGCACACACTTTTTGCTTAAAATTTTACAGAGAATCTGTTTGTAAAAAACACCCTCTTTATGAGGTGCGCATGGCGTATGCGTAACATTCCGCAAAAATTTTATATAATACTTCATAAAATCATGTTGCAATTTTACTTTAACTATGGCACTCATTGGCACCCGAAAGCTTTCACATTTCATTAATGCTGTACTGCATAGTCGGCCAATTTTTAATAATTGTGGTTATATGAGATTTTTTAATGTTTTTTTATTTTTTGTTTGTATTTTTCATTTCCCGCCACAAAGTTCAACTAGCAGTTTTCCATCACTTGCGTTCGTTTTCCATGTTCACTTGAATGTTGGTCAATCATTTCTCGCTGAAAAGTTTTTTCATTAAATTTTCTGCTTTTCATTGCATGTGTAGAAAAATATGCAGGTACATATGTGTGTGTTTAGCAGTGATAAATACAAATACATGGGATATGCGAACGCTAAGAGCGGATAAAAAGCAATACGCGTGGTGTCGAGCTTGAAATATATATTTCACAAATCACAGCCATAACTGCTGGTTTTGCGAAAATAAAATTGCAAATGGCTTATACTATTATCACACGGTTCGTTGCACATTCGGTTCTAACTCATCTCTGTCAGTTTGGCGCGTTCTCTTGGCACTTGCGACGACTGCGTTTGCATGTCAAAGTATAAATAGGAATGTGTTGTTGAAAATTTAACTCGAAGTAAAAAATTCGATATGTGAAACAAAAATATTGAAGAGCGGCTAGTCAAACTTATTTTGCGATTCCATAAAGAGAAAGAAAACGTAGTGTGAGATAAACTATATGCATTTTTGGCAACACTGATGATGAACATTTACCTGCACATCTAGTAGGATCTATTTACAATGGCAGCCATGGAACCAGTGAAAATACGTCGTACTAGCCGCAAGTCGTACAAACAAAACTCCATTTATTACAATTTTTGTGCTTGTTTTTTAATAATTCTGCCTTAGGAAATAGTTTTTTATTAAAAATCACTAACCAAATTCCAAAGCATTCCCAATTATCGAATGAACACTACTTAACTATTTTTGATTAGCAAAAATGCAAAAGTTTATTTCAAACGAGTCCGAAATTGTCCGTCGAAAAACATGCGAATGAAAAAGACAAATATCGCTATGAGCTAACCGTTATCCAGACCTTGCGCTATTTGTTGTTCGAAGCTTCTAATATTTTGGATAACTTATTCATAGATTATGTCCTAATATATGTGCTTTCATAGTAATTTGTATTGAAACCCAACTTGACCCAAATTTTAAACTAGTCCCGAACAAATAACGAACCCGTTCTGAACTAGATCCATATCAATCCCAAACTTGTTCCAACCTAGACCTAAACTTGTCCCAAATGAGTCCCGAACCTGTGCCAAATCAGTCACAAACTGGATCCAAAAACGTCCTGAATTGGTACTCAGCTTTGTCAGAAGCCATCCCAATCTATTCTCGAAAAAGCCCCGAACTGAACACGACCTGAATTCTTGAAAAATCAGCATTACTTTTTCAAGCCTACTAAAATTTACAAATACCTACAGATACCCCTAGTAGTATTGCTGTTCTTGATTGTGACCATAAAAATATTGGTCATTAGCAAAAGCGAATACAATTTTTGACTCGACTTTTAAGGAAATCGATTAAATTCAGTAAGAGTCCATGGGGATACCAGAGGGTAAACTTAGTTCATTAGTCTATATGTTAATTAAGTGTAACATCTATTCACATAGTGCCATATTTATCATCGTACTCGAAATACTTTATTTCGTTATGCTTCCAATTTTTCTTTGATCAAACCCGTAGGGTTTCTTTTCAACAGAAAAAAATGTGACGTCAGTGAAGTGACCGTAAGCCCAACCCAACTGACTACAACAAATACATATATCAGGCAAGAGGCTATAACCGAGACCTGTTTTCTGCATAAAATTCTATCAAAGGATCATTTCGATAGGATAGGTCGCATAAGGAGGCAGAAGGCGCCTTTTATAAGAATAAGATTCCAAGATACCTGAATGGAATACTTATTCTAGTTTCGACAATGGAATCTAATTTTTCGAAAAAGTTACAGTCCGGTTCCATCTTCGACAGGGAAAAAGTGCCTTGGGCGGTAGAGTCACTTAAACTTTTCAAAACAGCAGGTAATGATTGAATAATCCGAGCGCACATCCAGAACGGCATCGATACTATCATCGACCCTCTATTCTGTGTTCCTAAGGCCAGTTATAGATAAGAATATAAACTGCGTACTTGGAGTTCTTTCATTCATGCCTTTGCACCGCACTCAATGCCGAGCTTGGTTAGCAAGATCCAAAACTCCTATGAGTCCAGGGTGATTGTAATAGACGAACTTCTGATCATAGTACATGGGTGTAGTCAAAATATCGTAGGCTATGCAGATGATCTGGTATTTACTGTTACGGGAAACAGCAGTAGTACTGCCTCCGGGCACTGGGTATGCTTCAAATTTAGTGTGCCAATAATAGTCTCATTGTGAGCCCATAAAAGGCCGTTCTCACATTGCTCCCAAGAAGGTGCACACCACACCTTGGTTTGGTTACTCTTGAGAAGACGGAGCTTGAATACTCTAACGATGCCAAATTCCTGAGCATCACGAATGGTAGAAGACCTAGTTGAAATTCACAAATTTCCGAACTTGAAAAAAAACTACTCGTTCCATTTGAGATCGTTCAAGCATTATAGCGTAGTTCTACGGCACGACCGGTTGGTCGACTATAAGCTAAGACCACTTCAAAAAAACAACATACTGCATTTAAAAAAACGGCAATGCCTCTCGGTTACTGTCCAACCGCCAATCAGCAATGGTATCAACTGCGTATATCAGCCTTTTCTTCATACCAAGCCTCGATCAAAGATTCTGGAAAGGATATAAGGGTTGGCCATATGTACAATTCCTGACTCCATTCCTCGGAAATTTCAGACCTCTGCAAATGAATGTCTAGATCAAATTTAGTTAAGGAGTTTTCTGACATCCAGCAACTGGATCACGTTGGCATCGCAGGTATCGAAATTTCCGACCAGAGAAACTCCGGAAACTTTCTTAATGCGACCTGAATGCTTTTGCGATCATAGCTGGTCATCCTTCCAAAGACTAATCACTGAGGGGGTGAACTCAGAGCGGAGGCAGTACTGGAGAACTTTTGAGGATCTAAAACAGGCCCGTATTTGCCCCTATCGATTCACTAGTTGCTATCCTACATTTGCACATGAAACGGCTGTGTATATCTGCTGAGGCCGAATACCGGCTATGCCTTGCGGATGACGAAATATCGGAGCATATCTTAGGTACCTGTGCGACCATAGCCAGACATTTCGTGCAAGTGTTCGGAATTCACGTACTAAGGATATTCTGGCATTCATTTGGGAAGCTGAAAGTTTCCTGAAAAATCACGGTTGGGGCATGCAGCAGGGATGCAAACGAGCTTTTATGTAGAAGTCCCTTTTTGTGTTTGTTTCACCCTAGTATTTCTCTATCTATCCTGCTTAAGGGCACAATACATGTTCTGTCTTTTTTGTGTAATACAAACATTTATTTCACATTCCGCAGTTCATTTTCCGATTTTGAAATATAAGTTTTATGGTCGCATTGCAAAGGATCTTAATGGTTTTGACAGATATCTAGTTTCATATTATTTTTATACTAGCAAGTTCTAGTATCAAAATTTTACTTAGAATATCTCTATTAGTATCTTGAATATTTTAAAAGGGTTTCGTTTCTCCATCAAATCAATTAAAGACACCTTTCCAGACTAGCAAGAAAATGCCAATTCTCTTTATAGAAAAGTAAATCGACTTCGAGATAAGTGATTGGAACTTGAATGTGTCATCAATGCTCTCTCATCCTCGGCTCGTAAAACCTTTTGGTCTTTTCAATATTAAATTCCTGTTTTATTTATCTCCTTCCTCGCTTCTTTTGGGAATTTTCATTTTAAGATGCGCAATTTATTTAATGTACTATTTTTTCAGCTTTCTTTTGCACAACATTCTCCGTTGACCATTTCAATAAGCAACTACCCTTTGAACGCAGTGAAATGAACATTTCGACCTTTTCACGCATACCATGAGTAAAGTGGACTTAAAAGAGTGGGCATGTGTGTGTGTGTGTGTGTGTGTGTGTGAAAGGTATATTGATAAAGGCGGAAATGTACCAAGGGATATTGCAGGGACAGATTTTATCTATAAAAAAAACTATAAAGTTGTCAACGCATTCAAATAAAGCTATATATAAAAATGTGCGTTTGTTTATATGTAAGTGCCAGTGAAGGTTGTCTTCATGTGTCTCATGCTATTAAGCGTGCAATCAGATTGTCAACAAATGAAGTGGGTGTTGTAGAGAAGGGTTAACTAAATATCAGTAGAGTTTAAGGAAGGCGTAAGGTGGAAAATTGTTTACTACGAACATAGAATATTTATTTATATATAGTAGTAGAAATTAAAAAATAGTGGTAATAATAAATATTAGCATTAGTAAAATAGTGTTAGTAATTAATAGTAGCATTAGTAAAAGTAGTAGTAGCAATTAGTAAAAATTGTGGTCGTAATTAGTGAAAATAGCAATAAAACTTAGTAGTAGCATTAATAAAAATAGTAGTAGAATTTGTTAGAAATAGTAGTAGTAATTAGTAGTAGCATTGGTTAAAATAGTAGTAGAAATTTAAAAAATGGTATTAATAAATGTTAGCTTTAGTAAAATAGTGGTAGCAATTAGTAGTAGCATTAGTAAAAATAGTAGTAGTAATAAGTAGTAGCTATAGTAAAAATAGTAGTTCCAGTTAGTAAAAATAGCGGTCGTAATTAGCGAAAATAGCCATAAAACTGGTTGTAGCATTAGTAAAAATAGTATTAGCAATTAGTAACATTAGTAAGAATAGTAGTAGAAAGTACTAAATATAGTGCAGCATTAGTAAAAGTGGTAATAGTAGTAGTTGTAGTGTTAAACCAGTCCAGAACTAGCGAAAGTCCTGGTCCTGAAAAATCTAGTCCGAAAATAGTGCCGAAACGTAGTAGTGAACCGAACTTGATAATTTTGACTGGTCACTTTCTGTTTATTGTGAGTGACAGAAATGCCAAATTTGAATGATCTTAGCTGCTTTTGTGTAGCAGTTATAATGCGGAAGCTCATATTTGAACAATCAGTTATCCAAACTAGAAGTTAGAGTGATAAGATCTCTATAATTTTCACTAGACACTTTCCATTTGAACAAATCGAAAAGAGTGCAACATTTTTTCTTTTTAGTTGCTTTCGTGTTGGAGGTGTAATCGAAACCCTCTCATCTGGACAATCAGTTGTATAGCAGCTATATAAGGTCCCACATGTTGGAAATACATCAGCCTTTCAAGTTTGAGTCAGATATTTCTAAATTGAATCATATACCAGCGAATGGATCTAAATCTGCTGTTTCTTTTAATTGACAAATATCGGATTAAAGTTATAGTACTATTTCCTCTTCATGAAAATTATAAAATAAATCTATTTTCAAAGTTAAAGCACCTTCTATTTTTACCGCACTAGCTATGAAGAAATATTTTTCACCCCGTCGGAAAAACAGAACATAAAAAAGGAAAACCTGCCAAGCAATTTAAAATTTAAATCAAAACTAAAACCAAAACTTGCGCAACAACTCTCCTGCTTACCTGCAATTTTAATTAGGCATACATGGATATATATTTTTCCCTTACATGCCACAAAGTAATCTTGCATTTCTTCTGCAACAGCAAATTGCATCTGCAATTTACAAACTTATTTCCTTTTTGCATTTCCTAACTTTCTTTGCTCAAATGAGTTTCGGTTTTTCGGCCCACATTTTTTCTTCAATTTTTGCCTAATTATTCCTCGCTTATCTGCCACATGCGGTTGCGCCTTATGGGCGCCATGAACCAAAGCATAGAAGCGGCTATAAATTTATTTATCCATTTTTTTTATTTTTTTTTTGCTGCTTACTTCCCAAAAGTTTTATACGACTACTATGCTGCACTCCAAAAACGTGCAAAACTGCTTTCTACCATTGCCGCATACTCTGTAGCCGCCGCCTCATTTTTCAGCTCAACACATTTCGTAGCGGCCATAAAGCTGTCACAGCGTGCAACGGTAAACCGCAACAGAGTTGAAAGGGACAATGAATCTGGCATAGCGCTACTCGTAAAATTTATGCTAGCAGAGCCGACATCATTATTGCGAAATTGCTATCGTGCTACATGCTCTGGAACAAATTGCGCTGCTTTTCATGCGAAACAAATTTAATGCACCTTAATGCTACATACTTATAAGGAGTTCACTTACATTGCATTGCATATTTATAGGGCGCTTTAATTATTAAATAGGTAATGCTACCAAGGTGTGTGGTTGTGACAGGTCGTATACGTAACTTGGCTTGTTGACAGGTCGTATACGTAACATTAAGACAAATGTTATTGAGAATTAGAAATATATTTCAATTGATTTGATGAATATAAAATTTACGTTAGTATCATGCAAAGTTGTCTGGAAAAAGGTAAAATTAGAGTAGATTCAAATAATGTGTAGAGAAAATTTTGTTTTTGCTTTAACTGTCGATAACAACATTGGTCACTACCAATAATGGAGGTTAATAAATAAAAATGTAAATATAACTATACGCCATTAGGTAATAATAACAATACCTATTACAAATACGACGACAAACATAAAGGTTAGGAAAAGTAAAATACAATTTTTTTTTATTATTTCGACACCTAGACACCTAGATCTTAAGTATCCAACGACGCAATTAGGTCTTTTTAAATTCAGTGAAACTCCCCATAACCAGACATACGCCGTCATTGTGTTTTTGCCCTGTTATGGGAGATGCCCGCTCTATAGGAGGTACCTACAAATTTTGTTTGAATTCCACTAAAGTAATCTAATCTACCATCCATCTGAAGCATTAAAATTTGACTTTTATTTATATTATAGAAATAAAATTTTTCGATTTCTACTACTAGCGAACTAATCAAAGCATATTTTGTCTATATGAGATTTACCATCTTTAAGCAAAACAAAACCCTTTTCAACGAACTCTTTCTTTATTTTCATTGATTTCTGTTGCTTGTGTTTTGTCAATATTGAACATTTGAAATTGAAAATGCAAATTTCAAGTTTCAAAAAATGTCCATGCATTTTTGATAATTTTCCTTGCGGATGGCGTAGCACACTTTCTTCAATACAACAAATGCACAAAATAATATTTTATACGGAACAAATTGAATGGTCAACAAGGCTGCATACTTGAAAAGTTTCTAAAAATATTGAGAGAAATATTGAAAGTTTTAAAGACATTTGTTTTTTCAGTTTGTAAAATTATGGTAAGTTTTTCACATAGAATAAATTTTAATTTTTATGCTTTACGGTATTAAGATATACTACATTTTTTATAAAAAATTCGCGAAAAAAAGTTCAATTCATTTAGTCTCATTATTGTAAAAATTAATACTGCATGATTTAAGCTATGAGCCACTTCCTTAAAAAGGATTTCTACTATGTATTAACTATAGTAACGAAAACACGACAAAATTTAAATTTAACCATTAAAAGAGACTCTAAGTTCGGGTTCAACCGAAGTTTCCATAACCAGCGAAAGTTTTTATTTCAAATAAACATTACTTGGTGTATGCAATCAAAAAGTTTAATCTTTTCTGTAAAAATTAATGTGAGTTCTGCGTAGGCGTCCAAAGTATTCAACCGAACTTGAAGTTTTTACAATAGGGTAATGCGGTACCCGGACCTACAATGGATGTATATAAACTTAGGAACGTGGGTGACGCTATGCCCCTATGGAAAATAAAATATGAATTTGTCTTATATCTTCAAATATTCGGTGGAGATGAATGATATTTGGATATACGCTACTACAGGCCGCGGCCAAGAATATTATCCAAAAAAATTACACATGTACTCCTCTCCCCAACTCCTATGTATCAAATTTGAACAAATTATCTTTACAGGGTAAATGGTTATTATCGATTTCGCCCATTTGCAATACCAAACTACCTTGGGCCAGGTCAATGCGGTCTACGACTACTTATAAATATATACGATATTAAAAACAGCATATTCGAAATATCTCTAATACACCGTAAACATTCACAATTCTTATCGTCAATCATATGGCCACTTAAAATTATCTCTAATACAACTTTCCGCCTGGAAATCAAGTTTCCATATAAGTTAGTAGTTTCGGATGTTGTTTGCGGATCTACGAAAAAAATGTAAAAAAAAAGAGCAGATATTGGTAGTAGCACCATTACTAAAAAGAGTAGTAGAAATTAGTAGTAGCATTAGAAAAAATAGTAGTAGAAATTAATAAAAATAGTAGCAGAAATTAGTAGTTGCATTAGTAAAAATAGTAGTAGAAATTAGAAAAAAATAGTAGTAGAAATTAATAGCAGCATAAGTAAAAATAGTAGTAGAAATTTGTAATAACAGTATCAGAAATTAGTAGTAGCGTTAGTAGAGTTTACTAATAGCAGCAGAAATTAGTAGTAGCATTAGTAAAAATAGTAGTAGAAATTAGTAAAAAAAATAGTAGTTGAAATTAATAGCAGCGTTAGGAAAAAATAGTAGTAGAAATTAGTAAAAACAATAGGAGAAATCAGTAGTAGCGTTAGTAAATTTTACTAATAGCAGCAGAAATTAGTAGTAGCATTAGTAAAAATAGTAGTAGAAATTAGTAAAAAATAGTAGTAGAAATTAATAGCAGCGTTAGTAAAAAATAGTTGTAGAAATTAGTAAAAACAGTAGGAGAAATTAATAGTAGCGTTAGTAAAAAATTGGTGAAAATAGTAGTAGTACTTTATTTATTTATTTATTTCAGTCTACAGATAGTTCTTACATACTATATAAAAAACATATTAAGAAAAATCAGTTGTTTAATTAAATTAATTAAACATGGCAAATAATTGTTGCTTAAAATTAGATAAATTGAGACTAAAATCTAGGTGTGTATAATTGTTGCAGAATCGAATGCATCTCACCATAGGTTCATTAAAGGCATAGTTTGTTTTATGAACTTGATCTACGATTAAACGAACCCGCCTCAAATCATGGTGATTAGTATGAATGTTGATTACTTTTAATAATTCATTGCAATTTATATTTGAGTTTATAAGATTATTCACGAATAGTACTGAAAAATAGATTCGTCTATCTTCTAGGCTTTGCAGACCGAGCAATTTGCGTCTACCTAAATAACTGGGGAGACCATTAGGCTAGCACATCTTATACAATGCATACTTAGTAAAAACTTTTTGGATTCTTTCGTTCTTGTTTACATAGGACTGATAGAATGGGTTCCATATCAACGAACAATAATCAAGGCGGCTTCGAATTAAAGAGACATAGAGTGCTTTCAATGTCAAGGGATCAGAAAAGTGTTCAGTATTGCGACGTATAAATCCGATCATGGAAAACGCCTTCGAGACAATATAGTCAATATGTTTAGAAAACGTTAGTCCTGAGTCGAAAATTACGCCCAAGTCCCGAATATCTTCCTTGCGAGTGACCTTAAGATTATTCAAATAATAATCATAAGGTATAGGATTAAGCTTTTTCTTATATGTAACGACGCAGCACTTTTCAATATTCAAATAAAGGTGGTTTAATCTACACCATTCCTGAAAGCTTATTAGATCCTGTTGAAGATTAATGCAGTCGGTTATATTTTGGATTTTCTTAAATAATTTGACATCATCAGCAAACATTAAGCATTGTACAGAATGGAAAATGTTTGGTAAATCGTTTATAAAAACTTAAAATAGAAGAGGACCACAGTGCGTACCTTGAGGTATTCCTGACCAGGCATTAATCATTATTTTAGATTTGAACGATGCCATTTTTACAAACAATTTCCTTCCATTTAAGTAGCTAAAAAAGAATTTTAAAAGAGTTCCTTTGATACCGTAAGCGCTGAGCTTCTTAATAAGGATAAAATGGTCGACTTTATCGAATGCCTTTGAGAAATCTGTGTAAACTACATCCAGTTGTGCTTGATTCAAAAAAGCATTGATAATATTATTTGTGAGCAGCATTAAATTAGTGCAAGTTGATTTTAATGGTACGAAACCATGTTGGTTTTCGCAAATGTGATCGTTAATTCGATTCATTAGTTTAACCTTAATGATGTAATTAAATAATTTCGAAATTGTGCTTTGTTTAACTATTGGTCGGTAATTGCACACCTCATTCCAGCTACCAGATTTATAGATTGGTGTGATTGAGCACACTTTCCATGCGTCTAAGAATACCGATTTGGTTAGACACTTATTGAAGAGCATTGCCATGGGATTGGCAATAGAAGAGGAGAACAGTTTAAAAAATACTGGACAGAACCCTTCGTGATCCGCTGATGAGCTGTTATTCAGTTCTGAAATTGCTTGTTCAACATCATTGGGAGTTACTGTGAAATTGTCAGAGGATGATTCAAAGTTAAAGTTACATAATGAGTCATGCTTTTCGTAAACTTTTTGAAAAAATTTAGCAAACAGATCTCAAGAATCTAATGTATTGTCTGATACAGTGCCCTCGTAATTTATACATGTAGGGTAGCCGTTAGTCTTTCGTATACTATTTATGTAATGCCAAAAGCTGGTTGGATTTGTTTTTAAGTCTGATTCAACTTTAAACATATAGTGTTTAAACAAGTAATTATGGAGACTATTAAACTCCTTTTTTAAACGGAATAAGTTGTCTCGGTCAGTAGCATTGTTGGTTTTTTTAAATTTCTTGTAAGCTTTATTTTTTATGTTTTTCAGGTGACAAAGTCTTGAATTAAACCACGGTGGCTTCTTATTAGATTTTAAATAACGAACAGGGACGAAGCAAGAAATTGTAAACAACAATTTCTCACATAAAATTCCGTAAGACATGGATGCATCATCGAAAGAATCCAAAAAGGACCAATCTGTGCTTTCAATGTAATTTCTTATCTTTATAGCATCCGCTTTAGAGTAATTCCGTTCCGATATACTATTCGACGATAGTTTATCAAATTTATAAAACTCTAAATCTTTTACAAGTGCCTTATGATGCTGGCTATTACTCAAAATAGGTGAAGGGCATTGTTGGCAAGATGAATTCAATTCAGCAGAAATGAAAACTAAATCTAGTATTCGATCTATATCATTCGGAACTGAATTAATCTGTTTTAGGCCACACGAAAATATGGTACTTACAAACAGTAAGTCAATTTCAGATTTGACATTTGAAGGTATTAAATTATTGTTATAAGACAACCATGAAATATTTCCTAAATTGAAATCTCCAAGATACATTGTTTCCTCATTTTGTGTTAAATAATCACAAATAGATGTTAAATTATTAAGATGCTTCTCATATATATCGCAAGTGCTATTAGGTGGTATGTAAGATAACAAAAAGAAGATAGAATGATTCAATGCAAACTTTACCTTAATACAAATTTGTTCTATATGGTTAGCATACAAGTTCAGCGATACGTTACTACTACACAATTCTGCTTCAACAGCTAATAATACTCCACCTCCTCTTTCGAGACCAGTGGCCATTCGACAGCGATCCAAACGATAGACGTGATAATTTTCGTTGAAAAATTCAGATGAATATATATGCTCATGAAACCAAGTTTCTGATATCACGCCGAAACTGAGCAGATTTTGTTCGCATTCTACTTACATTATGATAATATACAGTGTATTTGTTGGTAGGTGCATTAGAATGATCATCAGTAGTAGTAAATGACAATTTTTCTGGTGTCAAATCTTTTTCTCTGCTGACACTGTTCTTTGAAGTAGTAGAATTAGTAAAAACAGTAGCAGCAGTTAGTAAAAGTAGTAGAAATAATTAGTAGTAGTAATTAGTAGTAGCATTAGTAAAAGTAGTATTACTAAATCCTAGTTCCTATTAGCAGAAGTAGTTTCAGTGATAGTGGTAGTAGTTAGAAGTAGTAGTGGTACTTAATAGTACGGGTGGTTAGTAGTGGTAGTAGAACATGTAGGAATAGCAGTAGCTAAAAGTAGTATCAGCAACCGTTACCGAACTACAGAAAGGTCCTGAAATGGTCCCGAAATATCTAGTCCGAAAGTAGTGCTAAAATGGTCCAGAACCTGTACTCAAATGATTGAAAGATATATTCTCATATGAGCGCTCACTTCGTGACGCGATATCGACGCGACTTCGTTTACGTGAAGTGAAATACCACTATTTTGCCGCTAAAGAAGTTTTACTTCAATTACTTCAAAAAGCTTCATACACCCGCAGCAATTACTCAATTTCCCCCTTAATTTAAACCAGCTGTTCTGCTTAAAATAAACTTCCTTTTATCCTGATTTGGTTGCAGCGTATCTCCTTAAAAACGCAAATTATCAAAATTTCCTGAATATTTATTACGAAAAAGGTCTTAAAGCAATTAACCCTTTTTAAATGTCTGACAGTTTAAAAATCAGTGGGTTCAGTGTAATGCACCACAGAAACTTGAGCGCACTCTTCAAATGCTTTAATGATAGCCATCAGTTTTGCAAAAGAGGCGGATGAACACAAACCCAGAGGGGCGATTGTACACACACACACACACACACATATAGATTTAACAGTCGTCACGGTAAACGCCTAATTGCTGGCTTTCGATTACGCAAAGGCGTAGCCTGGAAAAAACAGAAAAACACAAAAGTAGAAGATGCAAACAAAAAGGTATTATTACACCCAGCATGCTTGTATGTGTGTGCAAGATAATGCCGATTGTTTTCGACTCTACTCATATAGATATATCGTAAGTGTCGTAGTCGTAGATAGTCTCTCGCTAAGCGCCCATTAATTGCTACAACTCAGCTAACAGGAAACACCCAGCCAGCCTACTTGACAAACGTTGCGCATCGAAGCGGGAAACGTGAGAGACATTGGCAAGTGAGTGTTTGCTGCAAAAAAAAAATGCAAAAATTTCAAAAACGGTAGCTAGAAAAATTTCTTGATTTTCCAGACAAGCGTAGCTACAAAAAATCGGAGCTCTTTTGCGATTGCAGTGAGGAAAAAAAAATTTAACGGCATAAAATCGAGGCTGGTTGTAAACGAGGATGTGCTACACTGGTGTTGCTCTTTCGCAAGTGTACACAATTTAGATTTTGTGTGCTGCTTTCATATTCTCTCTATGTGTGAGTGTGTCTGTATGTACTCGCATATCTCTATGCCTATGTGACTGATTTTGCTGCTCTGTTGGCCAATATTTGCTCACATCGTTTTGTGTCGCTTTGTGAACATCAAATTAGAGCATTTAACTGCAAAATGGTTTTGGTGTCCTTTGACAGCCGGCGAAAAGGATGTTGAGCAGCATTTACCTACAGCTTTATTTCACAGAAAAATATTTTTTTTTTTTCAGATTTCACTTCTATCTCAGCTTCTCCTTCCTGCTGATGACTGTGAACACAAAGCCCGCTGATGTTTTACGCTTTAGTTTCGATTTTTACCCCCTTTCCCTTGTTCTCATATTTTCTTTTTTTCAACTTTCTTCAATGCTCTTTCGATATTTTTTGCTTGTTCAATGTGCGAACTGTGTTAACCATCGTTGTGGCGTAGTGGGTGTGAAAAGCAAAAAAACAAAAACACAATTCGTAGTTAAGGTTGTCGCGTTAAAAAGATTATTGAAAACAAACAAAGCTAACAAATGATTGCTTGTTTTTTTTTAGAGACGCAACAAGACATTCGCATAACTTTTGTTTGTATTTGCCAAGCACAGCTAGGACAAACCTTGCATCCTAAAGTAAAGAAGAGAATGTAATTTCATATCGTTAAAAGGTCAATAGTAAATATTCTTTCACGAAATTCCAAGTGAAATTATAAGTGAGGGAAAAGGATCAATGACTGCTCATTTTATTGAAAACCCAAAATAAAAAGGAGATAAAAAAATCTTAATATAGAAATTAAGATACGTTGGTGGATAGCTATGCTCTAAAATCATTGTTAAGAGCTTGGGAGTCTAAAAAATTAAGATATTAAATTCAGTTTCACAAGTAAAATTCCAACGAAATTTAGGGTTAGAAGCACGTTGGATTTAACCAGGTTACTAAACTTGTGGTATTCCCATAGTTTTTGCGCAACCATATCTAAGAATTTGCTATGACTCATGTTTTGAAAATAACGTCTTTGAAAACCCATAGTGAAATTTTCGAGCAAATAATTGTATAGAACATTTTAACCCTTTAGCGACTGACTTATAAAACATGCTTTTTTTTTGTGAGACTTTCTTGCAGCAAAGATAAAAGACCATCGAGTAATTATTATTGAATAGATATATGTAGCTACCTTAAAAAAGTTTCAACGGAGTTAGGGCTGGTTAGATTAGTTAAAAAATTGTGTTACTCTTTTATTTATTTAAACTCATTCTTATTAAGAAAAAGTTCATACCTCTCGAAAGTTATTAATGTTGAAGAACAAATTACTTGTTTTATTTACACATCGTATCATTCTTTTATTCTAACGAATAACGTTTATTAAATATTTATTAATTCATTCAGTAGTAGTAAAATAGTAACGAGTAAAAAGTTAAGTAACGAGTGAAACATCATAAATACGTGTTAGTGAAGAACAAAATACTTGGATTGAGTTAAAGAATTAGCGTCGCGTTGAAAATAAATCGCGAGTCGCAAAATTAGTAACGAGTAAAAAGTTAAGTAACGAGGGAAATATAAAAAATCAGTTGGAAGCAAGTGAACTACAAGGAATGAGTCAAAAAGTTAGTTGCGAGTGAAACGTAAGTCGTGACTGAAAAACAAACAGCGATTGAAACATAAGAATGAGTTTCTACCAGGTGAAATACAAGAATTGATTTAAAAGATTAGCAACTAGTGAAATATAAATGGTAAGAGTAAAAATTAGTAACGAGAAAAAATTAAGTAACGAGTGAAGGGACAAGTGAAATACATGGATTGAGTTAGAGAATTAGCATCTAGTTAATAAAAAATCGCGAGTGGAAAAATTAGTAAAGAGTAAAAAGTTAAATAACGAATAAAATATAAAAAGTCAGTTGGAAGCAAGTCGAACACAAAGAATGTGTTAAAGAATTGGTAGCGAGTGAAAAAACCAGTCGTGACTGAAAAACTAAGTAACGAGTGAAACATAAGAATGAGTTTCCAACAGGTGAAATACAAGAACTGATTTAAAAAATTAGCAACTAGTGAAATATAAATGGTAAGAGTAACAACTAGTAACGAGAAAAAACTAAGTAGCGAGTGAAACATAAAAGATGAGTCGGTAACAAGTGAAATATAATAAATGCGTGTAAGTAGGAAGTGAGATATTTGGATTGAGCTACAAAAATTAGCATCAAGTGAAAAATGAGTTGTGAGTGGAAAAATTAGTAACGAGTGCAATATAAAAAATCAGTTGGAAGTAAGTGAAATACAAGGAATGGGTTAAAAATTAGCAGCGAGTGAAAAATAGGTCATGACTGGAAAAATAAGTAACGAGTGAAACATAAGAATGAGTTTGTAGCAGGTAAAATACCATTATTGATTTAAGAAATTAACAACTAATGAAATTTAAATCGTAAGCGTAAAAATTAGTAACGAGTAAAAACTAAGTAACGAGTGAAACAGTTCGTAGCAAGTGAAAGTGAGTTCGTAGCAAGTGAAATGCAAGGAATGATTTAAAACAATGTGTAACGATTACAAAATAAGTAATGGGTGAAAACATTAGTAGCGAGAGAAAAGTACGTAAGTAACGAGTGAAAAAGTGTTTACCAAATTAAAACACATATCAAACGGATGACAAGTTGCATTTGAATTTAAAGAACATTAATTCTGGGCATCGCAATCGATGAACGTTATTGCGCAGACAGCTGTATAACATCATATTTTAAATTTTCTTCATTTTGTTAGATATATATACATTTTAAATTAATAAGAAAATGTAAATGTTGAAAAACTACTGTTTCAAGCTAGATCAGCTTTCAATGAAAATGCCAACATAAGATGGCAGTAGGTAGAGGTTATCACGGCTACTCCATAAGATCAGTTGTCTGCCTTATAATGTTAATTTTAAAAGTTATAATTTAAATAATCTCTAAAATACAATGAATGGGTTTCTTTGTTTACATGTCTCAAGATGCTTTAGTCACAATTTTTTTTAAATATTTTAGTTTATTTTCCTTCAAATATAAAGATGCTACGGCATACAAAAAAATGATCTGGCTGTTTTACTGCATATGAATGTATATATAGATTTCTATAAGACCTTTGCTAGAGTTTCGAATGCAATCATTGCTGAGAAATTTGCGCAACTGGGCTTGCATTTCACATTTGTTCTTTGTTTTAACTAAAAATTCAAAGTCTTAGTTTTATTTCGTGTCACTTGGTGTTCTATTTACCTTGTTTATTGAATGCCTAAACACTTTTTTTCATATGCCAATTTTCAACTTTATGCTGATAACTTTACAATCTATTCCATTCGCAAATGCTACAAGCTGAGCTGAAAAGTTCTCTTATTGTATTAATAATCGCTTGATTTGGAATAAAGCGAAATACTTTCACATTACTTTTTCCAAATAATTTTCTTTGTTGCAGACATCCATTCGTGGTCTATAGTTATTTTCGATGTAAAGTTTACTTTTAGTTATCATATTAATTATATAATTTATAAATCGTATGTCATTATAGCATTTGTGGAGCGCAATAGTTGCAAGTTGCGCTATGCATATTTCGCTTGGAGATCTAATCATGTCTGTATGTGTTAATTGAATTGAACGTGTCCATAAAGCTTGGATTCCTAGCCTTCCCCTTCATTTTCATGCGCTAGTCTCCACGTACAACTCAAGACGCTTGCTTGATATTATAACCGCTTCTATGTAGAATATCTATTTCGTTTTTTCCTTCATCTTTGACATTATTCGTTGTATTATGGATTGCACCTCAGCAACAATGCTTTATGATTTAAATTTTTTAAATTTTTTTTTAAATTGATTGATTTCTCTCATAAACATTTTCAATTAATTTCTATAAGTTATGAAACTGAAAGAAGTAAGATAACATTTTGTAAGTGTTACATAACTAAAATTAATTTTTTCTCAATTCATTTAGATTCGTTTTGCCAAAATACTTATTTATATTAGCCTATGTGTCAACTTTGTTCTGCTGTTTTACTTGAACTAAGTATAAGAATTGTGGGGTAAGATAAGAACGGAGCGTAGTAAAAGAACCACCTATATATGTCATCGGCAATGAAGGAGCAAATAGAGCTATCCCGTAACAAATTAGCAGTATACCTCAGACGAAGCTAATGAAAGAGTTCGTAATCGGAAAAAGATCCCGCATCGCTACAAAATCATAGATCTAACTTTCGTGAAAACCATAATTGATACCGTTAATTTTTAATGATTATAATTGGTGTAGTTATCGGTCTTTCCATCATTATCGATTTTAGTATCGTTGTTATCGTTATTCCAGTGGCCGTAACGATCATAATTTTTATTAAAGGACTCATAATTTAATCGCTATTTAATTATTTTTATTTTTTTGAGAAATTTTAATCGTTATTTTTTAATTATTGTTTATTTTGATCAAATTTTTCGTCGATAAAAGAAAATCGGATTTTTATTTGTCCGATAATATTTGATCGATATTTTTGGACTTTTATTTTCTCAGTCACTTTTGATCGATGTTTTTTCATTTGAGTTTGTGTTTTTTTTTATTATAAAAAAAATAATCGTTATTCTTGGATTTAAAATTTTCCGATCAAATTTGATCCTTATTTCTTAGCTTTCATTTATTCCACCATTCTGAAATTTTTATTTTTCCGATCATATTTGACTGATATTTTTGGATTTCTATTTCTAATTGTCATTAATTTTCAATTTTTTTTTTAAATTTTTTTTTGAATAAGAAATAATAGTTATTTTTGGATTTAAAAATTTTTGATCGTAGTTGTTCGAGTTACTTGATATTTTTTTCGATCACAAAACATATTATTTTCATCACCGATTAATTTTTTTTGGTTTTACTGTAATCGAAAAATTGTAAATGCAAGAACAAATATATTTTTCGAAAACTAGAGATCACAAAATATCGATTACATTTGATCGAAAAACTAAAAATTAAAAAATAGCGATCATACTTGACTGAAAGTATAGGAATTAAAAATAATAATAAAGTTTGATCGGTAAAATAAAAATCCAAACGGTTATATTTTGATCGGATAATTAAAAATCACAATATAATGATTATGAAATGATTTAAAATAAAACATCTTCTAAATAAAAAATTATCAAATTTGTATAGCATGTGGCATAAGGATTAGATCAACATACTCATTTGAGTTTTGTTTTGAACGAATTCTTGCCAATGATTTTTTAGTCAGAAAAATCAAAATAACGATTATTTTCTATTCCAGCATTTTTACCATCAATTCGAACTTAAGTGATTTATTTAAATTTTTTATTTGTTCTTCTATTAGCAAAAAAAAACGCTCTTGTTCTTATCGCAATACCTTAGGATTACAGCTGTTAAAGACATACATATATAATTTGTGTTAGTATTGTATTGAATCTTTAACATGTATTACAATCTTAATGTCTATACCAGATTTTGTCACAACGAAACCAAAGCTGTTTCGTTCAAGAAAAAAAATACCAATCGATAATGAGCACATTATGTACAGCACAATACATACATATGGCATACACTCATACATACACATATAGAAAAACATTCACTTGTGTGACTTACCATTTGCCAAATCGCATTAATCACTACGTACTGCGTGCGAACAGCTGTTTCGGTCATTAATTCGAAGTCCTGGCAGTAAAGCGAAAGCACACGAAGCAAAGAATGGGATGGCAATAAATTTCTCGGAATCGAGATACAAACAAAAATGAAAATAGTGAAAATAAAAAAAAAGCATACGCGCTTGATTTATGAAAAGCACTTATTTATAGTAACTTATAGGCACTACAAGAGTTAAGAGTTATATTCGTGCAAGTAGTTGGGATAAAATCGTAGCAGTTGACGACACACACACGCCTAGTTACCTACTAATTCACGCACTTGCCGTTTTATAAGATTATGCTTGCTCATTCTCACAACAATTTGCTGTGCAAAGCGATGAGCGTAAATCAATAAATAGCCGTCTAAACAATTTCGGCATCATTTATTATATTTCTACTTATATTTAGCTATGTTTGTAGTATGTGCCGAAGATATATGACAAAATAACTTCTTTGACTTTAGCAGGTTTTACTTTCGGAGTATAAAAATTAATTTTTCGTCGCCAATTTTAATATTTTATTTAAATTTTTGTGAAGATGGCTTTCGAAGCTGCATATTTGTATGATTAATCGTTGAAAAGTTTCACAATATAATGTCAAGTAAAAGGAAATCCATCATTATTAATCCGATTTAGTTCAAATACGCACCGTTTTGTTCGATAACTTGTTGCCGTTTCGAAGGTAATTTCGTAATGCCACCCTCATAGAAACCCTCGTCTTTAGTGGAAAAAACTGAGAAGCTTCGCTTGAGGTGAATTCTTCACCAGCAAAATAGTTCGCCATAGACAAGAACAGGTAGTAATTACTTGATGCCAGGTCCGGACTATAACATGAATGCACAAGAACCTTCCAACTAAGCTCCTGAAGCTTCCAGCGAGTCGCTATCGTTGTGTGTGGCCTTGCGTTGTCCTAATGGAATACAATTCCCTTCCTAATTCTATTCCTCTCCTATTACTTCCTTCAGTCGGTCCAATTGTTGACAGTTCAGGTCCGATTTAAGAGTTTGTAGAGCCATAGTAGATGACTCTCTGCCAATCCCACCCGCCAGATAGCAAAACCTTCTTGCCCATCAAGCCAAGCCAGGAGGTCGCCGTTTGCGTCGGCACACCGCACTCGATCACGATCGGTTTCGCTTGACGTTGTCGTAATTGACTCCACATTTCGTCACCAGTCCCAGTGCCCCATCTCATTCTCTTCTTTTTGTAACCAGCCTTATTTAAATGGTTCACAACGGTTTTTTGCAGTGTTTAGCTCCTAGGAAATTGAAGCAGGGCTTGCATGAGGGTCGAACTCGACGATTTTCTTTGTTTTATCGATATTTCCGACAAATGGTCTTCCAGGAAGTGGCGCATCTTTGATATCAAAATAACCGGGACGACATCGACGAAACCAAAATTGGCTGTTACTCGTACAGTATCAGCATCATTAACACTATTTACATTTTCCACCGCCTGGTTTGCGTTTTCAACATTGCAATATTGAGACAAACTATCAGAAAGCTCTCTGAGAAGTTTTTTTCAATACGAAACGAGATACAGACTACTAAAGACTTACATATATTGGAAAAATAATGGATTTCCTTTTACTTGACCTTATATCTAGCCCATTAGATGTTTTGTAGAAAATGAGTTCAGTATTAAGATAAGTTGTTTTATCAAATGTCCACAGATATGTATTAAAAAAAAAGCCGTAATAGTAAATAATCAAACTGGTTTTTGAACTGGTGGAGGTAGTCATGCCGAAAAAAAGCTAAACAATACTATAAGTAGCTAAAATAAAGAGCTCATTTTTTACAAAGCAGAATCTATCTGAAGAGTATGAAATAATTTTTAAAACGCAACTAAGGTGTATGCATTTCGAAAACATTGATATGGCACATAGAAAAGTTATCAGACTTTGGTTTCAAACTTAACCAAAAGCTAATAATCCAAAACTAATTTACTGTGTTGAAATCTGCCCTCTCAAGGACTGGAAATGACTAGCCATACTTCGGCCAGTTGAACGCTTCCAAAGTCTAAAGTAATGAAAAACAAGGATTTTTTTTTCCTTTAGATTTTTAAAATTGGTTTTAAAAAGGTACATTAGTTTAAGTCACAGCCATTTCAGTTCATCTTATAGTGCCGGAAAAAAGTATTGTATCAGTAAGTTGTTGTTGCTTAACCCAATATATCTCATTCTATAACAAACTTTGTACACAATTCCCAAAGCTTCAGCAAATTAAAAAAAAAAAAGTTGCAATAAAATTTCCAACTTATTAAACAGAATTTTAAGAAAAATTTTGAGTATGAAGTTTTATAACCCATTAGATTCTTGTATAATCGGAATAAAAAATTAAAGAAAATATTGTGACATGAAAACCATTGTAAATAATATAAATAAAAGCTACTGCTCCCACACTTTTTCAAAACACCGTTTTTGTAAAACTAACAACTTATGTCAGTATTAATCGAAACAATTACAAAAAGTATCGAAAATAGCATGAGCGAAGCAACACCGAAGTCAAAAATCTAAATTTCATTTACTTGTTACATGAATAAATTTCAGAAAATTTCCTTTACTAACGACTTTCGATACGATTCTTTTTTTCGATGGCTACTCAGGACTTGGTTTAAAAGTGTCGACACTAAAATTACTTGGTATCGAGCGAAATGAGTCGAGTTTGTACCTGTATTTACTCGTATCTTTTGATCCTTATGAATGGGTAGTCTTTTAGAAAATATCAACAAATTCCAAGCTCATTCCGATTGTTGCACAGTCTTATCAAAATCACAAAAATTGTATAACACAATAAACAAAAAATTAAGCATTTATTAATTTATGCGCACCAAGAACCGAATCCTGGACCTCGGCCCTGGCAAACCAATGCCTTGCCTTACTTCTGCTCTGCTTCGCTCTGACGGGTTTTGCGATGGTGACAGCGACGCTAAAACAAATATGAATTTCGAACTGGGTATGCGTTGCAATTTCGACCGACTTCTCAACTGGTATGATGCAGATGCGGAGGCTGAAACTTGATAATTCGTAGGGCATCACCGTGTTTACAAATACCAGTTGCTTAGATCGAAAAAGTACAGAAGACGAAGCAGTTTAAGTGCTAAAAAAAACTGATACTAAACTTCCCATATGGTGAGTTTACTATACATATTTATACGTGATACGTACTCAATACAAACCTAAGCATCTCATCTCGAGTAAGTACTCGTACTTGGACTTAACTAAAAATTTACTTGACAATCGTTTGGTAGCTGAACCAACAATTGGCTTTTTAACTAGACGTTTGCTAATCTGTTTGACTGTTGTGAGAATTGTGTTTAGTATCCAGCCAGTCTCTTTTCTCCTTGGTACTCCACTGGTTGCTACTACTGCATCGCACTTTTAGCATTCGCTTATCTGATTATCTGTCTCGTTGTCAGTGATGCTGTAATTCATGTCACAAACTCAACTCTAAGCTTTTCTCATTGCTCAGCGTCCTGCAAGCGAACTGTATGCCATTTGTACTTCTATGTGTCTGTTTATTTAGCTGTCAAGTTGGCATTTGTGGTGATAAGTGAATACGGTTAGTTGGAAAAGCGCACATTGAGACACATACCACTATATGTACTTTTAATTCATTCAAATAAGCAGATAATAGTGTCCATAGATTTGTATACTCGCAAGTAGCAGTGAATGCAACGTTAAGTAGAAGCAAGATTGCTATATACTTGCGGCTGGACCAACCAATAATTTGCTAAAGTGTGAGTATTTTTAAGACCTCTTGGCACGTATTACTTTTTCATTGATTGGTCAATTAGATAGGCGCATTCACTCGCACCAATAGATTGATGTTCAAAGCATAGGTATTTGGAAACGAAATGAAATTCTCTGTATTCAGAGTTTGTTCCAAACGATTCTCTGCTTATAACCAGGGCAAGACCATGCGTATATGAAACAATTTCCCAGCCCCCACCTGCCATTCACTCGACAGTGGGTTTACAGCTGCTACCCATAGCAGTGAATTCACTTGCTAGTTGAACCACCCAGCACATCTACTAAGAGATACTCCTTCAAGATCCGCCCGCGCTTACCTGCGTTTGTGATACGAGCATAGCAAGACACGCGTCGATGCCTGAATCGATGTGTGGAGCTAACTGTCAGTCTTTAAAACCCATGCGTTTGGCTATTTTATTCTGCGCCATCGTAGTTTCGATCTCCGCAAAGGGAAGCGGGCTCCACACTCTCACCGTTGTGCATGTCAGCACCTCCAATGCCGGAACAACCTCCAAACGAACACCGGGTCAAAGTTCGCTTCAGTCGCGGATGCAGTTTGTTAGGACTCCTTACGACTTTGTATTTCATTCGCCACCTCGCTTAGTCAAAAATACCAATAATGTTATTCCTGGTAAGCTGGATTTCACCAAGTAGCACCCTCAGTATATGTACCTCTGTAGTGAGCCATTTATCATTCGAAATTTTCCCTACTGGATGATATTGATAGATAACTGCCACCTGGAGTTCAGGTGCAGAGCATATGGTCGTTGTGGATTTTATCCGCTTCTAGTCTGGCATCTGCTTTCCTTTGTTGTCTGTTATGGGTGCATTCGCTGACGCCGTCGGCCTGAATGCAAGCGCAGTTTTTGATGTCGAAGTTCGCTCGTTCTTCTTTATAGTCGTTAACTTTGTGGTCCTCGTCTCCCCAGTTACGGGCGGATGTGCACACTTTACCCCAAAAGTGGTTTGCTTTTCGCATCTCGTTTTTCACCATCTCCGGCAGGTTTCGTAATATCATCAGTGGCGATGTCAGAGGTTTATGGAGTCACTCATACTTCCGCATAATGTAGACATTCTTTTTCTCCATATCCCTTTCTCTCGGATTAGGGGAAGTTGGGGCACGCTACTGGAGCTTAGCAAGGATACGACGATAGCGTTTGTAATCCATCTTCATCTTTCTCTCCTTAGAACTTCTGGTGGGATCATCCGAACCCAAATTTAACTCACCTGCCGGAAGAGAACCCACCCAATTGAGATCGTCTTCATCCGATGAGTAGAGCAGCGGTAAGAGGATACGTCGGTCTTAAGAAGTCAGTTCGTGTCTTTTGGAGTGACGCCTGTTGCTTCATCAGTAGTTTCGCCTCAGTAGATTGCCCATCTTGCCGGCCTGGGCCAGACAACTGAGTGACGGGAGCACCTGTAACATCTCGATCGCTGTACCCTGCTGTCGCTGATTTTGCCACATACTGAGGGCTGGCTTGAATGGGCATTACGTGGGTGGGTGAGGTATTCAAAAAGCTGCCACGTGATCTAGGACCGAAGCAGACTAGGGAGCCGCCCTACTGGGATTTCTGGATTTCTACTCTTTCTTTCACTATTTAGAATGTTGTATGGCCAAATTAATATTATTAATATCGGCATCGCAAAAAATGCTTCTTGATCACCAAATGACTTTTTAATACATTATTTAAGCTGACTGGCCAGAAAATTAGTCACTATTGAATTTCGTGCGATGTCAATATCTATAGCAATATGAGAATTTAAGTCTTTGCCACATATCACACTACTGAATAGCAGTCTTATCCACGGATTGCTGAGTGCTTTGGTAAGAGGATGACAATTTATCGATTCAAATATTAACTCGTGAGTCTGCCTTGCACACATACATACATACATACAATACATATACTAATAGAGATTAACATTGGGGATACAAATTTTTCTCATTTGATAAATGTGTACATAGCTCAATAACTAATAACTACACACACACACACACACGCACACACTAACTCGAATAAGGTAAATATGTATGAACACTTCTAGTTAAGTATCCACTTAAGTGTATTTGCTGGTTCATCAGCCAGCTGCAGCTGCATATGCTTGATTCTGCAAACATAAAATATACGTATACATATATGTATATACATATATGAGTAAGTGTGTTTGTGTGTGTGTGCGTGCTATCATTTATATAAGTGCTTTGGCAATTTCACGTGTTCAATTACGCAGAAAAGTATGCACTTTCCACATTTGTATTTTGATGTAATTCTAAATTTTTATGCAAAAGCTTGAGGTTGGAATATTTTTATATTTTTTTTTTTTCGTTGGAACAGCGAACTATCCTCGACCAAACCTTTGGTACCAAGATAAGCCTGACTCCACTACCCACGTGACTTCCGCCTGATATTGATTCGAGATGACATACAGAGCTAAAAAGTGAACCTATAATTAAAGAAATCGACGCCTAAAAAAGCTTGCCGGCTAAGGAGAGCGAGAGAGGGCATTATTATTGAAATTTTTCCTGGAACACCTTCTTAATTTTATTTTTATTTTGATTTTTTTTTTAAATATATTGAAAAGTAAAAACGGCTGAAGACAAGGAGATAACTTCTTGTTTATTAATTTGTATGGACATTTTTCCAAACTTATGCAACTGTAAAAAGTAGTATCCTTGTTTTTAGGCTAAAAATCATAGTAAAGAAATTAATTTCTCTCGTTTTTACTTGAATCTGGTTGAATTTATTTTATTAATTTATTAATAAGGAAACCTTTTTATTTTTAGAAGAGCCACTTTTACTGTAAAATTTTGCTTTGCACGTCTTAATAGTCTACTTTATATAATTTTGAATTTAATATTATGAATGTTGGTCTTTGGATTTTTATATTTTCAAAATGAAAACTTTCATACTTTTATTGTTCCAGAAGTGTTCTCTTTTCCACTTGTTGTCTTTCTCGTGCAATTATATTAAAGATGCCGCTTGTACAATAAAGGTACTGTCTAAACTTGTATTAAAGTTGAAGAAATGGCACGTAACATACTTCGCATAATTTGGCAACATATTATACTTATTACACGTATTCCCTTTTTACACGATTCCCTTTTTACATAATTTCATTGAAGATGTTTTCATGTTAGTTTTATAGGCTATCTACTAGATTTTATTTCATCTTAATTCTGCCGGCCAACGTCTCAATTACATTTTAAAGTTTTCATCTTAGTTTTACAGATTATAATCTTGATTTTATTGAAAAGAAATATCCAGTCGTAATAAGAAATGATTCTTATTGGAAAAAATCATAGAGAACCCGTTCTACTTGGTACGGATTGTGCATCTTTTTTCCAGATACTTCTTTCTTCTCCAGTTGGCAAGTTTCATGTTATTTTTTTTATATACAACGCACTTTACTTTTCTTGAATTGTAAGTTTGCTGCTATTTTACGAACAGCCCCTCTTCAATCAACCAATATAGGAACCAATATAATAGAGGACAGAAAAATACCTCTCGACAGCATTGAAATCATTTTTTGGATTCAGGGAATCTCAAGTTCATGAAAATCTAATTTTCGCGAAAGAATTGAAGCGGTTTTTTTTTGTTGCGCTAGGTGTTTCCCTCCACGTAAGTTGACCATTATCCTTAAAGGCCGTTTACTTTAATTTTTGTCCAGTATAACAGCTAGGAACTTTTGTCTTTGACGAAACAATATTACCATGCAGATTAAATTCCAACTCATCAATCGTCTTTCTGCTCAATACCAGTACCAGAAATTTTTGAAAAAACGCTAAGTAGGCCAAATAAATAGGCTGAAAAGACTAAATCAAAATTTTTTGTATGCTAAAATTCCAACATTTTTTTGGTATTATGATTTTACAAAAATCTTTAAATGGTTTTCGCTAATTGATTTTTGGCTCTTAAGCTTCGAAAATAATTTATTTTTAAAAAGCGAGGTATTTCGTTCATATGTAAAATTAATTTCTTTATTTATATATCTCATATTTATATCATCAGATAAATCCGAGTGCATGTATATTAGATGTGTTCATCATTCATCGGAATCTTTTTCAATTTTGAAATCATGACAACACTTTTCTTGCTTCTTCGAGCCATATCTAATGCTCAAAATTGCATTTAACATTTTAACACAAACATTTTTTTTTATAATTCGCATTGCCTAAATAAAAAAAGAAAAATTTAAAACAAAAAATACAAAGGGTAAGAGTAATGAACTTCTGTCCAAAATTTTACTGTGGATTGTAGATTTTTCAATGATATAATAGTAATTTTTTTCCATTGCACTTCGATGGTATTTATTTTTATTAGTATCGAATTGATATTTATATTTATTTACCCAAAGAGAAATCTAAAAAAAAAAAGCTAGAGGTTAGATTAAAATTTGCCGACTAACAGAAACTAGAAAAACCTGCTTCGGCGGCTTCGGGATGTCGGAAAATCGTTCCATTATATAAAAATACATCAATTTCGTATTTGTCAAATAGTCCGATATGCCAATTTCAAAACGAATTCCTCGTATTTTAGCTTAGCTGGCAGAGTTAAAGGCATTCCTTAGGTCTAGCGTTCAAATTAGGCAGTACTATATCGCCTGGCCTAGTGCTTTCTTCTCCTCAAGCCTTTTGGCTGCCAGTACAAAATCCTCTGATGATACCCATAGGAATATATCCAACGGTTCATGTGCTATGTTAGAGAGCAGATTTGGTATTTATTATAGAAATAGTAAATCCACTATAGTTTTAAGAAATACGGTATTCCTCGATTCCAGGTGGTTGCTGTACTTTTGGTTCTTAGTGCCAATCCAATGTGCAGAGCCCCAGGTATTGCGAACGAGCTAGAGTTGCATTTTTCTATAAAGCATTGCCGCATGTTGTTTCTGAATCTATTTGTAAGCTGCTCTGTATTCTACAAAGCCTTCGCTACCTACTGATTGCAGGTAGTTACAACTCAACCTCAAGCATTGCCTTCTAAGCTCCCCAATTTCGTCGGCCCATTAGTGGACTGCTCCATTTTACTTTGCATAGGATATTTGCTTCATGTATGTATATATATATATATATTTAAAAAAATTTACAAAGCTTTTGTACATATGTGCATATACGCTTACTTATGTTAAACGAAATAATCCGGCATCACGCATATATTTTATACATGAACTCACGGCCGGATTTACTTAAATTGCCGCCCAGGGTAAACCACTAAATGCCCTCCTTCTCATTTTGTCGTTTTTTTCGGGGTCGTTCATAAAAAAATACATAAAACACACGCGAAAACGCGAAAGAAAGTAAGAAAACAAGAAACAAAAAAAATTAAAAAAAAAATTAATTTTAAACTTTATTTGAATTTTGCCGCCCCTGAGAATTTGCACTCTGAGCCGCTGGCCCCCTATCACCCTTTTGGTTAATCCACCCCTGTATGAACTCAATCCGAACTTATATCTTCATGTTTGTCGATATTTAATTAATATTTTTGCAAAATTATCCTTTGTAGCTTACAACTCACACATATGTACATATGTAAGTATTTTGCTACATTCACTGATTTCAACGAGCAGCATGCATTTTAATTACTCAATTGAGCGATAATAATGACTATAAATAAATTTCCGTACGAGTTGGTTAATTAGCTGTATTAAATTGAAATGCCTGTAAAAAAAATTACTCTATTTTAATGAGCAATGGAAGAGCGTTATTATTTTGAAAAAAAAAAAAATCAATTCGAAAATATATTACATTAAAAAGTATAAATTATCTTGAAAGCATTTTATATGTACATTCAGAATATTTGCTTATTTGTTTATTATATTATTACCGGGATAGTGTCCGCAGTTCACTTCCTTATTTTTTATCATAAATTACTACTAATTTTAGACTTATATTACAAAAGTCATTTCGGAATAAGTCTTGTAACACGGATTTTTTTAAAAGCCTAGTTCGGTGCTATTTCGGGAAAACTTCGGGAACATTTCGGCTCTCGTTCGGAATCATTTGGAAAGTAATCTCGAAATGCTCCTTATCCGAACTGTGTTATAATTACGGAAAAAATAACGAAGGTTAATTTCTGAAAGTCGCCAATAAATACAACTAAAGTAAAAACTGCATTAATATTAGTTAAATTGGCAAATATAAAGCTTAGCCTGACCAACTACAGTAAATGAAGATCTATCATTTTTGGAACTTTTGGCGCGCTCGGAAAAACTGGCAGCAAAAAAGAAGGGTATTTCATAAGGAGGTTTGATGTTAAAGTTAAAACGGAATCTACGGCGTTTTACATAGTCTTAGAACTTCAATTCTTATAACAGCCTTTAATCCAAAAGGTGTACGCAAATAGGGTGCAGAATATTTTGAAATAAGCTCAGCCCCGGAATTTGGTTTTTCTACCACACTTCCAGCCGGGTCAAACTTTATGAGTGAACTACCATTTTTGCGAAAGTCGCGCTTTTTTGGTGAAATAATTTTTTTTTTTTTTTTTTGGATTACCATATATAATTTTGACGATTTTTGAGATTCAAAAAATTTTGAGAATTCAGAAAAATCACTCTTTCCGATCGCTAGAAAATAAATTAAATTCAAACAATATCGAAAAAAGTTAATAACTATGTATAAATTCCGACACATGTTTTTCGTACTCCGAAAAAACTTATATTTTTTTAATATTAATATTGTTTTTATGGTTTGATATTTACCCGTCGAACGCATTCGTACTCAACTCTCCAGATATTAGTCTGCATCAATTAATATCTGACTTCGGCGGCTCCTACTTTGTACTTAAAACTTTTATATAAAATTACTTTTATTTATTTTACTTCATTTCTCATTAAAAATTACCAAAAATGGTTTCAAATATGATGTGGGTTGGAACGATTTTCTGTCATCCCTTGTCAACTTTGACACTGAAGACGGCATAATGCTGATATCTACTTGTCTTTAAACCAAACTTGATAAATGATTACGGAAAATCGTTCCAATACGCAACAACTTTTTCCCTTGTCGGAAAAACAGAAAATCAGAAGATGTTTGCAAGCTTATTCATCTAGAGTTGGAGTTTTCGATGGAAAAAGCCATATGAAATTCGAAAGTATTTTACGTTGCTTTAAAAACAGCCTTCAAGATGAGTTACGAATAAATCCAGATAGGGTATGAAAGTAAAAATCCGATAATACTCTTCAATGTTGCTAGTCTCTACATTGCACCGATGACTCTGACGAGAAGTTAATCTGATTTTCTTCACTTCGATATCGTATTCTTTACAAACCTTGCGGACTTTTTGGAAAATCTTGTTAATAGGTACTTACTTTTAACAGCTGATATTTTCTCACTGTTGTATTAGACCGGTCCTGGCTCTGTGGCAATTTGTGAGTGTAAATTTGAGTGAGAATGTAAATTTTATATTTTGGGTTCATACGTCCTCAAATGTCCTCATACTACCTATGCTTATGCAAACCCATAAATTTGTTTCAAGGTCTAATATGTTGTCAATAAACAAAGAATTTTTTAAAAACTCTAGACTTTTATTATTCCACCACTCACTCCACCTGGCAATTGATTCCGTATATCGATACAAAGCTGATCTGCAGCTCTGATTTTTGAGAGCAAGTTTTTTCAACAGAAAATATGTGCTTCAAAAAGTATTTAAAAATTACGAGAAAAGAGTCCAATTCGTTATGTAATGAGGGATTTCTTTCAGTATTATTACTGCAAATCATATCGCAACCACGTAAATTCGACGGGCTTATTTGGCTTTTTTCTAAAGAACATGGACGAAGCCGTAGCTGAAATTCGACCATTCTCTAATTATAATACAACACACTTGCTTTTTCTCAAATTAGAAAAGTTCTCGATTTGACTATTCAAAAACTTTACAGTCTATACGGTGTTTAGAAAACCAAATCGAGAACTTTGCCCATGTTCTGTAACACACTATACCCTTTAGTTAAAATGTAAACTGCAATTTAAGACTTCCCCCGTGCACACGCGCCTGTATTCATTCACAACAACTAAAAATTTTTATGAAATATTTTTTAACAGCCCAGCCAGGCGCCTCCTGCGACATTCCTTGCATAATAGTCTTACTTTTACGACTGCAAATGAATGGCGCCCCAAATCACTTTCTCATTTATTGCACTACTCATTTTATTCTTCAATTATTTTTCTACACTTTTGTACTCAACTTCTTCACCTACTTTCTTCCCCTAATTCCACTCCACTATTGAATTATCATTAGCACAAGTAGTTTTGTACACATTGAGTGAGCAAAAAAGCGTACAGAGTTTAGAAAGTCTATTCGCTATCTCTTCCAGCTCCTGTCCTCATTCTACTAATGGCTTTGAAACTACAGATACGAGCACGAGTAGTGAGTAGTATGCACCTAAACGCACATTCCAATTTCAATGCCTCCGAGACGTGCCAGTGACATTAAGTTATACAAATGAGGCGCTTTTGTGCAGTTATTCTAAACATTAGCATAATTTAAATCCAAATGGAAAATGAAAATGTAGTTGCGAATACAACAATGCTGAGATAAATAAAAGTGGGAGGAAATAAAGTAGGCAGATATCTAGAAGCTCAATGTAGTGGAAAATCGAAAGTGTAGCAGAATAAATATAATTTTCAAGCAAAATAGCCCCAGCTAAGGTGATAACGGAACGAGAACTGCTGGTTCAGCAAGCAATTGCGAACTGATATGGAGCTTCCTTGATCGAAATTATCGTTTATTGTGGAGCTGCGATTTTTTTAAAAGTAAATAAATAAATCTTTCGATTCTTACATCTGATTATCAAATTCGTATCAAATTCGCATAAAATTCGATGTTAATTAGGCTCTTTTGAAACCCAGCTCAATTAAATTTTTATAGTTTTCGAACTATTTTGACAAAATCTTAAAACTTAGCATAAGTACATTTTTTTTTTAATTCCGGTGGAAGCCCGCAATTTTTTTGCCACCCTAATGTGATACAGTTACTAACAATATAATAGAATCAAGCATTCCCTCCACATATATTTACCAAAAACAGTTACTAAACATTTCTTAACAAAATGAAAACATTCACTTAGTTCCGTTTATTAATTTATCATATTAGTAACTCAAACAGGCATGAATAGTTATTTCATTAAAGAAAAAAAATTTTTTTTATGGTAGACAGTCGTGAAACTCAATTGACACAAAAATAGAATCAGATAACTTAAACTTGAAAATAGTAATAAACTTACTTACTTACTTACTTAATTGGCGATATAACCACTTGCCTGCCTAGTGGTCACCGCTATTAGAAAAACCTTTTCTATAATTTTTGATGTTACTTGCCCCCGCCTGGATTTGACATGATACACACTCAGCTACAGCGGCCGCCATTAAAAAGTCTGACAGTTTTAGAACTTTGTAGGAAAACCTTTATTTGCAAGAACTTTAGTGCATCTTTTCGGCATAGATTATACTAGGGTTTCGCAGACCGATTTTGAAATGGAATACCAATCTTCCTGGATTCTTTGCCAAAGTTCTTCTTTATTCTTTAAATTAGCGGGTCCAAGCTTTTTCTTTACAATCTTTCACAAGTTTTTTATCGAATTTAAATCGGGAGATTTCGAAGGTGACGTCATCACGTCGACTCCACGACTCTGTAACCACGTTTTTTCAAGACCCGAAGTATGTTTCGGGATATGATCTTATTAAAACTGCCAAATCAAAGGCATTTTCCGTTCGGCATAGGGTAGCATACCGTCTTCTAATATTCCTAGGTATCGGTACCGGTCCATGTTTTCTCGAATCCAAAATAGCGGTCCGACTCCATACCACGAAAAATATTCCATATCATTATATTTCCTCCCATGCTTGAATGTTTTTGTTGTGTACCTGGGATTAATTTCTGCATTTTCTTACCATCATTGTCCACCATGTTTACTTTAGATTCGTCGGACCATAAAATATTTCGCCACTTTTTTTTAATTTTCTGGACCGGACCAAGTTATATAAGTTATCACAAACGTTTGTCGATTTCGTCCAATGCATATGTTAATATGTATGCATGTTTTCTAAGTTGAAACCAATTGTTTCAAATTATTCGTTTCGCTAGAAGGATGAAACGTGAGAATTGTTCGCTGAAAATTTTCACAATAACCACTGCTACTATGCTTTTTGTGTATAATACAGAATTTCTCGACTCATTGTGCTACATATAGGGCCAATTGATAGAAAACTTCTCAGGAAGGTAAATTTTTGACAACTATGAGGTGAATAAAAATTGTCGAGCCGGCAGGCAAAGAACGTAGATTACAAAGAAGTGGCATGGAGTCTAGTTTCGTGTGACAAAAACTCTCGGCTAATTCACCATGCACAGAAAGCAATTAGATGTCTACAGAACGTAGATTACTAGGAAGTTTTACACTTTGCTTATTTCACCATACCAGAAGAAATTTGACATTTGATTGATATTAGAATCTGATTGGATCCAATTGGTTTGCGTGGTGTGGTGAAGTAGTGAAGTAAGCTAACATTTCTTACCACAGGACAATTCTTTGTAATTTACGTTCTTTGCTAATGTCAAACAACAAAAGGCAAATTAGCTCTGGTACCACGGTGTACTGAATACTGAAGGTGACGCCTTTAGAAGTACCGCTACTTTGGTTTTGCCGGGTTTGACAATTCTCAACTTCAACTAGACAAAGCTTTTTTCACAAATTAAGAAAAAGAGACACTTTTTTTAGTATTTTGCGAATTTATTTATTAAATGTCTGCCTATAAATTCATATTTTACACTTTAGAACAATTAGAACACGTTTTTCAATGAAATATTGGAAGTTGTTCAATTTTCCCTCTCCCGTATTCTTGTTTACTAAAGGCGAGATCTGTCATTTCACCGCGGGAAGGCGCAATCTTGTATTCTATCATTCTTGCTCTGGTACGGTGAATTGGACGAGATTTTCTGTTAGAGGAACGGTAGGGTGGGATGCAACTTTTTAGTAATCTATTTACGATCTTTGACTTCCACCCGTAAGAAGTTACCTGTTGGCACAGCAGAAATGTTAAATTTTCTCACCAAGAGCTGTTCTAACAATTGGCATCGCCCCATAAAAACAAATATACAAATAAAAATATGTATATGTACATTTGTAAGACGGTTATGCAATTAAGTACTTTGAAAGTTCAACGTCTGAATTTTAATCGCGTGCATGCAGGAAAAAAAGTACTTATTTTTTAACTTGTACCAAAAAATAACAATTAAAATAATTACCGGTAACCATACAAACATACATACATATGTACATTAAAGTGCATGCATCCTTTGCAAATGTGATAGGGTGTATGTGTTGGCTTTGGTGGAAAATTCGAAACTCATGCCATTAATTAACAACGATTGTATATAATTTACTAAAAATGCGGTAGCTCCAGGTGTGGCCGATTGCTATAGTGAATAATGTACCGAGAAGCATGCAAACATGCAATTAAATTTAAAAATTAAAAATTAATGGCGCTAAAAAATGCTAAGAGAATCGTATGCTAATTTTTAGTAGCACAACACGAAAACGTTTTATTGCAAACCCAAAATATATTTCTAATATGTAAGAGCCAAGCGTCCTGCTGATCAGCACATATCGTTCAAGCTGTTAACTTCATTGCACTCATCCTGAAAATATACACAGCAAAAAAATATAACAGTTTTGATAGCGTTGTAATGCCCTATTTACGTGGATATGACACAAATTAGTATATACAACAAAAACACAAAGCAAAAACTTAAATATTGCTTTAGAATTTGGTAATTTTTATGCAGAAAGAAATAAATAAATAAATTGTGATATGGTATGAACCAAAATTTTGCAAAAGAAAATTGTTAAATGATGACCCCCCGAAAATATGCAATATGAAAATCTAAACATAACATGAAATCGATCCCCACTGGAAGTGAGAGCGAATACACCTTTGGAATTCTTACGTACTTTCAGTCATGGCTGTGTTTTTAAAATGAGGATATAAAATTATTTGGCGAGCATGCCAAGCCTTATAAAGCCTAAAAATTGTAACAAATTTTCAGACAAAATTTGTTCTACAAGCCATACAAATTATTGTTTTAAGTTTCAACCTTATACATATAACAGTTGGATTCTACAAAAAAAACAAACAAAAAGCAAAATGTCTTAACAAAATTTGACAATTTTATGTTTCCTTATTTAGTTTTAATTATTTTTTATAGAAATATAGACAATATCTAGAAAATCTATGAAAATCCAACAATTTTAAAAAAGTGTTTATAAAAATATCTAGCTTTTTTTCGAAAATTTTCGAGTATGCAACTTTGAATCACACTGAATTTTACTATAATAAAATGGATGTTTCAAGCGGCTACAAATTCTTGTTAATTTTTTTTTAACGGATGGAATTCAACATTTTTCTTTCAAACAAACATAAATTTCTAGCCACTTAAGTTAATGAAAAAGTTAACAAAAAAAAAATCACTGTATCAACGATTTTGTTTCATTCACTAATGTTTTTACTTTCTTCTTCTTTTTCAGGTAAGTAAAAGGTTATGTGCAATCATAAAGGAAGCCTTTAAAAACCTATTTGAAAGATCTTAATACAATTTCGTCGTGGTAAGCTTGATGCCAAATGTAGAGAGGTTTGAATTCATGATCATACGTAAATTACATAGTAAACCCATAAATAATAATGAAATTCATTGGATTATGAGAATATTTTTGAATATGCACGTGGGACCGAATACAGTATTAAGAATTTTCAAGAAATATGCAGATAAGTTAGCTTCTTTGTATTGTATACTTCTACGAAATCCCTTTGTACTAATCCAATTCTCTAAGAAAATATTTCGGTTTGGATGTCCAACAAGGTTCTTCACAACAAAACTTTACTGTGACCGTGAAACCATCTTGCGATCACTAGGGTTGTTGTCCTGAGACCAGTGTCAGATACATAGAAGTCAGTTTTCTCGGAATTACTTACTTTTAGAACGTATTCCTCAACTAGGTGCGGAGCTTTCCACTCCTCCGTCACGCCACCGATCAAGACAGAATTCAGCTGGTCTAAGACTTGTATAGCACCTAGTGTGACCAAGTTTTTTTATTCTCCAGCAGACCAGTCGCAGATCGAACAGCGTCTGGTGGGCATGTTGTGAATGGACTGGTTCCCGAAATTGTCCTGAACTAGTCTAGAAATAGTTCCGTACTACGCCCAAAATGTCTCCTTATTTGAAGACTTTAAAATTTTATAATATGATATGCCTATTCCCATGGCAATGACATGAATTATCTTAACTACAGCGTATGAAACCATGACGCAAAATTTAACATTGTTTTATCATTTTCACCTACTCTGTAGGTCGTAACAACCAAAATGACAATTGTCATAATTAGAAGGATTTTTTAGTTTTTATTGCATAATTTTAGGCGCAGTAGTTAAGACTGCTGGTAGACGTTGAGTTTTGTCATTGGCATAGGAATTGGATAGTAACCGTCATATTCCCACGACAATAACAAAATTCATCACATGCGTCGTGTACGTTCAGATTTCGTCCGCGAGTTGAGAAAGGTGCCTTCTCATGTGCATGGGAGGAGGCTCAGTATCGAGCAGATACCAATTCGAATGGCCGGATTAGAAACAAACTGAGAACATGCGGACCTCTTTATTATTGTAGATGGTTCTAGGGAAATATCAGAAGGCATCCGGAGACCCACGTTCTGGCAGGTCTGTAGTTTCATCCCCTGAGTTCCCGACAACTTCTTAGTCTTTGTCGCAGCTGTTGCAAGCGTGCGACTTGAGGACTTTGCTGTGCCTCTGTGCTTTATTGAGGACTGCGATTGCGTGCACTGCGAAGTGCTGGGTGTCAAAGGTGACCTACAGGATCCTCTGGTGGTTAACCACATTGGGTTGGGGGTTTCACTAACTTGATTATCAAGATCTTGCCAGAACTTCTTCATTCAGGTTAGGAATAAGGTGGCCGAGTACTTAGTAGAGGATAATGTAAGATTCATCAAATTTCAAAAAAAAAAACGTAAAATGTTCGAACTTTTTAATTAGAAATTTTAGTTTTGTAGCCCATTTGATTTTACTTTAACAAAGTGCAAGTTTAAAGTGACTGACTAATTAGAAATTTTAGTTTTGTAGCCCATTTGATTTTACTTTAACAAAGTGCAAGTTTAAAGTGACTGCAAATTCGGGTTTATTTTTGACAATATTTTTTTTTTTTTGACGGTATTGGGCCGTTTCCTCTATATAACGCATGAAAGAAACTTATTTTTGTAAAGCAGAAAAATCCTGATGGCTGTCTGAAAAAAAAAATCAAAAATCAACCAGAAACCTGCAGTTTATTATAGTAAAATTAAATGGACTGTAATATGGCAGATTAAAAAAAAATTCTAAAAATTCGAATTAAAGAGTTTGAAAATTGTACAAAAATTTGTTTGAATGTGGTGAATTTTTTCGAATTTTGTAAAAAGTTTGAAGCTTTTATTTACATAGTTAACAATGACTTACACTTTTATAAAAAAATATTAAAAATAAAAATTAATAAACATAAGTGGTCAAGTTCGAATTTTTCAATGATTATTGAACTTTTCAACAAAAAATAAAAATTATCCAGTATTCTTATCCTGGGTACTGGGTACTGGTGCTGGAAACAAAGGGTCATTGATAACTTTGCTATACAACAATATTTTTCCCGGACTTGTATTATATAAAAAACAGTTACTGTTATTTTCGGTCCCTGGTATTGATTTAAGGCACATAATATAAATAAATATACTTTTGGGTAAAATTTGGCGCATAAATTTTCATGGAGTTAATTTTTGTAATGTGTCTTGTATACAGGGTGTTGTCTTTAGCAAAATCTTTCATAAAAATTGCGTTTGGCATAATAGGTCAATGGTTTCTATAGCCGAAATGCGGCTTTCATAAAACACGAATGTCGAATAAAAAAATTACAGTTGTTTAGCTGTTTTCACAGGGAGCCAAAAAAAACACTTACAAATTTTTGAAATCCTCACACAGAAAGCGTTCAAAACCGAGGGTCGCATTTTAAATTTTTGTTTTTATAATGCTGGCTAATGCACAGATAGCTAAAATAAAATATACGCACGAGCTGCTAACTTTTACTAGTTTATTTTTGATGAATATGTAGACATCTACATATATGCAGATTGTTGACTGAAAATGCGAAAATCGATGCAAATAAAAACTCACGTGCGCAAATACAAATACAAAAAACACACAAGCTTCACAAACGAATATGCAAATAAACGCACAGTTGCACAGGAATGCCAGCAGCAACAGAAAAAAGCAACACAATGGAAGCGGAGGAGAATCAAGAAAAGGATGCAAAATGCATAACAAAAGATAGCAACAACGAACTACACGTTTTGACAGCAGCTATGACAATACAAACAAATGTGTGGTATATTGTGTGTGTGTGTGTGTGTGTGAGCGTCAGGAAGTAAAACTATTTTACACATATACATCCCCACATGCCTGCCAAAGCAACTGTCAAACTATGCGAAAGCAAATAAGCTGCAATAGCAAATGAAAATAAACAAACATTGGAAAACAGCACTAACACAAGCATACACACATACACCCATTCACCTGCGTCGATAAATTTATGCGCATGTAAGCAAATAAGCAGCAAGAGCAGCAAAGCAAATAAAGCAAATAAAGCGGGGGTAGCAAAAAAACTATCGAACAATGTAAATGGATAACTTTTTTGCATTGCTTTAGTTTTTCGGATTTACCGTTATATGTTTTTACACCCACAATCATTGTTGTACTACAGGTGGAGATTTTTGTAGTTTCGTCTATTTTATGTGTGCGCATTGTTTTTTTTTTTTTGTTGAGCTTAATTTTCGTTTTTTTTTTTTTTTTTGAATTCCATCAATGTCTACCCTTACTGCGTTTATTTACAGACATTTCGTTTGAGTAATTAAACAAAGTACAAAACAATTTTCGTAATACAGATTATTGCGGCAAGGTGCACCAGTCCCAAATCTGCCAATTTTTTATATCAATTAATTTTCATACAAAATGTTGAGCAAATTTTTTTTTTACACAGCTTTAAAGATTACAAACGAAATCTTAATCTCAGTAGCATCTTATGTACAGTAAATTTTTTTCTGCAAAATTTGATCATCACATACAAAAATAATTGTAACCACTATTAAACGTAAAACCACATTCTGCGCATTGCCAGGTCCGAACCTTTCATTCAAAAAATTGTTTTCGTAGAATGTTAGGAAAATTAATACAGTAAAATATCTAAATTCTTTCTTTATAATATTAAATTGACTTCAATCAATATATTTGATTTTTTTATTTTCCTAGGTATATATTTGTTCTAGTAACGAAACTTCTTTAATACGATTTTAATTCAAAAATTTATGTTTTACAAAATATGTTATAATTCTGCATGGTTGCAATTTTTTCGCGTTTCAACAAACTAACATTTTACTAGTACTCGTATGAAAAAACTTTGCAATATTTTCGATTTCGATAATTTTAGAACTTAAACATATTATTGTTCTCCCAAAATCAAAGCAAAATAATAATCTGCGGTTCAAAATTAACATTCAAAAACAAAACTGTGTGAGTGGAGTCCCTTTACGTCGCAGAAGTGAAACTACAGTATAATTTCTATTTAACTTTTCGAATTGGTAACAAACCCTAACCAGTGTTATTGGAATATTTCTGTTAACTTATTATACGTCCCCAATTTACTTCTCAAACAGATGGCAACCCTACCCAAAAACAGTTTTCAATCAAACTGCACCCATACTGCACTATTTCATTAATGTTATTATCTTGATTGACTTTATTTTCTCAAACAGGTGGCAGCAAATCGCAGGAAAAATAGTTTGGAATGTTGGCTTTCTTAAGCCATTTTCATTTGACATCACAAAAGTAGCACTTTTTTTCACTTATTAATAAATTAATGCTTTCAGATAGGTGGCAACCCTATTTAAATATATTGTCGAATAAAACTTTTTCCTTCCACATGAAAGCAAAGACCTACAAAATTTAGACGAATGAGATTAAGAAAGATTAATTTTTAAAAGACGTTTAAAGAGGGTTGCCACCTGTTTAAAGAGTTCAATATGAAATAATTTTTCGAAAATATTTTTGAGGATGATTTCTACCTCTTTAAATGTTACATAATAAGTTAACGATAAGGCCACCATGTCGATGTCAAACGAAATTGGTTTAAGGAAGCTAACATTACAATTTACTTTTTTAAAGGAGTTGCCACATTTTCTAAAATTCAATCAAAATTGTGTAACTATTTGAATACTTAAATATGGATGTCAAAAGAAAAAAGTTTAAGAATGCTTTGTTTGAAAACTATTTTGGTAAGGGTTGCCACCGCTAATACAACGTAATTGAAATATGCAATTTTAGAGCGAATCAAAAGGGTTTTACGCGAAAATATTTTGACAACTAGTTTGACAGCTGGTTAATTTAATTTAACATAAGTTGGCTAAATTTGTACATTACTGATTTCAAACTAATTAAGATTAAGAGCCCTTAATTTTGGTAAAATTTTTGAGGCGGTTTACCAACTGTTTAAAAATATAAATTCAGTTAACTTACCAATATTAATAAAATATTACAATGTGGCAGTCAAGTGAAGAAGGTCCAGAAGAGTTTTATTTCAAAAATATTTTTAATTATTTTAATAACTTAACTGCACTACTACAATATTTGTGTGCAGCGAACGACATGTTTTGGAAAAAAAATGGAGAGAGTTGCCACCTGTTTGAAAATTTTACTTGAAAAAGGGTTGCTAAGTATAAGTTAATTTAAAAAATATGTGAAATTTCTCAATACTCATATGAAAGAAATAAGATATATCTATTCGAAAATATGTTTGATATATTTTGATAATATTTTTGAAGAGGTTTACCAACTGTTTGAAAAAATAAATTCAATTAACATTATTATATTAATAGAATATTACAATGGGAGTGTCAAGTGCAGACGATTCAGGAAGGCTTTATTTTAAAAATTATTTTTTAGCGTTGCCATCTGTTTAAAAAGTTGAATTAAATTATTTTAATAAGTTAACTTAACTATAGCAATATTAGTGTAAAACGAAAAAGATTTATGCGAAAACAAACGGAAGAGAGTTGCCACCTATTTGAAAAATATAAATCAATAAACTTAATAATAACCTTGTGATCGAACTCTAGGAAAGTTAAAAAGTAGTTGGTCGATAAATTCTGCAAAAATTCGATACACAATGGAAAAAGCAAATAGATGCAAAAATCACTACGCAGTAAATATTACCATATTTTTGACACTTTTAATGTCACTTGATTGTATATGTATATCCCAGGCCACAATATCGGGTAAAGAAGGTCAAAAATTTGTAGCGAAATTTTCGTAGAGCAATTTAACACTCTAACTGCAAATGGGTGAAAATACTAATTTACGTATGAGTTAGATTCTACTCTATAAGTCTTGGGACAGTAATTTTATTTAAAGTCGTTTTATAGATGATATTTTCGATAAGACAATTTCACTTTCGGAAAAAATGCCGTTACAGCATTTGGCAAAGTTAGTCCTAGGGGCATACTCTCTCATAATTATAAGCGTTTGTTCGAGTGTACTAGTATTTTTGTCCAACTGTTGGATGGCAACATTAAATTCATATAAAAAATGGCTTGAAAATGAGAATTTAATTAGAGAAGTAGCCTTATCTCGGTTGGAGAACCAAGTCCTCTTTTTTTAGAATTCTATAAGTTTCTCGAATCATTTCCTAACGGACCATCAGCGTTACTATGGAATGTGTACTTATATTATTATTTTTTGTCAATATAAAAAGAAAAATATAATTCAATAATTATCCCTAAGGCTTCTAACTTCTAACACTCTAAAATAAAACAACTCCCACTTCGATAAGCTCTTTATGAATACTCGTAACAAACGAACTCCTGCTCACACACTGCAACGAAAACAACAATTTATTAAATAGCTGCCATTTCAACCAATTAAACTGCCAAAAACAAAACAAGTAAAATCACTCAATCAATGCCTGCTATGCTGGCACTAATTTGCTGAATAAATTATCATGAATAGTATACTGAAATGTATTTGACATTAAGCATTAAGCAATTGGTCGATGAAGAAACTTTCAGGCGAACTGCAGCGCACACATTCTCATAGACGTTCGCACCAACACAAACGGATTTACACAAACACAAGCACACTTGATCAAAATCACACATTTGGCAAGTCAATATGAGGCAATTATTCGCGCCTTAAGGCATTATGAACAGCTTGCTTTTTATTCGTTATGAAACAGTAATCGAAAAATTTCTCATGAAACAGTTTTTTTTATTTGTTTTACTGCCTAAAGAAAATGTCAAGCATTTAATTGCTGTATCATTCATTATTGAAGGAAATTGATTATAAAGTTAATATAAGTATTTATGTGTGTGTTCTTCAGCTACTCAATAGAAATGTGGGTACTTTTAGAACACAACAGGGAATATGAATTTTCTGCAAAATAATCATTGATTATGGTTAAAGTCACAAAACGTTTTCATAAACTGTCAAAAATCATTCACTGCAAGATTTTATGTATTGTAAGTTTTTAAAAACCATTTGTCAGGTTAGGCACTAACACATTTTAATTGTATATTCAATTTTAATTTTTAACTCATTTGTATTTAACATTTCCAAAAAGGTGGCAACGCTCTTCAAAAAATATATTTTCAAATGAAGCATTATTACATATTTCGCATTTGGCACCATTATTACAATATTTAACTAAAATTGTTAATTGAACTGAAATAAATTTTTCGAACATGTGGTAACTCTCGTCAAAAATATTTTCGAAAATAAGCTTTCGTGCACTTGTTTCGTTTCACATTTATACTGTAAGGTTTCATTTATAATAATTTAATTTTTGAAACATGTGGCAACCCTCGGCAAAAATATTTTTTCAAATGAAGGCTTCCTCACATATGCTGTACTATTTTATTTAACTTATTAATGGTTATGGTTTCGAAACTAAGCTTTCTTACACCTCTTTCGTTTGACACCCAAATTGCATTATTTAGTTTAACTCGTTCATTTCGTTTTTCTGTTGAATCAGATGGCAACCTTCTTCAAAATATTTTCGAAAGCAAGCTTTCCAAACTTATTTCATTTGAAACGCATATTGGAATATTTTATTTAATTTCTATTATGAACTAAAACTTTTCGTTTGGTTCACATGTTAAATTTATTAATTTGCTTTAACTTACTTTTTTTAAACACGTGGCAACCCCGTTCTGCATATTTTTGAATCTAAACTTTATTTTGTCACTTTTGTTGCATAGCCGTGCTATAATATTTCATTTAACTTATTGATTTAAACAGCCGGCAACCCTGTTTGAAAATATTTTTCCATCACTTGAAAAAAAAAATTTTCTGTTGGATTACAGCAATTTTGTTTGTTTTGTAATGGTTTTTTTTTCGAAAAATAACGCTTTTCATTAAATTCTAGCTGCGAGCACGCAAACCCATATCGATCCATTTCTGAAAATTTTTACTTTTCAAAAATGTCCAAGAATGTAAAATAAAGCCTCTTTTTGAAAGACTCTTTACTATATGTACATATGTATATATTTCGAGGTACGAAAAATAAAACCGTACCTTTATTTATTTGTCTCTCTTAAGGTGCGGTGCCGCATGGGACAGAAACGACAACAGAGTTTTGTAAAAAATCCAGTGCGTCAGCAACAGAAATAGAAAGAAGTACTTTGGACTTGTTTCTGTTGCTGGTGACAGGACAAATGTCAAATAGTTGACTATATCGTCGCTGAATCAAAAATTTACAGCATTGTATGCTGGTATCCCTTTTGTTGAATATTTTACTTTGTTAACATTGCGAAGAATAACCTACGCATTGAATGAAAATTCATCTTTCCATTTCTGTGTTGCTGTCCTTTGTTGCAGCTACCCAAAAAACAGCAACAGAAAAAAGCTTCAACAAATTTTGTTCCGGGTTTTGTTTCTAATCTTTGCGACACCTTAACACCGGAAATTTATTTTTGCTTAGGATAGTTTTACTTATTTTTCACATCTTACAAATTTTTTTTCTTTCGTCTTCTATTGTCTTATTCTTGTCATCCTATTTTTTCTCTACCCACATTAAATTTAGTGCCAACAAGCTGTTAATTTCTATATAATTTTTGTTTTTTGTTTTTCTTTTTGGTGCGTGTATTGTTTTCCTCCTACACTTAATATGAAAATGGCACATGTTGGTCGTCATGAATATATTTATGTATATATATATATATCTATCTTATTATGCACGATTGTATAGCTGAGAATAGTTTGTGCACCGGGGCGTATGAGTGTTGTCATTAATACGCAGAATATCTATGCATGAGTGTTTGAGTGTGTGATAACAATGAAAGCATTATATTGAATAATTTATTAGATGGAAGAAAATATTTTTGTACGTACGTGAATAAGCAAGATATTTGGCTATTTTCCTGAATTGGTCTTTAATTTCCTTTCAAACATCACTAGAAATGTCTGTGTGTTTTTAAAGAAGTATTTTACTGAGGACAATCTAAATAGAACTACTATTTCTTCTGCCTACTTAAAGATCTAAACAATTGAACGAAAGTATATATATTGGTAGTCTGTTTTACTTCAATACTGTTATATATTTTATGGCACTTTGAATTCGATTGGTATGTTTAAGGCCATCAGAGGTATTCTTCGTGTACTCTTGGTACTTTTTATCAATTAGGGCCTTGATACCAACGAAAACTGCTAGTTCTAAATGTATTTATTATAATTTTCTTTGTAACAGCCCATTGCCTACAATTTTTTTACAGACAATATTCAGCATTGGCTTACACATGAAAGTAAATTTTGTTTCTGCGTTATATGGAGGAAAATTTCAAACACCGACAGCAGAAAAAAATTGAGAGAAAATCAACCAAAATTTTTAGAAAGTTGAAACTTACACATCAGTGTACATAGTAAAATTTATTGGGCTAAAAAATTGCTTACTCAAAAAATTTTTTAAATGCTTGAAACTTTTACTTAAATACTGTATGTTACAAAATGAGTTGTGCTTTTTTAAAAAATTATTAAAAATAAGTTCGTAAACACAAGTGGCCAGATGTATTGTATTGAATATAGTTGCTTATGTTACGCACGCATCCAAGCTTTGTTCCACAACAATTAAATAACAGTCTTAATTTAATTATATTTCAATAGATGATATTTCCCGTTTATTATATTTTGGTAGAAAAATAGTGAATGCAATCAGAATATCAGTCCCTAAGAAAGTGCCAAAATTAATTTTGATGTGGTGATCTCCGAAATAGCAGCTATCACTTCTACCACTTTGAAAAAATTGTTGTTTCTCATATTATTCCCTAATTTTAGTTTTCTTAAACTTCCACAACATGTTTTAAATTTAATTGGAACGAGAAATTACTTTCGAAGACAGTGGCGCCACTATCGGCAGCATTTGAAAGTATCCAGATTTTCTGGACTTATAAGTAAGGAAATTCTTCAACATCGAAACAAAGAATGGAACAAAAAAATTAGAAGAACTAGATAAAAGAAGTAAATCTTTCTGGAATATATGCAAAGTCTTAAAAAAAGAGACATATACAATATCCGCCTCTGTTTAGTCAAAACAAAACTATACTTCTAAACTGCGAGAAAGCAAAAACATTTGCTAAAACTTTTCAAAATAATCACAAAGCTTCGGAGCATCAAAGTTCCCCTTTTCATGAAGAAAAGGTAAATAGAAATAATGCTGAGCTAAATTCTCTATCACCAAGTACCCCGCCAACCGACTATGTTAAATGTGAGTATGTCGCACTGTTCATGCAATAAGCACCTTTGCGAAAATCCTCAGGTTTAGACGATATAAAAAAATTCAATGCTAAAAAAATTGCTCAAAATAGCAATAATTTTTCTTAAATTTATTATTAGTTCATGCCTCAAACTCCAATACTTCCCGAGAACACGGAAAAGGACCTAGAATTATCTTAATTGCTTATCGGAGTTGAATTTCGTATGGATTTACTATAACTTCAGACTCATTCATCTTAATTGAACCAAATTTCCTTGCTGCTTATTAACGGATTGAAACCACGTGGCCAATACATTCAGTTTCGCTCCTTGCGAACGCAATTGGTGTTTTAGCGAGTAGGTTAAATTAAAAAGTCTATTAAATGCATTTTATAGGTATGACGCCTCTTATTGACAAGTTTTGAATATGTATTATATATATATAGCTGATTTTTTGTACATAAATTATGCATAAAATATTCCACTAATTCCTATCAATCTTTTGCAGTTTATTCCTTAAATAGGTGGTCTCAATACCAGCTATAACTTTTTCAACTAAATTAAAATTTTGCATAAGTATTAATTATATGACGAGTAAGAGGTTTGCAAAAAATGATAGATGGCGATGCAGTCCCATATTTCTCTTCCGATTTTATTCAAACCAATCACATCATTATTGTCATAAATATTGCGGCAAAATATATGCAGTGAAAGTTTGACTCTCTTTAGAAATATCATTTGTATTAAAACACATTTTTATGTGAATTTCTTACTGACTTGAAATTAAGTTTCTATAGCATTCTTTTTGGCGCAGTATGTATGACAGTAGTGATGTGATAAGTTTTAGTTTTTGAGCAAGAACACAGCAGATAATAGGTATATGTTTGAAAGGGTATTTGAGACCTTCTGATTTATAGGCCCTTATTCGACTACTTCGAAAATACGTTAACACAATTCGGTATTGAACCTGACAGATTTCCTTATGCGACAGAATCAGTGTGGCGAACAAAAATTGCATTCTAGAAGTCTTAAATGTTAAAAAAAATTTACCGACATAGTCGGCCGGGAATGTTAAGTAATAATGTGAAGATTAATGACGATTTGACTTCCGAATCGATATTTTTGTTTCCATCTTTGTTGATATAAGAAATTTGAAGACTTCAAGCGGCATATTCAGACTTTCGTTCATCGATAAGTTGTTTCCAACAATGTATTAACTAGTATTTTATAAAAAAATTTAAAACTAGCGGGTGCTTTTTTAGACTGATAGAACTTTCGATAGGGATAGCTGTCACTTGACAGCTGGTAAATGACATTTCGTTTTGACATTTCTGTTTAGTAAGCATTGACAAATCATCATGAAAAAATGACGCCGCAACAACGTTTACAAATTGTGGAAATTTACTTTAAAATTTGGCATCATACTTCATTTTTTATGTGTTTTATTTCAATTTAAAGTTCTATTAGTCTAAAGAAAAAAGCGCCCTTTATAAGAAGATACGCGATAACAGCAGAAACAGCGCTTTATGATGGGCTTGTGTCGAAACCCAGATATCTTCAAAATGTATGATTTTCGTTGTCTATTGCCTATTATTTTGGTTAAGAAATACAACTAGGTGTGCGATTTATATTGCTAATACAATTAAGATCGAGATTGAGATAAGCAGAAATATATAATTTTCAATATCGGTAACTACACCGATAACAAGTATCATCAATCACGTTCCCTTGACAGTCGGGGCTACGTACCGAAACGCCACGTATTTTTGAATTGTCAGCTCAGGGACATTCTCGAAAAGTGTAGATTTGTTATGATTTTACAGCAACAACAACAAGCAACGATCTCTGTATTAGAGCAATTGAAATATAATAAAAATTAGATTCCTTTGTACTCGATTTAGAGCTATTTTCTTTGTAGAGTATTAGTTTTCATTGGTTATTTGGTTATTTATTTTAATTTGGTTATTGTGTGAGTATGTTATTATATTTTCAGGCTCAAACGGCTAAATGGAATTGTACAAAATTTAGCACAGAAGTAGGCCCTATTTTGCTTTGACACATAGGCTATATTTTATGGAGAGTTGCCAAGTGCTAAAAAAAAGTTACAGTAAATTAAATAAATAACTTATATCACATATTGCTATACAATGACTGAAAAGATCTAGATACGATTTCGCATATTTATTCTTAGTCCGATATATGGGTTGCCACAGAATCTATACGAGCAGGTGCCTCCTGTTTAATAGGTTGAATTCAATTAAATCAATGAACACATATTACATAATCACATATTGCAATTTAAGGATTAATTTAAGGATTATTAAGGATTTACTAAAGCTTAATTTTTCAAATGATTATGTTTTTTTTTTACTTCTTTCAAATTATTTTCAGTGAAATAGCAATTTTTAAGCTTCCTGAAATATAACGGTATTACTCTGAAACGAAAGCGGTTATACGAAAAAAAATTTTGAAGAAGGTTGGAACATTTTAAAACTTTTCGATACAATGAAATTGTTAAGGTACCCAAAATAATTGTTAAGGTACCCAAAATTTTGTTACACCAGCGTCAAACGAAAACGGTATAATAAATTTATATTCGAGAAATATATTTGGGGAAGGTTGCCACTTGTTTTAAAATATTTATATATATATATATATCATTTTTGAAACTTTCTTAAAACTTAATAACTGGCTTCATATGTATATAATATATAACCAACTGAATAAGCGCATTATTATGAACAACAAATATCAGTAGCATTCTCTGAATCAGATTGAAGTACAGTTTTTCAACATTAGATAATGATAATGAGACTTCTAAATCGCATTGTTTGATTACGTTGTGCGATTCTAGTAAAAAAATTTGGTTGCACAAAGCTCGAATGGCGGACTGCGCGGCTGCGAACAACGAAAAAGTTTTAGGATTTAGGAAGCAATCGGCAATTTTGAAGTGGGAGTAGGTTTTTTTTTCAGATAATAAAAAATTAAAGACCACAGCTAAAAATTAATTGAATTCAAATTCTTAACGTTAAATCGAATTATAAGTGAGCGAAACCGCGGATAAAAGCTAATAAACTATAAACTAGTGAGCAGAAATTTAGTCGTGAAGAACTATTTTCTTTATTTTTTAAACATATTAATTCTCTGTTTGTTTTTCACAGCGTCACCTCTTCACTTCTCAATATATTGCCTTCTGACTCAGCAAAAGTACCCATTTTTTTACTAATATGGGCACTTTTTTCTAGGCGACAATAAATGATATATGTATGTATTTAATATAAGAAGAAAACATTTGAAATTTTCCTCATCTTCGCAGGCCTGTGATTTGCTTAAAATGTTTTGCAATATATAGTCGCGAGTAAAATAATAGCAGTGTCCTGTGGAACATACTGTCTACCATTCTAGTTTTGATATTTATAAGTTTTTAAAATTTTTATTTTCGCTCGAATAACTGTAAGTTGGCTTTATATTTAGTCATATTAATTTCTGTGACGCGAGGTTGTTTTCAAAGTGAGCCCAATAAAAGCAGTGTTTATGTTTTCTTTCAACGTCTTCGATAATTTGATAAAAACGGTTTTCAAAAGTACCTTATATTATTATTAGAAACAAAATTATCTCATGTGTTCCCATAATTAATTTTTTTCAAGTGTGTCGTGAAAAATATTTCACAACAGAGAAGGTAACACGTATAAAGAAGTACAAAAATTACTAAGTTGCTCTGCAAAACTGAATTGGACATTCATTTAAGCCCAAAACTCGTCTGAAACACATGACCGTCAAAAAATTGTATCGGCGTGAAATGCATATTAAGGACTAGTCGAGCAATTTGATCAGCGGCTGCTACGCAAATTAAAGATCAGCTAAATTTGCCCTGTTGAGTACATACAGTCAGAAGATGTTTACGAGACAATAAATTGTTTCCTCGGAGTCCTCGTAAAGTCTGCAAACGACCGCATGTTATAGCCATTTCAAAAGTGTAGAAATATATTATATGGTGGCAAAGGAGCAAGGGAATATGTTAGACGTCAACCTAACATGGAATATGGTCCAAGGTATACTAGAAAAACACTTAAGCATGGCGGATCCGATACGGCTAATAGAAAAGGTTATGGATCAATATCTGTTTGTGAATATTTTACAAACCAACATGCTATGTACCTTATGCCGAAAACGAAATGCCACTGAAATGAATCATGCAACAAGGCAACGATCCAAACCATACTAGTATAGTGACAAAGGATATGTTTCGGAAAAATGGTATTGAAGCTATGCAGTTGCCAGTGTAATTACCGGTCCTCAATCCTATTGAGAAATTGTTGACTGATCTTAAAAAAGCCATTTGGGAAGAAAAACCCACCAAATATTCAACATTTGTGGGAAGCAGAACAAAAAGCGTTGTAAAGGGTAGTAAAATTTTAAGGGCTGATGTTGGTTTTGAATAAAACACAAATTATTTTGGAAATTATTGTAATTTCTTTTTATTATGATAATATGGTGTGGTTCAATTATGCATGGAACAAAATATCGGCCAAATGTCCGCCGCGACCTCGGCGGCACACCTCCATCCGATGATCCAAATTTTCGATCACGCTGAGGCATAATTGAGGTTCTATGCCGTTAATGTGCCGAATTACCTCATTCTTTAGCTCTTGAATTGTTGCTGGTTTATCGACGCACACCTTTTCTTTCAAATAACCCCAAAGAAAGTAGTCCATCGGAGTCAAATCACATGATCTTGGTGGCCATTTGACATCGCCACCACGTGAGATAACACGGCCATTGAATTTGTCGCGCAAAAGAGCCATTGTTTTGTTGGCTGTGTGGCAAGTGGCACCATCCTGTTGGAACCACATATCGTCCACATCCATATGTTCCAATTTGGGCCATAAAAAGTTCGTTATCATCTCACGATAGCGAACACCATTCACAGTAACTGCCTGACCGGCCTCATTTTGGAAAAAAAATACGGCCCGATGATGCCGCCAGCCCATAAACCGCACCAAACAGTCACTCTTTGTGGGTGCATTGGTTTTCCGACAATCACTCTTGGATTATCATTCGCCCAAAAATGTGCCTCATCACTGAAGATGATTTTCTTCGATATGCATTTTGATTTGAACGCCCATTTTCATAATAAGCCTTAATAACTTTAACACGTTGCTCGATTGTGTATCTTTCCATGTTCAAATTGAATTAGTCTGAAATTGAGAAATGTCAAATGAAATGCAGAAAAAAACTTGACGTTTAGGTGTGGTTCACATTCAACATCGGCCCTTAAAATTTAACCACCCTTTATAACATTCCATTGGAAAGATGTCGCTGCCTTGTCGACTCCATGAGGGACAGATGTGTTGTAGTTATTGTATAAAAAATAAAGGCAATGCAACTAAATGTTAATATAATTCATAAAATTAAATTCGTATTAACCAAAATTTTTATTGCTATTATCTCTAATTTGGAATAAACTGAAATACTGCTATTTTTTGCTCCACAATTTTATGTACCTTGTTAAGAAAAAAGTTTTCAATAATAAAATATCAAATTAACCAGATTAATTTGTATACAGAGATTTGGCTTTAGGATGTGTTTTGAATATAGAGAGCGCACTGCTAATAAATAGCTTGGAGCTCTATGTCAGAATTATATTCACTATTGGAGATGCTTTTCACTAATTCTTATCCTTGTATAAAACGGAGTTTTTTTGGAAAAGACTAAAAAGACTAGCCCACCCGCAAGTGTTTTTTTCTACCATGCAGAACGCCAATGATTTTAAATTTGTCTAACAGTTCTTAGGACTAAAACCCTGGTTTGTAAAATTATTAAATGGTACTTTTACTTCACGTAACGCTAAGTTTATAATACTATTTTGCTAATAAATTCAATCACACATACAAAACTTTTGAATACCTACTCACTTCAACTCTTTTTTGCGTACACAACTCTTTGTGGCAGATTTAATTAGATTTATGAATTTTCACGCAGTATCAAAAACTTTTTGATTCCATTCATTCGTGAAAGCTGAATGCATTCATTCATTTAACTAGTTCAGATACTTATTGTTACTTCAAGTTACCATCAAGAGGTAAAGAAATACGAGTAACATTTTCTGCGAAATATCGGAAGCATACATTTTTGCAAACAGAAATGTATTCAAGTTTATTTATTTTTCTTTTTTGTCTTTTGCAACAGCAACTAGTGCGCAAAACTTTTTGAGTAGCTGTCGTATAGCGTTGGCCAAAATGGAATCTCACTAAAAAGGAAACAAAAATGACAGTTAGGTGAAAGCTGTATGTGTACATGTGTGTGTGTGCGAAAAAGTAGGCTAATTAAATCGAGCACACTTTTAGCGTGTGCTTCATTTGCACGTTTTTATCGCCATATTTCGCGCTTACAGCTTTTTAATTACTTTTCGTTCGCAGCATGTTGCTTAATGAAATGGACAGGCAATGCATGGCGAAAAAAGTTTAGTGGCGTGAAAAAATTGCTCACAAAATTTAAAATTCATTTCCCATTAAATGGGGAGTGTGTGTGTGAGGATTAAAGGCTCACATTTGAGCAAGTTGAAAGCTAAACAAAATGAAAAATCAAAGGAAAATTGTTTTAATAAATAAAATCTATAAAAAAAAATGTGAAGAGTGTGAAGTAAATGAAATAACTGTTACTTCATAATATAGTTTATGGATATAGTAGTTTTTATTACCGGTTTAATCGCACTAATTGAATATGGTTCCAAAAAAGGGATCCGGGTAGGATCAGAATTTCGGGCGATCTGAAAAACTTGACGCTAAAAACCCCTATTTTCCACAGAGTTCTAATACATATGTAAAGGCAAACGCGAAAACGTACGTAAAACCCCATTTGGAACTTCTTGGAGAGAATAAACCGGCAATAGTCGAAAAACGTTTACAGTACTTGGAAAACTTAATAAAATGAACCGTAGCAACTACGGATTGTAATGAATGAAGTTCATTTTACTTTTGCTTTTCTAAAATACAGTTATGGTTTTCTGAAATACATTTGGGCTTCTCTGAAATACATTTAAATTTTTCTGAAATACAGTTTTGGTTTTCTGAAATACATTTGGGCCTTTCTGAAATACATTTGGGCTTCTCTGAAATACATTTAAATTTTTCTGAAATACAGTTGTGTTTTTCTAAAATACATTTGGACTTTTTTGAAATACATTTGAAGTTTTTTGAAATACATATGTGGTTTTCGGAAATTCTTGTGAGCTTTTCTGAAATACATTTGGGCTTTTCTGAAACACTTTTGCATTTTTCTGAAATATATTTGTGGTTCTCTGAAATATATTTGGGCTTCTCTGAAATACATTTAAATTTTTCTGAAAAACAGTTATGGTTTTCTGAAATACATTTGGGCTTTTCTGAAATACTTTGGTTTTCTCTGAAATACATTTAAATTTTTCTGAAATACATTTATATTTTTCTGAAATACATTTGGGCTTCTCTGAAATACATTTGGGCTCCTCTGAAATACATTTAAATTTTTCTGAATTACAGTTGTGTTTTTCTGAAATACATTTGGGCTTTTCTGAAATACATTTGATGTTTTCTAAAATACTTTTGGAGTTTTTTTGAAATTGTGGTTTTCGGAAATACTTGTGAGCTTTTCTGAAATAAATTTTGGGCTTTTCTGAAACACTTTTGCATTTTTCTGAAATATATTTGTGGTTTTCTGAAATACATTTAAATTTTTCTGAAATACAAATGTGGTTTTCTGAAATACAGTTGGGTTTTTCTGAAATACATTTAAATTTTTCTGAAATACAGTTATGGTTTTCTGAAATACATTTGGGCTTTTCGGAAATACATTTGGTTTTCTCTGAAATACATTTAAATTTTTCTGAAATACGTTTATATTTTTTTGAAATACATTTGGGCTTTTCTGAAATAGATTTAAATTTTTCTGAAATACAGTTATGGTTTTCTGAAATACATTTATGCTTTTCTGAAATAAATTTGACTTTATCTGAAATAGATCTGTAATTTTTTTAAATGCATTTGCGCTTCTCTGAAATAAAGTTGGAAAAGGTATATTTACGAACTTATCCCGAACTAGATCATAAACTTGTGCTCACTTGTGCCCGAAGTTATCCCGAACTAGTCCCGAATCGATCCGGAGCTAGCACCGAACTATTCACGAGTTAGTATTGAAATGGTCCCAAACTAATTCTGCAAAAGGCCCGAAAATCTCTTGACAGGGTATCGAAAAACGAGTCCCAAAATTGGTCCCGGTTTTGTTAATTTTGAACTAGTACCGAAATAGTCCTGAAATGAACCCGAAATAGTCCTGAATTAGTCGCGTATAAGTAGTCCCACAATTATTTCAAAGTAGTGCATGAATGGCTACGAAGTAGTACAGAAATAGTCCCGAACTGAGCCTGAAATGGGTCCGACGTACTCCAGAAATAGTCTTGAAATTATCCCGGAATGATCCTAAAATTGGTATGGTGGCGAAATGACTGGTTTCAAAACTGCCCCATACTGATTGCGAACTAATCTCGATTTTGTCTTGCAAATGGTCTGAAAATAGTTCCGAAAGGATACTGAAATTTACCCGCAATAGTCTTGAAATGCTCTTGAAATTACTACTCCCGAAATTAACTTCAAACGAACCTGAAATGAACCCGGGATGGACACGAAATAGTCCCAAAACAACTAGTCCTAAACATGTCCCAAACTAGTCCAAAAATGGTCTTGAAAAAGGTTCAAAAATATAGTTCCGAAATGGTACCGAAATAACTAGTGCCGAAATTTTTCAAAAACACATATTCATACATATTCACGACTTCACAACGCGACGTCGTGATGCTTCAAAAACTTTGGCTTTGGTTAAGCATACTTCATAGCTTCTCAACACTGCCAGGAATCTAATTTCAAAATTTTTCACGTGCTACGACGAAGTAATAAAATTTTCTTCAGGCACGACTCTCACTATCCACCAAAAGCAGATCCAAAACCATTTCTTTCATAGTTCTTTAATTCTCAATTTAATTTCTCTATAAAATTTTTACTATTTTGCGGTCTAAAAAGAATTAAAGTGTTTGTGTGTGTTTTCTCTTTAAATCCCCATCAGCCATCAGCCAATCTCACTTCATTCAGATCCGCACAATCAGCCAACGACGAACTTAATTACCACATGCGGTGTGCCTGAAGTTGGCAGTTCATTATTGTTTTTCTGCCATTCGTTGAAGCAACACTTAGGTTTTTAAGCCAACGACCACAACAGTGCACCAAGCGCACACCTGCCTGCCAGCGACGCCTCGGGTGCAAAACGCGTTCACACACACACGCACACTTTGCACTCAGCTAAGCCAGTTTACTGCTCCGCTTATTGCACGCCAGCCCATTCCGTCCCCCCCAAAAGCTGCAGGCAGCTGTCAGTTGGCATTGCCTGTTTTTAGCACGTGACTTTTGGGTTGTGCTGTTGCAGTTGGTGTTTTGCTTTTGCTAGCGTGAAACCCATAGCCGTAATTTTCTATATGACTGACTAAAAGCAAGTAGGCGTTTGCCAAAGTGACACAGTTTTGGCTTTTCATGTGAATTTATATAAAATATTTTTTTGTTTTTTTTTTTGTAGTTTCTCACATACACATGAAATGGCCTTTTAATTGCCGTTGTTTGGTGGCGTTGGTTTTTCGCGTGAAATGTGAAGGCTTGTGTTGAGGTTACTCATACGCAGTGGTGGACAGACACAAAGCTTTCCTGTCAGGCTATTGCATATGAAAACTAGTATTTTTAAAAAGAGCACATAAGCTCGAAATTTCGGTAAAATACAGTGGTGTGGTGATTTGATAATGTTAGAAATTAAGCGGCTTTTCGTCTTATGTTCCTTTCTAAAAATAAAGATTCATAAAACTCATCGTTCCATCGTCTGCGATGGAGGTCCAAAAATCTTTCGAAGAATCTTTCTCTCGAGCACTCCAAGGATCGTCTCATCTATTGTTGACAGCGTCTATGCCAAAGTAGCACCTGGTGGCAATATAGATTCTACGTTGGATTTCGAGGCTTAAATTGTTGTTCGTGTTAATGCTAATTCCTAGATAAACAAAGTCCCCTACGTTGTCAAAATTTTAACTGTCAACAGTGACGCGGGAGCCAAGAGCAAATGCACTGCCTGTTTATTTCAAGGCCGGAGGTACTTTTTTCCCTCGTTCACCTCCAGACCCGTTCGGTTCGCTTCTTTATCCAGCTTGGAAAAGGCAGAACTGCCGGCGCGGTTGTTGAGGCCACGTCAGTAGTTGCACACTCATAAAAAATTATGCCTACCGGTTTAACTCTGCAGCTTGAATTGACTGAGCTAGATTGGGGTTTACCGTCATTTTACATAGCCGTATTAGTTTTGCAGGCGTATAACTCTGCTCGAGCTGTCGAAAGCTGATTTAAAATTAATGGTAGGTGTCGGTGCTCTTCCTACGAGTATTTTCCAATTTTTAGCATGACATTAATATCTATATCTATATCTATATCTACATGGTACATTTACAAGGTCTCAAGCTGATACTGATAATATCTGTTTGGTGGCCGTTGGCTTCAGTTTTGTGCACACTCGATAGAACCTTGTATGAAATGTTAAAGAGGCTAATCCCGTTGTAGGTGATGCATATTGCGAAATCCCTCACATGCTCATTCGTCCGACCATATTCTGGTGTTATGAGCTGTTGTAGTAGTGCATTTTACCAGCTCTTTGCCACCATGGTTGAAGAGCTCAGTTGATGACGGGATGCTTATGCCCTTTTTATTATCTTTATCTTCTCCGGCGCCACTTTATTTAAAGTGGATAACTACTTCCTCATAATTTAAATGAGCTTGGGACATCAGTCTCCAGATCGCAGTTCTTGTTACAACAGGAATTTGCCCCTGTCTTGAGACACCCTCCGTAGTCGCCGCATCTTTTTTGTAAAAAATGTGCCTCTTGGCGGCCAAACAATAATGACTCGAGTCGATATTCGGTCCTCTGAGTGTACATACGTCTAACACACTGAAAACACCACTTCCGTCAATCGCAATATGATCGATTTAGTTTCACGTTTTTCGATCTGGGCACAGCCACGTAGTTCAGAGCATCTCTCCTGGTGCTACAGACCACCATATTTCGGGCATCGACAAACTCAATCAGTCTCAGTCCGTTGAAGGAGGATTCGTCGTGGAGGCTGAATTTTCCGACAGTGTGACCAAAGATTCCTTCCTTACACACCCGAAGTTAGGGAGTTCAAACATGGAAAAAATTCAAAAATGATTCAAGTGAATTCTATTACATTCCCTTCATCACCTTCTGTCATTCTTTTAGACTTTGCATTTACTTTAATCAATGAGAAGAAGTAATGATAATAATAATTTTACATTATATAACTCGAATATTTCCTAAACCTGTGAGTGAGCCTACAGTTTTATGCTGTTTTCGGACTCCAGATGATCATTTTCAGAAGCTTTTTCATCGCAGATATTTATTACTTGGAGATGCGTCATTGCCTGTCAAGGTTCGATCGATATTAGGAAAACAAAAATATCCATTTTTTATGTTACTTACCTTGGCAGAGATTTGCAACCCAGGGCACACCGAATGATAGTATGGATCGCTATACTTTCGACTTCGATGGTCGCTGTTAACGTATTCTAAAGTAATGTTCTTCGTAAAATCTTACTATAATATTTCAAAACGCGTCGCTATGAAATTTAAGCCATCTATTTACATAAAACTCGTTAGGTGAATTTTTACAACTCGATTTGACGTTAGCATGGAAACAGCCTTAAAGTTATGAACTGTAATAGCGAACCGTAACTGTAATAGTGAACCATTATTTATAGATCATAAAACCACGTATGGGAGATGCGGGCGGGACTTTGAACTTTACCCCGCGCTTCCGTTTGTGATCAGACATCTCATGACACATTTTTTACATGTGAATTTAATAGCATAGGATTTCTTTTCAAAAAAATGATCGAACATAGCACTCTTTGCTTTCCCTTGCAAAAAATAAAAACTCAATTCGATTGATTTCTCTTCGCATTGATGTTACCATCGCAAAGCTTTTTTTTTTAATTAAAATATAGCTGTCAAAGCGGAAAAGTCACAGTTCACATGCGATTAGCTCAGAGATTCATTGCATGAGATCTGCGATAAGCGGTCAACATTTGGAAAATATCTCATGAGATGGTTCGTATGAGATCAGCGTTCGATCGCGTGTCGTGTCACGGGGTTACGTGGCTTACTACGATCTTTGGCTTAGGACCACTCCTAGACCGGATGAAAATATACTTTTTATTTTTTTTAACTTAGTTATTGTATTCAAACTATGGAAGCTGATGGAATCTTTTATTTTTCAAAAGGTTAAATTCCTTTGATTAAATGATTCTTCAAGCGTATGTATACTAAGGATAAAACTAAAAGCCCCGCGCGATTGCAAAAGAATTTAAAAACACAATAAAACGCTGCAAGATTAAATATGCATAAAAAATTATTTTGAACGACTTTTATATGAAAATAAATTACAGGTTTTTCTAACAAAAGTATTGTTTTTGGGTATGATGAGCTATTTATTATCATGCAATACCTTCCGGTTTTTTTTCATCACGCAAAGATAATTAGATGTAGGTCACTTATAAATTCCTTCAACTTTTACTTTAGACTATAACTGAGTGCCGTGCCTTTTGAGGCAATGAGAAAATGTCACTGAAAATTGACATAAATTTTAGATTTCATGTTGGAAAAATTATGTCCATCATTGTGTAGTCCCTCAATGAGTTATCGAACGCCAACACCAATAACCAGAACTACATTTTACATTCGCAGAAAATTCATGCACTAACAAAAAAATAAATAACAAAAACGAGATTTCTGAAAACCCAAGTATCAATTCAGCACAATATAACCACAGCAACAAAGAAATTCTATCAGCAGAGTTCAGAGCAGTGAAGTAAATAAAATGAATGCAAAGCAAAACAAAAACAAAAACGAAGAAACCCAATGCTAATATTGATTTCAATTTCCTCTTGGCTTACTCTGAGAGCACCGTGCACGCCATAATATCATTTGGCTAAGCATTTTATCTCTCCAACGCAAACACTTTCTCGCACTTTGACTGCTTGGAAAATTTTTAAATGATTTTGTTTTTTTTTTGTCGCTCATTTTTCTTCTTCATATACATATGGAATGAGAGGTGCATGAATGCAAAAAAGCAAACAGAACAGCCAACCATGCAACATACTGTTTGGCGGTGGGTGAGTCGAAATTATGATCATAGGAGGCCTTCATAAATTCTTACAAATTTCCAACATACACGCAAGGTTAACAAATGCAATTTCTTATGGAAAATCTTACCAAATATGATTGAATACTAAAATGAATGAATGGGTGAATGAGAAGTGTCAGAAAAGTGGAAACTTCTGGTGCACACGAGCACAGCGATAGCTATGACAATTTCTGCAATGACGCTGAAGAGTTGAAAGCAGTCTTTTGTACAATTGTGAAAAACATTGATGGCTTACATCAACACGAACTTACCTACATATGTACATATGTATGTGTGTATGTGCGAATGTGTGTGTGTGTGTACTCGCCCCCATTCAATCGCAAGCTTTTGTTACTGAATTTGAAAGTTATGGGCGAATGGCGAGCGTTTGCATTGCAATGATTTACGCAATCTCTTTGCAAGTTTGCCAAGGATGTGTGTGTGTGTGTGTGTATGTTTGTACTTGTTGCGTTTTATATTACAATAGCACAACCGTTGAAGGTTAGCGCATACAAGTTGCAAAAACTTTACACTGAATTTGAGGTAAATTTCTACAGCTCCACAGAAACTTTAGGTTATAGAACCCTAACAGGTGTGTTTTGCAAAGACTAGCTGCGAAACTTGGTGACTTAATTATATCAACAAATATTAACAGTTGAATACAACTTCTCTTCACACCAACAGGTGAATACTAATAGAAACTAATTACAACAAAGTTTTAATTCTAATGAAAATTAAAACCAAAAGAAGAATTTAATAAATTAAAAGTAAATTTTAATTGAAATTAATATTAAATTAATGTTAATATTAAAACTAAAATTATAATTATATGCAAAATCAAAGCTAAGATTTCGATTTACATTAAAATTGGAAATTAAATTAAGAATTTAATTAAAATTAAAATTAAAATTAAAATTAAAATTAAAATTAAAATTAAAATTAAAATTAAAATTAAAATTAAAATTAAAATTAAAATTAAAATTAAAATTAAAATTAAAATTAAAATTAAAATTAAAATTAAAATTAAAATTAAAATTAGAATTAAAATTAAAATTAAAATTAAAATTAAAATTAAAATTAAAATTAAAATTAAAATTAAAATTAAAATTAAAATTAAAATTAAAATTAAAATTAAAATTAAAATTAAAATTAAAATTAAAATTAAAATTAAAATTAAAATTAAAATTAAAATTAAAATTAAAATTAAAATTAAAATTAAAATTAAAATTAAAATTAAAATTAAAATTAAAATTAAAATTAAAATTAAAATTAAAATTAAAATTAAAATTAAAATTAAAATTAAAATTAAAATTAAAATTAAATTTGAATTGTATTTATATTTCAATTAAGGTTCAAATGAAAAATTATACATTAAAAGTGGAATCAAAATAAAAAATAAACCCCAATTTTAAACTAAATTCAAATTGAAATTTAAATGAGTATTGAAACGGAGATTACTTTTTATATTAGATATAATTATTGTAATTCAATTTAATTTGAAAAACTAAAATTCAAACGCTAAACAAAATTTTATTAACATCAAAATTGAAAGTAAAACAAAAAAATTAAATTTAAAATTTATTTTTTTTAGAAATGAATATAAAAGTAATAATATATATAAAAAAATGAATTCCAACTAAATTGCAAATTTTATTTATATAAAAACTCAAATCGGAATCCACACTTAAATCAAAAACTATAAGTTAAAGTTGAAATTAAAATTACTATAAATACAGATTTATTATCACTAAAATGAAAATTTTAACTACTATGCATAATTAAGGCTAAACTTAAAATTGAGGTTACAACAAAGCCTGGCAATAATTTGTATGAGCGCAAGGCCATTTTTAATGGGAAAAATTAGAAAAAAAAACAACAACGATAGAGTTATAGCTATTTCAGAGATCACCACGTCTCCTCAACAGCCTTCTCTCGACTTCTTCGTTATATAAAAACTTAAATTTAAAATTTAAATAAAAAGTGATGTTGAAATATAAAAAAAAAAATGTAAATATCGTTATAAATTAAATAAAGATTTAAATTTTAATATCTATTTTAATTTAAATTAGAAAAATATTAAAAATAAAATATAAATTCAAAAATAATTTCATTATTGTATATAAAAAATATAATATATTGCTATAATTAAAATTAAAAATTAAAATTAAATTTTACACAAAAACTATAATTCGAAATCCAAATTAAATTTAATAAATTGTAATAATAAATATAAAGTTAGAATCAAAACCAAAATTTAAAATCTACAAATCAAAGCTGAAATTAGATATAAAATTAAAGTTATAATTTAAGTTGAAATTTAAAAATTAAAAATATTAAAATAGTTTTAATTATCATTATAAATTATAACTATTATGAATATTAAAATAAATATGGGCAAAATTAATTCTAAAAAACAATTCAATTAAAAATCTAAATTTTAACTAAAGCAAAGACTAAAGTTAAAATTTGAGTTAATTAGAGATTAATATAAAAGTTATATTATAAATACAAATAAAATTAGAATAAAAACAAAAAATAAAATATAAAAATTTACATGAAAATACAAAATGACATTTAAAAGTCGAAATAAATATTAATATAAGGTATACGTTAACTATTATTATACTTAAAATTTTTAGTAACTGAATAAAATTAAAATCAAGTTTAAAACAAATTACATAAAATTTAATTTTAAACTAATACAAAAATTCTAATTATAAATTAAATTTTAATTATGTATACAAAAACTAAAATTTCAAATTTAAATAAAAATTTAACTAATATTAGCATTAAAATATTTTATATATTAAAATTAACATCAAACCCGAAATAAAAATTAGAAAGAAATTAAAAATAAAATTTAGATGCAAATTTATATTATCATTATAAATTATGGTCAAAATTAAAATTTTAATAAATTATAAATAAAATTTGCAATTATCAATATAAATTTTCATTTTTATTCATTACAATGAAAATTTTAAGAATTATAAATAAGACTAAAATTTAAATTCAAGTAAATAATTAAAATTGAAGCTAAAATTTAAACTAAAAGCAAAATTAAAATCAACACAAATTTATTCAAATTGAAGTTAAAATTAATCATAAAATTAAAATTAAAACTAAATTTGCATGTTTGATTTAAAATTAAGACTGAAACTAGCAGTAATGAAATTTGAGTTAAAAATTAAATTGCGTGTAGAATATGAATTCGAGATAAAATTTAAATTAGTTATTTTTCGTTTGCCCATTCAGCTCTCAAATTTTTGCAACTCTTAACCTATTATTTAACAATTTATGGAAAGCGAAAATTGCAGGCATCTTTACTTGTAAGTGACGGCGACGGCGATGATTATGTTTAGTTGTGTTTTATTATTTATTTCACAATATATTACAAAATTTGGTTTACAAAAAACTGACAAAAACTGACTGGTAAAATACTATGACAAAGGCAAAACTTGAAACTGAAACTCGTGTCCTCTGACTCGGCAAGAAAAAATGGCAATGATTATAACGATGTTGGCTGCACTTGTCCTGACTTCGAAAGCCCAACAAGTGTTGCCACCGGTTTGTTTATGGCTGTTCGTTCGTTCACATTCCACCTCCTGGCGGATCTTCCGAGGATTCGCAAAAATTTAAAGCGGCTAGCTGTCGTATGGGTCTTCGGATAACTCCATGTGATGTGGTGACGTTGGCACTACGGACTCTTCCGTCTTTCCCTGGGAATAGTTCGGCAATTCTTCCCTTTTCCCAATGACTTCTCGGGACTGCAGGATTGCACACCACTACAAGTATTCCTGGCTTTAATGCTTTAGCTTCATCTCGCCATTTAGAACGACATAGAAGGCGTGGTAGGTACTCTAGTGTCCACCTTTTCCAGGCACGATCTTTAAGGTTTTGTGCTATCTTCCATTGTTTTCGAGCGCAAAGATGTTCCTCGTCTGGATGTGGTGTTTGCGTTGAATTCAGGCTACCCACTAGGAAATGGTTTGGGGTGAGTGGTTCTTCCTCTTCTGGAGAGACTGGCAAATCAGTCAAGGGGCGACTATTAATGATGTTTTCTATTTCAATTAATACGCTACGTAGCGTTTCCAACCTTGGCGCTTTTTCTTTGAGAACCCTTTGTAGAAGTCGTTTGGTGCATTGTATAAGCCTCTCCCAGCATCCCCCACTGCTCGGGTCTGCGGGGCAGTTAAACACCCACTCGATCTTGTTTTTGGACATCTCACGACCAATAGCCTGGAAGTCGAACATTCTTTCCGCCACCTCAGTCAGTAACTTTAGCGGTGCGCATGTGGATTTCGCACATACTTGTGTGACATCTACACGTTCTCCCTTACTAACACGTAAATAAGCAACGGCGGCATATGCATGCGTACTCGCATCCACGAATATGTGTAATTGAATATTGTCCGCAGTTGACATCAAACTCGAATAACAACGGGGAACAGCAAATGTTTTCACGCTTTGAAATTTCATCCACCACGATTCCATTGTCTCGCTAAAGGGTACGGCAATTGTTCATCCCACGAGATATTTTGTTTCCATGACGATTGAATCAGTAATTTGGCTACAATAGTGACGTTTGCCAAAAATCCAAAAGGGTCGTAGATTGCCATTACGATACTCAATAACTCTCTTTTGGTTGGAGGTCGGTCACACCGTAATATTTCTGTTGATACTTTAAAAAACTTGAAGTGAAACTCGAAGGCGTCGGTGGAAGTGTTCCAAAACATGCCGAGTACCTTGTCGGCAGTCGCTTGGCGCTCCATATTGATGACCGTTGACTGTATATCGTTCTCGCTATTTAATTTCTTTTGAAGTTCTTTATTGTTTGACACGAACTTGCGCAGATGGAAACCGGCATTGGCATTTATTTCGATGGCTTCCTGTATTGTTCTTTCAGCTTCTTTGGCGTCTGGAAAACTGACCACCAGATCGTCGACATATGTTTTGTTGATGACTGCATCAACACCCCTTGGCTGCTTAGATGTGTACTTACTGGCGTTTGTATTTTTGACATATTCCGCGCAACACGGAGAACAATGGCACCGAAGATCATGGATGTCATGCCATAAACGCGTATTTGTCTGCTGGAATCGCCATCTCTCCACAAAAAACGTTGTGAGTCTTGGTCTTCTTCTCTAATGCGTACTTGCGAAAACATTTCCTCAATGTCACCCGCGACCGCAATAACTCCTTGGCGAAATTTGAACAATATTGATATGAGTGATTGGACCTTTTCTGGCCCTTTGAGTAAAACGCTATTGAGTGATACATTGGATGTTGTTGCCGCTGCGTCGAATACTACGCGTAACTTCTCCGGCTTGTGTACGTTCACCACACCAAAATGAGGCAGATACCATGTCTTTTGTTTTGTTATCCTAGCTTCTTGATCTGTCAGCTGCCTCGCATAACCTTTACGAACATATTTATCCATTTCCCGTCTATAACTTTTTGCGAACTGACTGTCTCTTCTCATCCGCGACTCAATATTATATAAACGCTTTTGTGCCATGTCGTAACTTGTTGGTAGCTTCACGTCATCTTTTCGCCACAAGAGACCTACTTCGTAGCGGCGCCCATCGTATCTGGTGGTTTCGGTTAAAATCTTTCTGGCTCGGCTGTCATCGTCGGATTCTAATGTATTATTCGGTACTCTGACCATAAGCGTATCACTTGCGATGTACTCTTCTACTAATTGATGTAATTGTTTCATAGGTGTAGATTCCCTTACGATCATCACCCTAGACGTTGCGGCCTGTGCGCTCTGTAGCGGCCCATACGCAACCCATCCCAACCTTGTTTCGGCGGCAACTGGTTGGTTGTGTCCGTCGTCCACGATTTTACGTGCAACTCTGTGCTTTTGTTCTTACCATACCATTGGAGGGACAGTAGTGAGGTCTGTCCTTGCAACCCCAAGCTAGTGGCGACGCTGTCACTTATTAACGATATGGAAGAAACATGGCATATATCTCTACCCTACCCCTGGGCCCGAACAACGTCACTGGCAAAATCTTGAATAAAGTTGTTTGACTCTCTAGTCGGCAATTAAAAACGTGTTCCACTTGATTGGCTGTTGGTTCTGTCGATGAATGTAATAGTCGGTGATGCTTTCGCTGGCAACCATTTATACCGCACGACGCTTTCTTTGTACATGTTAATAAGTTGTGTCCACTCACGAGACACCCGAAACAAAGCTGATGGCGTTTGACTAATGCCCATCGATCATTGACGCTATGTGAATTAAAGGCTTGACAATCTGTTAACGTATGTGCTTGGTTACACTGAACGCATCTCTCTTGCTGCTGTTGAACTCGTATAACATTGCTGTGAAGCACTCGTCGGCTACCACCTCCTGCTATCGCTGCCTGTCTATTGTTCTGCAATGGTACAGATCGCATGTGCTGTGCAGGTACAATCTTTTCTATCATCCTTGGCATTAGTGAGACTACCTTGGCGGTTTCGCTTAACCATTTAGCGAAACACTCGATCGTTGGGTACGAAGATATCTCGGCTGCACGTTTACTCCACTCATATTGTTTTGAGGGGGGTAACTTGGTTACTAATACATCCAGTAAAGTTGGATTTATCAAATGGTGCTCGCATTTAGCAGATTTAAAAAATGCAACAATGTTACGTACCTTTGATGCGAACTCCAATATTTGGTCAAGACGACTTTCAGTGATGTACGGGAAATTTTGTACCTTTTGTATCTGAGAGCGTACGAGTAAGTCTGCACGGCCAAAATTAAACTCCAACTCGCTCAATACACTCGGCACGTTGTCGGGGTAAATCAGGAGTGATGTGACTGCTTGCTTTGCTTCACCCTTCAACGCCTTTTGAAGTCTCATAAGATTCTGTCGGTTATTGTAATTGAATTCGGCTGTTGTATCGCGGTAGCACGCGATAAATAATGGCCAACCTTCTGGGCTTCCTTCAAAAATTGGTAATGGATATAGTCTGGTAGTGGCGCTGTCGACAAATGTTGGCACATGATTGCTTTGCGTTAAAGGCATTGGTGGCTGTGGCTCGGGCGTCGCTGTTGGCAAAGACAACGACTGTTGAAATACAGGAATGCTGACTTCTTGTCTGCTAAGTGCCTGATCTGATATCGGAGGCTGTTGAATTGTTTGCGCATGGTCGCATTCTATGCGCTCACGAAGTTGCTGTATATCAGCTCGCTGTGTGTTTGTATCGTTGCGAAGCTCCAAAATAGATTCGCGCAGAGCTGTAATGGAGGTAAGCAAAACTGAAAAATTGTCGCGTGGAGCACCTCTTTGTTGTGGTGTTGTTGTGTGCCCTGTATCGACAACGGTATCGTTCAGCTCCGACTCTCCTTCAGAGTCTGCTTGGCGTTGTTGACTCATCTTGCTTCTAGTGTTCATTAGTGCCGCATGCACTCAATGTTCACAATTATATATACTTTCGCGCGCAGACAACTGTTAGCCCTGTGTAAGCAACCGTTGTGCAACGGCTACCTTTCTGTTCGCGAATATACCAGCAACAACAACCGTTGCGAATATGGGGGTGGAAAACTCGAAATGGCGGGAAACTTACCCAAAGTGGCGGGAAACTCACTCACAATGGCGGGCGATCTATAAAGTGATGAAATTTTCGGCAAATATTTCAGCAAAAACGACGTCGGCTTTGACAAATGCGCAAGATGAACGTAGAATGGTAAAATGACGTATGGCTTTGTGAAAGAGCACGGCAATGGCTGCTTTCAATTTACGGCGGCGATAATTTTCGATTTGTTCCAAAAACTTACAAATTTCTTGAATCCTTTTGCTTAATATGTGCGCAGTAAAAATGCAAATAGCGGCTATTGCTCCCACGTAGAAATGTAGTTACCAAATTATGTGTTGAAGACAAACGTCAGAACACGAGTTTCAGACGATTGTAAATGACGGCGACGGCGATGATTATGTTTAGTTGTGTTTTATTATTTATTTCACAATATATTACAAAATTTGGTTTACAAAAAAACTGACAAAAACTGACTGGTAAAATACTATGACAAAGGCAAAACTTGAAACTGAAACTCGTGTCCTCTGACTCGGCAAGAAAAAATGGCAATGATTATAACGATGTTGGCTGCACTTGTCCTGACTTCGAAAGCCCAACAAGTGTTGCCACCGGTTTGTTTATGGCTGTTCGTTCGTTCACATTACTACTGTTCAAATTACGGGAGCTAGAAGATAGTAATATTTCGCTTAATCCAGCAACAAGCGCTTAAATTTTTGGAAGAATGCAAAACTGATTATTCGGGTCTGATGTTTTATTCGTACGCTGTGAAGTAGTTGGCGAACAAAAATAATTTCGTATCGCATTTAAAAATGTCAAGTAAAAACTTTTGCTGAGAAAATCCACAAGCGAGAAAACAAAGTACTCCATTCAATTGTATTTCCTGATTATGGATTGTTGACTTCTACGCACAAATGACATTTGTTGTAAATCAAAATATTACCTTTTTCATATCATAGCATTCGCAAAGCGCTTATGGCAACCGAGATTCGTTAATTCGTTATTTAAACTTCCGCTTCTTTGTTATTTATTCAAATGGAAAGACCCACTCCATTCATGCACTGCCACACCACAAACTCATTCAATCACTATATATTTCAGATAGATACAAACGTTGAATAAAATCCAGTGAGTTTTGCGTTGTATTACCTGCCACTCAATGTCGAATGTTTTCACCAGCCCCACTCATGCCGGCAGTCCATCAATCAGCCGCACAACGGTCATCTACCTACCACCCCTTCTATTGGCCCACTAGCATAAAAAGCAACAACTGTACGCAGTAAAATCTAAGCAGTGAATAAAACCTACAGTGCAACACAAAATTAAATTTTTGCTTTTCTATTTATTTCACTCAACACACAGTCATTCATCTAATTCCTTTTTCGACACTTTCGTCCACTTCAATGCCACTTGTGTGGACCTTGTCAACGACATTTCACACCAGTCAACAATAATCATTACGCACCAAAGTCCTTGCAATACACCAACACGCGTGCAAATAGTAATGTTGTGAAGTTGTAAGTGTGTGTGAGTGTAAAACTTCAACTGTGTGTGTGAGTGTGAGTTTTAGTTGCCTCCTCCAAACGAATTAAATTTTCAGTTTGTTAGCCATCGCTGAATGTTAAGGATTTTAGTTTTTAATTAATTCTGAAGGGGCAGTGTACATGTTTGGGCGCTCCTTTTGAACTATGTATGTTAGTATTCATGTTTGTACGATATATCGTTACGTTGGCTATATGCAACTCTACTTTAGAATAACCACGACGCACTTCTATTGTTTTTAATCCCTGTATTTGTTGTTAGTTGTGTTACTCGTACCTTGTTATTTTGTTTGCTCTTAATTTAAGAAATTTTCATTTATTTTTAAGCTGCTCATTTTTAAATGAGAAGTTAATACTATTAAGTCGAAGGTTTATTAAATTTTGTGTATTATTTTAATTATTTCAACGAAAAGGTCCCTCTTGTGAAAGTTAGATGCGGAACAAATTTATTAAATACCAAGTTGTGTGTGCCGTTAAAACGAAGCAGCGTTGAAGGTGGTGGAATCAAAGTTGCGGCATGCAAATAATGTTAAATGTAGTTAAACTCTTGAAATAGGTCGCTTCAAATCAAGTATATTTTGATTCACAGCTATTAGCTTATAAATTACGCGGGTAGTATCTCAAAATATTCAATTAAAAGTTTTTGTATATATTTACAACGCTATAACTTCAGAAACTAATTATGTGATTTAAGCTAACTTCATAATTCATACGTATATCGAAGTCATTATTGCGTACTATAATAATAAAATAGTATAATATAACAAGCTGGTAAATGGAAAAAAAATATAAGCGATTTCATTAAATTTAGCATTGCTTGTAACATACTGCACTTGTAGTGCCTAAAATTATGCTTTAATGAATTCCATAAACTTTTAATTTTCTGCGAAAAATGTGACTTTACTCTTACTATACATAATAAAATGGTAATTGTGTGTAAATACATAGCATGTGGTAACGCTCTGCTGCAAACGTTGGAAAAATCAAACATTTGAAAGCCTTCAATGACGTACATACATATCTAAACGTTTCTAAATGGGATTACGAAAATTTTACTTTTATTAAACATAGATTAGTAGTTTAGAAAGTAGAGCCGCTCAAAACTGAAAATTTATCCACATGGAGAAAATTTATATTCTCTTCTTTTCCATCCTATTGAAGATTGTGATCACCCGTTTCTATTTTCTTATATTTTAATTAAAAGTTCTTTAATTTTAGGTATAAATGCAAAAGCAAAGTTTTTTTCCTTAAAGTTTTTAGATCAGCTTTGCTAGAAGATAACCTAAAAACTGAAAATATTCTCTGTAAAATGAAGGCTGGTTATTTCATAAATATTTCCTTACCTGATTTCAACATTTTTTCTGCCACCGCACTTTTTTCTAGTACATTGTAATTACATATGTCTCTAGAAAACTGTAAACCAAAGCTTCAGAGGCTACAAGGAACTCCTTTGCGGCTACTATGAAGGAATTTAGGAGAAAATATGCAACACGAAAGTAAAGGGAGACTTTGGAGTATCAAAAATAAAATTCCCACATCAAAATAAAAAGGAAATAGCAAGCCGCAAAAAAAATGTAATAGTTTTTAAATAAGCATGGAAACTGACTAGCAGATATAAATTTATTTAATGAGGAAAAGTCTAGTAAGTCCAGCCATCAAACTTGAGGGGCACCAACAAAATCCATGGGTAAGTCTCGCACAAGGAAAAGGAAGCGAGCAAATGCTGCTGAGACTATAGCCACGGGTCATATACATATGTATGTATTTATATTTCAGTAGCGATATTTATGAAAATATTAAGACTCATATAACAAAATTCGTTGCATTAGTAAGTCCAGCGCAACTCGTGAGTATCAAAAGTAGCATTCGCACCCTACCAAATGCATTGACTAGGAATTATATTTACTTCTGAAGAGTATTTGTCGCCGTTAATAGATCTTTGTCTATCTCTGTAAAAATGTATAAGAATGTATAGAATTTCAACATAATGACAATCTTCCTCCTGAATACACTAACAAGTTACTCAAACCAAGACAGAAGCAGTGCCTCTTCATTCTAAAATTACCCAAATATCAACTGAGGTCGACTTCCAAAATTTGATGCGTTATACCCCAGTGTATCAACAAAAAATAATGTAGAAATTCTTTTTGAAAATTTATTGAAAAAAAAAATTAATACAAGCTTATTTTTGAATGCAATCAATAAAGTAATCTCATTCCAATGCAAGGTTTTTACAGTATCATAAAATGTCTAATTTTGCAATAAATTTTAAAGAGCCCTGCTATCGTGGCACCCTGCATTTATAATTATTTTAAAGCTTAGCTAGTTTTCCGTTAGATTTATTTTAAATTTTTACCATTGCATCTACCGAGTTTGGTAGAGATCGGTAAAGCGGTTACTGCGATAAAACTTTTTACTAAGCTCAATTCAACCTCCGTGCCAGTTTGCCCAGGCCCGAAACATAGTCTGTAGTCTGTAGCACCAGGTTCTACCATAGAAAAACTCACCAGACTACGTGGGCGTCTCCAGATCAAAAAACGCGAAATCGAATCGGTTATATTGCGATATATCAGATCCGTACCAGCATTAACACCAATATTAATGTCAGCCTAGAAATACAATCGAAAATATATTATATTTAATATTTATTGGAATATTATTCTCCTTTCATATGCTAAGCACGTTTGCCAAATTGAATTGATCAAAATGATTTCTTAAAATTTGGTATTCAGTCAAGCTCTTGTTTTTCTACGAATCAAAATGAAGCTTCCAGTACAATAGTTGCAAATACAAATTTCGACATAGAAAGATTTTAAGTAGACTGCAAGAGATTTGAAGTACGTACGACAATATTCACGAATACATACATACATAGATCGATGTTCGAAAATGAGAGAATTGAGAGGATTCGAAATTAGATACATAAATGAGTGTTAAGATCATATGTTTCACTTATTTCCTAGCAGAGTTCCATTTTAATGTTTATGAGGGTATTCGGAATTTAGAAAATATTTATAGATCCGGCCAATAAGTTGTATGAGCTACATGGCGGTACAGACAAAATTCAGCTAATTAAGCTTTCAATAAGATATATTGGAATCAGACAAAATCGGCTTGGTAGTTATTGCGTCAATTAAGAAGACGAAGAAAAACTAGGTGCGGTATCGATCGTCAAAGTAAGGAGTAATAAGAGAATTGGAGGTAATTTTGTAAAAAAAAATCAGCAGAAATTGTGAAGTTAGTTGTATCTATAATTTATTTTGTTTAATTGAGGCGGCAAAGATATATTTTTTTTATTCAATAGAAATCAGCTAAAACATATATTAAATCACTACAAAAGCTCAAATTAAAAGTAATACTTACTTGATATGGCCAGGTAACGTTTTTTGTTAATAAATTGAATCATATGTAATAAGCTTATAACAGTTAAGCGCAAACTTGCAAATTCTAGCCCACGCTCACCATCTGCTCTCTAACGTCAGGTTAGATACATATGTACATAAATGAGCAATCTATTATTAATTTATGAACCATTAAGCGATAAAAGTGTGAAGGGCTGTAAAATATTAATTGGGTAGTGCAACATTTTACGTGACATGAAAAGAAGAAACAAATTCAATAATTAAAATTTTCAATGCCACAATTTTCATAACAATATGTCAATTATGCATATTTTTATATTTTTTCTCTTCCAGTCACAGCTACTATACACTTGGTCAACGATTCCATCAACGAAATAGACTTAATTAGAAAAATCATTATTAATTTTGCAACTAACTACGAGCATGATATTGACAGTTTCATTAGTTCTCGCGCATAGAGTTTTTATGTGTATATTAAATACCCATCAATTGACTGCAATAACAATTTTAGCTTACTCTTAATATAAAGTGAATGAAAACGATTTATCATTATCACACATTAAGTAAACGTATGTATAATTAAAGGGACAAAGGCAATCGTGGTATGTATGTATTTAAATTTGTTCATACATATGTACGTGCATATATAATGTTATTGATTTTGTTCTATGTTCAATAGAGTGGATCGAAAAAAAGTTAAAAAAAAAACATATTTAGGAATTTGGGGTCGAAGTCCGCGGGATTTGCGAGATATAAAAAAGACAAATTCACCTATGTCATGAAATTCGATCTTCACGGCATCGGATTTGAGTCCGTCACCTTTTCTCGTTAGGTGTCGTGCGACCCGACCCTATCGGGGTTTATTATCGGTTGTAGATGTCGGAGAACAATCGTTTGTTGGTTTTGTTATCGGAAGTAAAACGATCGTCCAGACCTACAGTTTTTGATAATGTAAGCGTTTTTTATGTGCTGTAGCTGGTATTTACCATAAAATGTAGTTATATTTTGTACAAAATGCAATTCTCGTTTTAATAATGACATAGGTTATGAAGAAAAATAGGAATTGTTTGCTACTTGATCTTTAAATATTGTAATTAAAATGGAAGATTTTCTAAAATGTTTGATTGAAAATTTAGAAATTTTGTTGAATTTTTATACATATTTTAGTTTGAAACTTACACCTACATTGCTTTTGTTAAATAATCAACTATATTTTAGTTATATTCAAAACTGATAAATAAAAAGGAGATTTACAAAATTTACGTATTTATTTTTAATAAGATTGACATTTTTGATACTATTTCCCAGCGGCGGAAAACGAACGCTCTGCTTGCTTCAATACTTGTGGGCGAAATCGACTTCACAGCAGCTTCTAAGTGCTCTATTCTATTGCCTCTGCGTTGAAAGGGGTTATTAAAAACAACACCACGGTTTTCATATTAACGGGGTAGAACTCATAGGATTCAATATTAAGAATGATGACAACTCTATTCAGAAAAAGTAGAGAATCAGTTCAAACTAGAATTTGTATTTGACCCTCAACAAGCGTCAGTATTTGTTTGTTGTTTTTCTTATTGGCGATCACATGATTTAAAACAGCAGCGCTAGGCATCACAGTAGGCGGCAAGGTGTATTCATACTGTATGAATTCGCCTTGAGCAGTGGTATTGAAGAAAGGAACGTCGGAGTTTTAGCACCAGATACGCCAGCGACGGCAATTGTGAGAGCAGCGTTTGCAGAGTCCATAAAAATAGTAGCAGCACGGGACGCAGCAATTAATGAAAGCAAGAATGATAGAATACAAGATTGTGCTGATTGCTCTGAAATTCGGAAAGTAACTTGTCTGTGACGTCACAACACACTTACCAGTGGAGAGGACTGGCAGGAAGTACATTAGCGTACATGTTAGAGAGAATACACACTAAAATTGTTAAACACGTAGGCGTTAAAAATACGTTACGTAGAAATTCTGCCAAAATTTACTGTATTTCATGATTTTTGCCCATCATTCGCTGAGGCGATAGAGCGCCTATCTACTAGGAACAATAACCACAAAATTATCCGGTCGAGCCAGTTCATCATCCATTCAGATCTCGAATGAGCGATTATCATTCGACCTATTTTGACCTCAACATTAAAGAACCTAATTCATTGAATTGCGCGTGGCTACCAGAATTTATGTTGACCTGCCTAAAAGTCATGAGTCATTCATGTGCAGTGATCTGTAACAAGAAAGGTCATATCATCTGAATAGGTCTGGGTATAGACACCAGGGCATTACGAGTGACAAGAAGAGAACCAATAACTAAGCACAAAAGAGAACGCACACCGCCCCCACCGCGGCTCTTCTGAACGACGAAAGTCTCAGGTCTTCTTTTCATAGAATAACCATCAGGCCTTTTGCTTAGCGTTTTGATCTCTCTTGTACTAGGCTAGCTGTTTGACCCAAGGTTTCAATAACCTATTTTCGAAAAGCCAATTAGATTCTCTCATATTGTGTGTAGCGATATCGTTCGTTTCCAGTCGTTTTTAGTATTAGAGTTATCATTTATTAGTACAGTCAGACTTTCTAACCAGTGATTGCATTCTGAGGTAGGGCCACGGTATCGGGCCGAAAGCGTCAATATGGTATTGTATCGAAGTATCGCTCTGATAGTATTGGGTACTCATAAAAAACTAATCAAAAAGAATCAATACTCAAAATATCAATGCTAAACTAGAAATAAAGTATGGTCACAATTTCTTATAAAACATAAACTTTCGAATGTGTCTGCACTGGTTCCAATTACATCGGATCGTTATCTTATTGTGCCGAAATATTGAAAAAAATTTATTATTTTTGGTCAATCGATTCATCGATTTAATTTTGACAATTTTTGTGTCCCTAATATGACACTTCAAACAGGAGTAAAGTTGAAAGCACAGGGTACACCTTACCTCATTTTGGAAAGGGAGTAGCTTCCAGTGGGACTTGACTAATTCGATAAGATACTAGGCTTGCTTTAAAAGCATCGAGTTTAAACTATCGGTATCGCATCGCATCGAAATTCGTGGCGCTGTTCTGAAGTCAAATTGATTTTTGTAGACAGTTTAAGTTTTTACGCACGAAATATTCAGCTCCAAAGAAAAAAAAAATGTTAAATTAAAAATGCGTTAAAGAAATAAAAAATTGAGTTTTTTCTATCAAAATTTTTGCAGATGTAATTTTTCAAGCAACAGAAAAAAATTTAAAAAAGTCTTTGTAATTTTTCTTTGGAAAGTCAGCTCATATCTGATAAATATTTTTGTAGAAAACTTTTATGGGTCCAATTGTAGTTTTGGTCATTGTGCGAAAAGTCTGCAAAAAGGGTTGCTGGACAATAAAAATGTTTTAAAAGTGTTTCCCCGGACGACCTTCACCAAAACACAACTGCATGCAATAACAAAAAAACATTTAAGCAACTACTTTTAAAATTCATGTTTTTTTTTAACTTTTCAAAATAACGTATAAAATCCCCATTCTACGAAAGAGTTTATATTTATCGCAAAAAAAAAACAAAATTTTACTTTAATTCTGAATAAGAATCATTATGACACATGATAACGATACAAATACATATATTTCGAAACTAATCTTACTATTTTATTAATTTTTTTTTTATAATTTTCTCTAACCTTTTTCAAATTTGAATCGAAAACATTTGCCATATTTTCTTTAAGTAAATAATTATTGCTATAATTTCATCAACATCTGTAACAGCTCGTGGTAATAGCTAAGGTTTGTAGTTTGGAGACTTTTTGGAAAGAAATTTCAAAATTTTTTCTAACAATACTTTTTTAATTTTTATTTTATTTTCAGTGGTTATCAAGTGGGCTATCGATGGATGTAGGTATTTATATATATTTGCAAAATAAAAATTTGTAGACTATGACACATCGTAAAATAAAAACCACGCCACATGATGACAACTTTTATTACTATTTACTTTTATTTATTTAACTATTATTTTTTCAATAATAATAAAAGCCATTTAAACTTAAGTTTCAAACTTTGTGTAAATATTCCATTAAGTTAAAAAAAATCCTTTTTTAAGTTTTAATTGTGCAATCCATAATAAAGTCCATTTTTTATCAAAGATTCAAATTTTATTCGAAATCAAAAAAAAAAAAAGCCAACAGAACCTATTTAAAAAAATTTAATTTTTTAATTAGAAACTTAACATGGGTACTCTGTTTTATAGCTCATTAAATTTTAATAATAATACAGTGGGAGCTTTAAGTGGTTAAAATTATCTCGTTTTTTTTTTTATTTTTTTTTTTGCTGACGCTCTTCCGCAGTTTCTTCCATATAACACATGCGCGAATTAGGTTTGTATGAAGAAATCGTAATTATAATAAAATTTAATGAGCTAGAAAACTGCACACCACTTTTTTAATTTTAAATTAAAACTTTTGAAATTTTGAAAAAAATTTCCAAATTTTTTTTTAATTTTAAATTTAGTTTTTTATGGAAAAAGCTAAAATTTAATAAGCAAGATAACATATCCATTTTTTATTTTTTATAAAAATTTTTAAAGTTTTCAATAAAATTCCCAATTTCTGTTTTTTAAATTTCGGACAAAGTCTGAAACTTAAATTCAAGTTTTTGTTATATAATTATTTTTTTTTTATAAAAACAAAATTTAAGTGAAATACGAAAAAATAAATAGACACAAATTGTCAATAGATGGGGAGTTATAATCCTCCGATTTTGTGTATGTGGAAATTATATTATAGACAAGGTTTCCTTCTTTCTACTTTTCGAAAGCTAAATTCTATTAAAAAATACACAAGTACTGATATTAAAATATCCATTTATAGAAAGCATACAGGTTTATATTCTGATCATTTTAAATTCTCGATGTTTTCCTACGAAGCTATTAACATATTTAAAAATAAGTTTCACAGAACTTTTGCAATTTATTTCCACAAGATTGTTAGCTAAATCATTTTTACGTGGTTTTTAGCTCATTTCATTCGACCCTTACTCATTGTATTAAATAATTTATTTATAGACGTGTGGGTATTCCTTAGTGTTGGCAAATTAAACTTTACTTGGCATTTAAGCATTTGGTTTAGTCGCCAAACACAGCTACATACACAAATTTATAGATAAACATAAATATGTATGCATTTTTAATTAATTAAATGCTAACGCTGAGGATTTGACATTGTGGTATAAATTTGTTGACATGGATAATTGAAAACAATATTTAGTTGCGTATACGCCCTCGGTTCCGCTGGTATTAACTATGTAGCTGGCCAAAGTAAATATTGTTATTTTTTTTAAAGGCAACTGGAAGCATACACGTATTTATATTTTGCATTGGTAAAAATCTTCAACAAATTAAATATTTCAATAAATACATATGTAGGCGAAAACGGAAATGCTGCATTCACATAATTTTCGCCTACGAGTGAGGTCGCTTATTTCTATTATTAAACAAATAATAGGCCTGTTTATTTTTTAATCGACTGACAAAAGAACACTAGGTAGGTTTAGAAATTTTGTGTAGAGCTCGAAAAAATATAAGAATTTAGCCAACTCGGTAAAATGATATCCAGCCTGAGATGCAGCGTTGCGAAGCAAAAAAAAAACAGCCCTAAAAAGTACCTGTGAGATTTCAATTCAACACCTAATCCGTTTTTTCATTATATCGTATTTCTAAATAAAGAAATTAAATCTACGAAAAATTTGCACAACTATTTTCCGTTCTTAAATAGCACCAAAGAAATCGCATGTTTAATGAATGACGCTAGCTGGGTTGCCTTTGCAAATAAAGGAACTTTTGCCCGAGTTGGAGCGTTCTTATATTAATTTTTTTCCAAATTGATGGAATAAATTGGTCAAAATGCCATTTTTCTTTTGTTAAAAAAAAGATAAAGAATGCTTGAAAATAGGTTGATGTTCATGATTAAAGATTAGTTGTTTTCTTATTTGTTATTTTTTTTTAATTATTCTGCAATTTTTATAAGAAAGGATTCTGTTATGAAATTCTCTTACTCAAATATAGTTTTTTCATATATATTGTACCGAATTTCCGTGATCATTTGCTCAGCGACAACGAACAATGACCCTGAAGTTGGCGCAAGGTCAAAACAGATTTGTCTCCGAATATGACAAGGGTTGAGGGAAATTCGTTCCAGCATATTTATATCATCTGAAATTGAATTTAAAAAAATACGAAGCAGAAACCAAGAAAGACATTTTTTTAATTGCCGAACAATTTTTATCAGAAAGTGTTCTATTATTTGATTCTCTAATAGATGGCGCTTTTTTAATTAGCTATCGGGGCACTTTATCATAACTACTGCACCTAAAACTATGCTACAAAATCCTTATATATAGCGCTGTTATGATAACAAACGTCATTGCTATTGTTATTGACCCCCAGAGCACTTGGTAATCACGAAACTCACACACCAAGGCAACACTCATCGCACGATAATTTTCTTAACCACTACGCCTATAATTATCCGCAAAAACTTAGTGAACATTTTCTTATAATTATAACTGTCATTCATGACTTACTGCCTACGTGATAATGACAAAACTATATCTTTATTATGCGTCATAGTTTTAGGCGTTAATTAAAGTAGTTACAATATTTCTTTAGGAAATCTAAGTCCCAAAATGAAATGGACATTTGTGCCGTAAAAAAACGTTAATATGGGATATCCCATTACACTAAGGAAGTAAACAAATTGAGAGCAAAATTCACTTAATTAAATAATTTTAATTCAAAAATCTCCCTAACATGTTTTCACTGTTATGTCGCGATATATTGATGATCTGTGGACCAAATCAAAATATCGGATTTCCTACCAGTTCTACTACTATAAGACATTCTTGGACAAATGAAATTCTGAAGGTTTTGAACTCTTCTTACTCTAATTCCAAGACGGATTCATATGTATAAGGTGGCGTTAATATATCAACTCTTTTAATTTAGCGACAGTGATTTTTTACATCACGTCACGAATTGACGACATGCCACTTGAATGAGAAAAGTACTACTACTCCTACAAGTTCTACCACTACTGCTAACTGTCACTACTACTACTATTTTTATTCATTTCTACTACTATTTTTACTAATGCTACTACTAATTACTACTACTATTTTTACTAATTTCTACTAATAGTTTAACTAATGGTACTACTTATTAAGCGACTTACAGTTACTACTACTCTTCTAATAATTTCTACTACTATTTGTTTTCATTTCTATTACTATTTTTACTAATGGTTCTACTAGTTACTACCACTTTTTTACTCATTTACACTCCTAGTTTGACTACTTACTACTACTACTGCTATTTTGACTAAATTCTACTACTATTTTTACTAAATATTACTACTGTTTTTACTTGGGCTAGTACTAGTTAATACTATTAATCTTCCTTATTTTGTTACTATTTTTTACTAATGCTTCTACTAATTACTACTACTACTTTTACTTACTTCTTCTACCATTTTTACTTATTTCTACTACTATTTTTACTAATTGCTACTAATATTTTTGTTAATGGTACTATTTTTTACTAATTTGCACCACTCGTGTTATTATTTTCTACAACCATTTTTGCCAATGCTACAACTAATTACTTATTTTGACTAATGCTATTACTATTTTTATTTTCTGCTACTATTTAAACTCGTGCATGCGGTTTTTTTTTTGGGTTTTTAATCAGTGTACGGATTTTTAATTGTATTTTGTTCACATTCCGGTGGGTTTCGTTGTCCTGTGAATTGATTTTTTATACGTTCTGATGGAAGCAGTCAATTGACTTTGACGATCGGTACATACAAAATACTTATATATAAATTTGGTTTTTTTTATGATAAAATAACCTTATATGAATTCGCCTTGTCTACTTCCAAATTACTAAAAATCAAGAACTTATTGAAGTAGTGCTTAACAGATGCCGAATGGATACCAGTTTTTACGCGCTCGAAATTAGGTGGTCATTTATTTATTAATCCTGTGACATATCTAGCAGTTGGCTAACCTTTTTCATCTTCGTCTACTAATATTTTCTTTTTACTCTATTATATCTGAGTTACTCACTCGGTTATTAAAACAACTCGTACTTACCGGAATTGAGATGGATGGATAGCTGACTTTTTGCCAGAAATTTTTTGTGGTGCTACGCTATGAGTGACAAATCGTTGTCGGTTAGACGGATGCAAAAATTTTAATTTCAAAAACAACAATTAAAAGGCTAAAAACCATAACAGCTGCTTTTTATACAGACTAAGTAAGGTATGAAAAGATATAGCTGCCTTTCTACTCTAAAACCATTCAACCGCAACTTAATAATTTAATACACTGCCAAGCAGAAGTTAATTGAAGTCTTAGCATAACAGCAGTGTCATTATATTCTATTGTTTGCTTAAGTTAATGCAAAGTCACTTAGGTACATACTTACAAATTTATATTTCTATACTTACATATGTAATACATACATATACATACATGTACGTAGATACAAACACAAGAAAGTTAGTAACTTGGTTTTCAAGTAAGGGAATTAAGAAAGTTACTTTGTAATGCGGCCGATATACAAAAACTTTGTGTGGTAGGTTTAGTCGGTCACCCGAGACTGCTGTGCTAAATCGGTCGAGTTGCAAATGTGTGCGTATGACCTTAAATTAATGTGTTTATATGAATACATATTTATGGTCCTATTGAGTAAGAATAATCAAGAGTCTAATCCCCTACTACCAATATTGAAATTGCCTTCATAATATAAAAAAAAACAGTTTTTAAATGGACAGACACGGCTAAACCGAGCTGAGGGCTTAGTTTTATATGGCATCTTTGTGATTTACATTCTGGTGAAGCAGATTATTGAGAGATTAGAGAACAACCGAACCTCGGTTTCGGACATGTACAACCAATAAAGCTCGATCACAAAAATTCAAACTTTGGCAGAGCATTTTTATTTTTTTTTATTAATATAAAACTTGTATAAAATTTTATTTTTAATATGTTTCTCTATGGAAAAAATCAAATAAGCTCTTGGGATTTATATGACAGAGATATAATTTGCAATTGGACACTTTTCTCAACGAACCAAGAAATTGCGCAGGTTCTGTTAACAGAAAATTGCTTTATAATATCCGCAAGTCGCAAATGCCTATGGGCTATTATTTTTATATACATAAATAACGCTGCGGAACAAAATTTTGCGGTCGGAGATTTTTAAGTCGATTTAGAGTAATTTGGGGGCGCTGATTACGAAAATAATATCAGTTTTGTCGAATTGGCTCTAGTTTTTCAGATAAAGACTTTTAAATATTTCACGTAAAAACCTAATTAAAAATATAGCTATATTCTTTTCATTAATTAATTTTAAAAAAATTATAAAAAAACTTTTTCTGTAGGACCTCCTATGATGTCGTTGCTCAGGACAATCTCGTTTTAAGTTCCAGCAGTAGTCTGCCATCATGTAGTCGTCCCATCGACCTTGGTATTTTTCTTCCATTATTTTTATGTCCTGGTGGAACCGTTCACCTTGTTCCTCACTGTAAACGCCTAGGTTGTCCGTGGATTTGTCCAAATGACTATGTAAATAATGTAATTTAAAGCTCATTTTAGCTCCTAGTTTGCGAAAATTGAGAAGCATATCGGCAACTAGTTATATATAGTCTGGTGATTTATGTTTTCCCAAAAATTTTTTGACTACATTAGCAAAGCTTAGCCAGGCTTCAGATTCAATTTGTGACATATGGTTTAAGAATTCAGTGTCTTTTAGAAGGGTACGAATTTGAGGACCATCGAAGACTCCTGCTTTTAAATTTTCCATACTAAGGACTGGAAATTTTCTGCACACATATTCGAAACAGGCACTTGTCTTATCAAGGGCTTTGATGAACTGTTTCATTAGCCCAAGCTTGATGTGAAGTGGTGGAAGAATGATTTTTTCTCGGCTTATCAGTTGGGCATGAACTACATTTGCTGTTCCTACCTCCATATTTTCTCTCACCAGCCAGTCCTTTCTAATCCAATGTTCATTTCTTGTACGACTGTCCCATAAACATATAAAGCAGGGATATTTAGTATACCCACTTTGTTGGCCCAATAAAAAATTCACCATCTTCAAGTCCACGCATACTGACCACTTATGTTGTGCATACAAAATCTTTGCTAAAACAATTTTTACATTTGCGTATTCTTCTTTTAGTTTCGCACGACGAACTACTTGGTTTAATAATGTGTATAACAAAACTTATTGAGGAATAATTAAATTAATGCAACTGGAATTGGGTCATATAATTTTTTTTCATTAATTTCTTAAGTTTCGTTTATCTCAAGAACTAGAGCCAATCCAAAAAAAGTAAAAACACAGTTCGTAAGCCTGCTACTAATGTTAATAAAAACTATTAACAAAATCATGACCGCAGGTTTTTTTTTTAAATTTTTGTTTCGCAGTGTAATATAAAATTATAAAATTTCGAGCTTAAAATTGTTAAGTTTTTTATTCCTATTTTTACATAAACTTGTAGGTATGTTTAAATGATGAACTGAAATGGATATGATTTCAACTAATGTATGTACCTTTTTATAATATTAGTAAAATAATCTAGAATTTTTAAAAATTTATTCAACCTTTCTTTTTTTTAGGCATTGAAAGAGTTCGGTTTGGCCCTAGAAATCGGTATTTGGTCGTTCTCTAATATGTAGTTATGAAATTCTACGCCTAAACTTAGATTTGATATCATCCAAGGCGAAAATGTGGCAGTAGTGTCATATTTACCCAACTATCATCTCATCCCTATTTCATAATTACTATGCTTAAAATTATGTTGCAAATGGCCGCATTGAATCGTTTGAAAAATGTGCAATAAATTACAAATTTACTCGAATAGATTTTTATATCATAGAAAGCGTTTGCAGCATATTTTTAGGCTCAGTAATTTTCTCATTAGAGATGTGATGATGATGATTTTGTGACTGCGTAAGGATAGGGGTTAGTTAGGTTAAAAATCAAACAGAGGACTGGATTAGATGCAGAACAAATTTGTTTTCATCTGCCAAATCTGGGCCATGGTTGATTGAAAGTTTGCTTTATGCAGTTCAGTCCTTCCTCAGCCCCATTTTTTTGTAATTTCTGGCAGTCAATGGTATCTTCTATTTAACCCATTTTAACCCATTCAGTTAAACCCTTTTGAATCTAATATGAGCTTTATGATGACGAGCTGTGAATCTTTAAGGCATGAGTACTAGGAAATTTCGTACATTTTCCTTGCACCTTTGTGAGGGATGTTTGATTTAATTAGATGAAGAAGAAATATACCCCTACCGAAATATACCAAGCACTACCACGAGCTGATTCTATTTAGCCATGTCCATCTGTATGTTTGATAACAAACTAGTTCCTCAATTTTTGGAGATATCTGGCTAAAATTTGGTAGAGAGAGGTATTTCTATAATGTATTAACCCTAGAACACACACCCGGGTACAAATGTATCCACTTGCAACTTTGAAGTGTTGTAACTTTTGAACCGCTATACCTCTATACCGCTAACGGATCTAGGAAGATTATTTAGTTTTGAGTTCAAATTCAAAATTTGAACCAGATCGGACCATTGGTTCAGGAGCTACAGCCTTCCAAACACATTATATACGTAAACACACACCCGGGATACGTTTGTACCCCAATAGTAAAAATCCTCATAATAATCAAAAAAAAAACATTTTTTATATTATTTTTTTATTTGAAAAATTAAAAATATTCATTTCACACATTATATTATTGACTTTAATTATAAAAATTATAAAAATGCATCTTATATCTAAGGAAAATCATGGCAAATAGAGCAATTTGTTGATGTGACCGAATATTCAAGACACATTGGCTTCTTACATTTGGCGCACAGCTTTCTGGTTTTTCTACGGCGTTTTTCCTCTTGTGCGTAACATGAATAGCAAGATCCGGACACAGGTTTTGGCGTGCGCGCTGCGGCAGATGTTGATGCTGCTGTTGACACCATTGATTCCACCGGTCGGTTGAAATATGCTTCAATAGCAATTTTAGTCGAAAAATTTCGCGTCACTTGACGATTTATGGCTCTGGCTTCAATAATGGGCATACACAATGCTTCAGCCAAGCTGCGCAGGATCTGCTTACGCTTGTTGTTTGTTCTCCAAGGCAACATAGGGTTATTCAAATCGTAGACAATGTAGGCTGCAAGAGCTGTAATGTCCAACATGTTGAAGAACATCGCTAGTGGCCATCGTTTTGTTTGTCTTTGTGTTGGATATTCCGCAAACATTTGGTCCATTCGATCAACACCACCTTTGGTACGATTATAATATTCAATTATTTCAGGTTTCCCACTGTCAGCTATTTCAGCATCATTATGCATGGTCGAAAGCAAAATTACTGCTTTATTTTTTTTGGGAACATAAGAGCACATTGTCACATTATTTTTGAAGCCAAATGTCGTTGAACCAATTGTCCTGTTTTTGTTCTGCTTCATTTCTTGAGGAATATATGATTTGTTTTTGCGCAAAGTTCCAACGATCGTGAGTTTCCAGGTGAGAAGCAGTTCTGCAACTGGCAAGGTCGTAAACAAATTGTCCATTGTAATGTTTCGGCCACTTCCTTGGTATTTGGCAGACAAATCCTTCACCACTCGTTCGCCTTGGTTCGTTTCCCTACCAGTTTCTGCTTGGCCAGTATATATTTGTCCATGCAGTGGATATGCATTTGTGGCATCGCAAATCCACCAAACCTTGACACCATATTTAGCAGGTTTTGACGGTATGTACTGCGTAAACCGTGTGCGTCCACGGTAAGGAAATAATTGTTCATCAATCGTCAAGCATGAGCTGGGCTTGTAATGTGCAGCAAGATTATTGTTCATCATCGTCCACAGCTCACTGATCGGTGCTGCTTTATCAGTTAGTAAGCGTGTTGCACGAGTGTTTTTATCGTCAAATCTTAGGAACCGCAATATCGAACAGAAACGGTTGACTCCCATTGTGGCGCGATATAAAGGATAGTTTTTGACGCTCCATAAATCTCGAACATGTTCTCCATTGCTATGGTTCGCACCAGTCATAATAAGTATGCCAAAAAATGCATACAGCTCTGTTATTGACACAGGCGTCCATGACTTAGGAGTTGTGTTTGGATGCGCATTGTTGTAAGCATTATAAGTTTCTTTTGCTAACTTATTTGTGTGGCGCATAATTATATCAGCCATTTCAACGTTCATGAAACATTTGAATGTTTGCTCTATTGACAACATTTCAGTGCATCTAGCTGGTCCAGAACGTTCTCTTATAATATTTTGTCTGAGTACCTGACGACTTACATTTGGTTCTTTCATCCACTCAGTACCATCACGTGCAACAAATTTTTCGGCACTAGCAGGTAATTCATTATTTTCTTCTACTTCTTCTTCTTCATCGTCTTCTTCATCATCCTCATAGTCCGCATAATCAGGTAATACTTCTGCGGCACTTTGCGAAACTTCAGCATCGTCATCAGCAATTTCAATGTCATTGATTTGAATTTCTTCTTCATCTTCTGAGTCAAAGTCATAGGGAGCGTCATCGTCACAAATTTCATCAAATAAAGATTGTATATATGATTCTCGCTGTTCCTCAGTTAGCCTGCATAATAAAAAAAATTAGTATATGTTTACATTGTTGCTTATTTTACATTTTTTACCTTCTATATGCTGCACTTGATAAATATTCGTTTCTTCTTGAAGTCATTTCGTATCCAGTTATTTATAGTCTCAGTTATATTTATTTTCACTTATATTTTCACTTCTTACACTTTTGAGCACCAAAACAATAATGAAAATATCAACAGGCAGCAATTATAACAACACCTCGTGTGAAAACAACCCTTGCAGCTGCATATAAAATACAAAAACCAGTTATACCAGTGTATTTTCTACCTACGTACCCATACCTTGCGCGACCTTTTTGCACATATCTTTTGAACCAGGTAGAATATTTCAATGAAATAAAAACCAAAATGTGTATTCGTTGTTACTCTACAAGTATATTATTATAAATTATATTATTTTGTTTTGCATTTATCAGGACAGCAACAAAAACAAAAATCCACTGTTGCATGTCCTGACTTTATTTGCCCATATCGCTGGAACCAGTAGGAATATTCGAATGAAACAAAAGACAAAATACTTGTTATATATTAAAATATACATTTCAAAAAAAAAAAATCATAGAAATCGGTTGAATAAGCATTAAAAAAACGCAAAATAAGGTCCCGGGTACAAACGTATCCCGGGTGTGTGTTTACGTGGTATTTTCTGGGTGTGTATTCTAGGGTTAATTATCTATCAGAATCGACCAGATCGGAACATATACAGCTGCTATACAACTGGTTGTTCAGATATGAGGCTTTCCATTATAATTCCTACACCAAAGCAGCTAAGGACATGAAAGTTGAACCTCCTTTCACTTATAAATAAAACAAAGTATAAAATGAACTTATGCCTCCCATTCAACTGATTGTTCAGATATGAGGTTTTGCTTTGAAGCTTCTATATTTAGACAGTAAAAACCGTGAAATTTTGTGGGCAAATTACAAAGAATTCATGCAAGGTTTACTGAGAAAATTATTAGGTTATTAGGTTTAGGTTCTTCTTCTTCTTAATTGGCGCTATAACCGCCTAGGCGATTTTGGCCGATTTCAATATTGCACGCCAGCCGCTCCTCTGCTTTGCTGCCTGGCGCCAGTTAGATATCCCAAGTATAGACAAGTCCTTTTCCACCTGGTCTTTCCAACGTAGAGGAGGCCTTCCTCTTCCTCTGCTACCACCAGCGGGTACCGCGTCGAATACTTTCAGGGCTGGAGCCTTTTCTTCCATATGTACCACATGACCTAGCCAGCGTAGCCGCTGAATCTTAATTCGCTGAACTATGTCTATGTCGCGGTACAGCTCATACAACTCATCGTTCCATCGTCTGCGGTATTCGCCATCGCAAAGACGTAAAGGACCAAAAATCTTTCGGAGAATCTTTCTCTCGAAAACTCCAAGCGCCATCTCATCCGATGTTGATAGGGTCCATGCTTCTGCGCCATACATTAGCACGGGCATGATGAGGGACTTATAGAGCGTGGTTTTCGTTCGTCGAGAGAGGGCTTTACTGTTCATTTGCCTACTCAGCCCAAAGTAGCACTTGTTGGCAAGAGAGATTCTTCGTTGGATTTCAAGGCTGACATTATTGTTGGTGTTGATGCTGGTTCCAAGATAAACAAAGTCCTCTACTTTGTCAAAATTATAACTGTCAACAGTGATGCGGGAGCCAAGGCGCGAATGCGCTGACTGTTTATTTGATGACAGGAGATACTTCGTTTTGTCCTCGTTCACCTCCAGAACCATTCGCTTCGCTTCCTTGTCCAGCTTTGAAAAGGCAGAACTAACGGCGCGGTTGTTGAGGCCAATGATATCGATGTCATCGGCATACGCCAACAGTTGCACACTCTAATAAAAGATGGTACCTGACCGGTTTAATTCTGCAGCTCGAATTATCTTTTCTAGCATAATGTTAAAGAAGTCACACGATAGAGAGTCACCCTGTCTGAAACCTCGTTTGGTATCAAACGGCTCGGAGAGGCCCTTCCCAACTCTGACTGAGCTGGTGGTGTTGCTCAGTGTCATTTTACATAGCCGTATTAGTTTTGCAGGGATACCAAAGTCAGACATCGCGGCATATAGGTAACTTCTTCTCGTGCTGTCGAAAGCTGATTTAAAGTCGACAAATAGATGGTGTGTGTCGATCCTCTTCTCACGGGTCTTTTCCAATATTTGGCGTATCGTGAATATCTGGTCGGTGGTAGATTTACCAGGTCTAAAGCCACACTGATAAGGTCCAATCAGTTCGTTGACGGTTGGCTTTAGTCTTTCACACAACACACTCGATAGAACCTTATACGAAATGTTAAGAAGGCTGATCCCGCGGTAGTTGGCGCATACTGCAGGATCACCCTTCTTGTGGATTGGGCAGAGTACACTTAAATTCCAATCGGCGGGCATGCATTCGTCCGACCATATTCTGCAAATAAGCTGGTGCATGCACCTTACCAGCTCCTCGCCACCATGCTTGAATAGCTCAGCTGGTAACCCATCAGCTCCAGCGGCTTTGCTGTTCCGTAGCCGCATAATTGCTATTCGAACTTCATCGAGGTCGGGTGACGGGATGTTAATGCCGTCATCAGCGATTTGGGGTTCGGGATCTTCATCTTCTCCGGCGACGCTTTCGCTGTCACCATTTAGCAGAGTGGAGAAGTGTTCCCTCCACAATCTAAGTGCGCTTTGGACATCAGTCACCAGATCGCCGTTCTTGTTCTTACAGGAATTCGCCCCGGTCTTAAAACCTTCCGTAAGTCGCCGCACTTTTTGGTAAAATTTCCGGGCGCTTTTCATGTCGGCTAGCATCTCAAGCTCTTCACACTCGCGTATTTCGGCCTCTCTCTTCTTTCTACGGACGATACGTCTCTCTTCCTTTCTCAACTCCCGGTAGCGTTCCCATACAGCTCGCGTTGCGCCCGATCGCAGCGTGGCCCTGTAGGCAGCATCTTTATTTTCCGAAGCGGCGCGGCATTCCTCATCATACCAGTAATTTTTTCGGGTTCGCTGAAAGCCAACGACTTCTTCAGCGGCGGTACGCAGTGATCGAGAAATGTGCTCCCAGTGCTCGCAAATTCCGGTTTCTTGAGAAGTGCTCTCAGTGAGCAGGTGTGAGAGTCGAGTGGTGAAGTTTGCAGCTGTCTGTTGCGATTGCAGCTTTCCGACGTCAAGCTTTCGCTATGTATTTACACGCACGTTTTTTGATGCACAGAGGCGTATGCGCATCTTGGCTGCGACAAGATAATGATCCGAGTCGATGTTCGGTCCTCGGAGTGCACGTACGTCTAATATACTGGAAGCATGCCTTCCGTCTATCGCAATATGATCGATTTGGTTTCGCGTTTTTCGATCTGGAGACAGCCACGTAGCCAAGTGTATTTTTTTATGCTGAAACCTGGTGCTACAGACCACCATGTTTCGGGCCCCGGCAAAGTCGATCAGTCTCAGTCCGTTGGCGGAGGTTTCGTCGTGGAGACTGAATTTTCCGACAGTGTGACCAAAGATCCCTTCCTTTCCCACCCTGGCATTGAAGTCACCAAGCACGATTTTGATATCGTGACGGGGGCAGCGCTCGTAAGTGCGTTCTAAGCGCTCGTAGAAGTGATCCTTGATCACATCGTCCTTCTCTTCTGTCGGTGCGTGGGCACAAATCAGCGAGATGTTGAAAAATCTCGCTTTGATGCGAATCGTGGCGAGACGCTCGTCCACTGGAGTGAACGACAGTACTTGGCGACGAAGCCTCTCTCCCACTACAAATCCAACACCGAACTTGCGCTCCTTTACATGGCAGCTGTAGTAGATGTCGCAAGGCCCAACGGTTTTCTTGCCTTGCCCCGTCCATTTCATTTCTTGGATGGCGGTGATGTCAGCCCTTACTCTTACGAGGACATCAGCCAGCCGGGCAGCGGCACCTTCCCCATTAAGGGTTCGGACATTCCAGGTGCATGCCCTTAAATCGTAGTCCTTAAAACATTGCTTGTGGTCGTCATCAAAAAAGGGAGATCTTATCCGAGGCACATTGAAATTTTTCATTGGGTATAGTTTTTTACGTGGCGGGTCCCAAGCCCAGCGCACAACCAAATACTGGAGGGTTGTTTTGTTTTTGAAGACACATTTATATAGCGAGCCGCTTGCTCCAAGTCAGACGCCCGCTTGCAGCCGCACCTCCTGGTGAACAGACGCTGCTGACTTCAGTGAGCCCTTAAACCGAATATGTCGGAGTGGCCCCACTGAAGCTCCCCCTCTTTCTGCCGTGATTCAAGGCTCCACACGGGTTGGTTACCATATCTCACACAAGGGTTGCTCACGTTGCCCAGAGTGCGCGACGAGGACGCAAGAGTAGGGATTGAGTGTAGCCACTCATCTGTAACTGCAGACCCAGAAGAGTTACCACACCCCATTGCACCCCATTAGGTTTAGGTTGCAGACCTTAATATTTATACCATTCCTTCGAATACGATTGGGCCAACTAAAACAACAAACTGTGGTTAATTATTCATTGAGGAATCCTTCTATAGATATTATAATGGTGATAACATTTAAAGCCTCTAACAATGACCATGATGCCATATTTTTTAACTCTCGCGGTTCCATTACGGTTCCAATACATCCTTATATATTTAATTTTTTTGAATAAAGCATATATATATGTATACATAAAATTTAATTTATTTTATATGCGAAAAGTAAATAGTATTTTAAAATTTAAGGTTTTTATGCTAACAAACGAAAAGTGCCTGTATATCCGAACAAAATTTAGGGACTTTCTCTATGGTTTTTTTTTGCAACAAGAATACCAGCTAATTATAAATAAAATCAAAAAAGGATAATATGTAAAACGAAGTTGAAATCCTATCAATATAATTAAAAAAGTGACTCGTAGATGAAAACTTTTTCAATAAGATTTAGTAGATAACCTATAAAACAAATAAAAGTTTTCATTAAAATCTCGTCTTAATTTTAATAAGCCGATGATTTTACCAAACGGTTCCCTCCTAAATTTTTTTCACTAGGTTATTTTCTCAATACAAATATCAGATTGTTTTTTTTTCAACTATTCTTTATTTAATTTATTTAATTAATTTTCTAATATTCTTTTACCCTTATAACTGTAAGGTCTGTATTAATAAAAATGCACAAGAAAAACAACGATAAAAAAAAGGGAGCGCCACTACCGAGTGAAGATATTTATTTTTAGAAACAGTTATAACTTTATCTTTGAAGACTTCCAGAAAAAAATAAGTGAATCAAAAAATGTAATTTTGAAAATACAAAAATTTAAAGAACAATATGGATAATATTAAACTTAAACCAATTTAAAGTTATTATTCACAAAGCAAGTAAGCACAATTAAAACATTTTCATTTATATTGTATGTATATGAATTAATGTATAATTTTAATTAAAAATGACTCTTTTAAAAATAAAAATTTTTCCTTATTAACAAATTCAATAAGATTTGAGTAAAAATGAGAAGACCTCTTTATTCGTTTACTTTATATGATTTTTAACATAAAACAAGAGGATTTTTCTTAAAGTTGTATAGTTTTGGACAAAATTCCATAAAAATTATTAAAAAGTAAGCTATTTTGAGACGTTTTCCTTTTCAAAAAATTTGGGAAGAATATCAAAGTAAATAAAAAAAAATTTCGAGCAAAAATGTCTTCAGTCCTGTTCCACCTCACTCTCCTTTGTGCCCAAGCTTTATTAGACGTCGATCCCTTTAACTAAAGGTGAACTATTTAGCTCTGTGTAATTTAAATTAAATTTTTTTCGATCAAAAATTGCCGATCATAATAACCGCAAAAAACTTTGTTGGCGATGACGACAGCACAAAACTAAAAAAAAAAAACAACCAAATGTCGATCAAATTTGATGGAAAAAATAAAAATTAATAGATATCGATAAAATATGATCGACAAAATTTGCGTTTACAAGAATAACGATAATGCAATGACTTAAAAATAAATCTTCTAAATGAAACTAAGGTCAGATTTGCATAACTTAAGAATTATAATGATACAATCGAGTTTTGTTTCGAACGAATTTTTCTCGATCTTTTTTTTATCACATTAAACCAAAGTTACGATTATTTTCGCTCTGTAGTATGAAGACTTCAGTAGGCCGGAGCCAGCACTTCTTTACTAGTTTTATGTTATTTTCATTGGACTGTTTTTTATTATTTTGTGAGGTGAGTAAATAAAAAAAAAACAAATTAAATAAAAATTCATGGATTGAATATTTTAATACCAAACTTGATGCGTTCTAGTTTACATAGTTAGTGATTTATTTGGAATTATTGTTGCAGTGTATATGACGCTAATAAAATACGGTACTATTTATTTGTATTTCAATCCAATCGCTAGTCAGTTTTACCATCGCAATTTAGCTAGTTGCATAAACGCCATCCCCCACGACGAACAGCAGGCTTAAGACGTCAAGCAGACTTATCCAACAAAATAGGCTACAAATTGCGAACAATAAACGAAAGCTGTATCAAAAATTAGATTATTAGCATGGCATTTACTAAGCTTAAAACCAAGTGGTATTATCTTGAAATTATCCGAAATACAATGCTAGGTATTTATACATAACTTTTTACCGGCGCAAGTTTGTGTTTGCTCAAGACCAAAATCCTTGTGTTTTGTAACAACTTTTAAGCATTGCAAAAAAAAAGATGCGTAAAACTCTCGCACACACACACACATCCCAGTGTTCAGTAAAATCTCTCTCACTGACAGCATCTCCACTGTTGTTTTACAGTACTTTTCAGTGATTATGTTAATAAGTGCCTTTCACATACATATGAATGTACCGGAAAGTGAGTGTGTGTGTGTGTGTGTGTGGGTTGCATTTAGCCGATTTGTACGTGCTCGTTATACTTGTCACGTTTAGCGCATTAGACGGAAAAATATGCTCGTTTAGTTGGTAACGGTAATTGCTCACGTTGTCATTTGGTGATGAGTTCCTTTATATTGAATTCTTTTGGTTATTGCTTGTTAAATTAAAACACAAAACAAAAAGATGTATGCAGTAAAATTTTGGTATTCACATTTAGAGGTATATTTTGTTTTTTATTTTATTGCCGGTGTGCTGAAATTTTTTTCGCTTTATTTAGGCGAATATATTACATTATTTTCACAAATGTCGCTAATTTACATTTGAGATATTTGAAAAGAACGTGTTTGAAAGTAAAGAGAAAACTTCCGAGGAACAAAAAAATATTCAAAATGCAAGCACGTTTAAAAAGCATAAAAATTTTATTGTCCATAATCCATAATCCACGTGATAATTGTTTGACTGTACTTCACTTTTAATAAGGGTTGCTTCATATTTCGAGGTCAGTTTGTGCCACGCACCCCAAAAATTATATTTCCAAGCGCATACCGGAGCCAAATATTTCTCAAAAAGGTTGCGCCATTTGACTAAGCGTTGCCAACTGAAAGAAAACTGAACCTGCAAAACGTGGATCAAAATTACCCCGAAAAATACATTTTTTTGAGTTAAGGGCTCAACAAAATTTGTCATCTTACAATTTCAGCGGTGGTTTTTGAATAAATGAAGTATAAAACTACTTTGAGCCTACACCAGCTATCGTATTACGTATTTGAGTCTCGCTCCTGAGTTCAGGAAGATAACTTCTGATGTGGCTTAGTTTAATAACGGCCGTCCAATCAGCGTCCACCAAGAGACCGCTTTGACTTGCCTACATCTTCTCAGTGAACAAACCTCAGCAAAGCAACCATCTAAATTTCTTGCTACAGTGTGGATGCAATTACGTAAACTTTTGAGTTTTCTGATATTCTCTTTCAAGAAGTATCCGCACCGCCGATATAACATTGACTTCAAGGGTCTTCTTGTTCTTACACCGCATTATTGCTTATCTCAGCTTGTCTCAAACTAGGTTCCTATCAAAAGTGTAGCCAGGGTTGCAGTTCAAAATCATTAAGAAGATTTCCCTCCATATCTCAAGTATTCTTCGGACACTGTTACAGCATTACCATATTTGTCTTTAAATAAATTATACCCGATAACTTCCTTATTTTCTGATTTTTCTAAAATTTTGAGCGGCGCCCCTGCCTACCAGCATCTCAAGCTCCTCGTCTCATGTCTTTCTAAAGCCCCACTGGTATTTCGAAATATTATTTATGTGGATCAAAAATCATTGAATGGGCGTATTATTGATCTATGCAAAGGTGAACGAATCCCCAAAATAATCGAATTCCATGGAGGGTATCTGTGGCCAGTCGAATAAGCGATTTCGTTGTGATTAACATCTGGTACGGTATTGGCGGGCATCGCGCTTAGGTCATCACAGTCTCTGCCTACCTGCCATTCTACTCCATGGATTCCCCTTTTTCGAGAGAGATTATGGACAACGTACAGTATGCTGAGTCAAATGATATGGGCCTAATATAGTGGGCTGTTAATGTAAACGCTAAGTGGGGTAGAACGAAGTGCAACTCTCGCGGAAATAAACTATTAGTTTGTCCTTCGGGCAGGTAATACAGAACGCTGCCAGCAACTAAGAAGTAATCGATCTGACATTAGCTAATAGCGGTATAATGCATTGCATCAAAGGATGGAGAGCCTTGAAAGAGAAAATTCTTTCTAATCATGAATTCATTGAGTTTTGGCTGGGCACTGGAACTAGTCAAGTACCGGAAGATCGAAATCTTCGAAAAGCTGTTTGGTAAGAGTGTGGAATGCTCCTTGAAACGAGAATACCAGAACACACAAAGCTCAAAGCTCTACAACCATAGGGTAACAAGCACTGTAGTCGATAGTTTAGAGAAGAAGTAGGCAAGGCAGAGAGTTCTTATGGTAGATCGTTGAACTTCAATGGCGCAGAAAACTTCTTGATAGAGCGCTTAAAATTGAAAAGAAAAGCGCTGGTCCGAACAATATATCGTACAGGAAGAGTAAAAGAGGCAAATTCAAAATAATGACCTCTGTAGTGGTATTGGTAGCATGAAAGAGTGACCAAGGCTGTGTAAAGTACTTCAGGCTAAAGTCACTCGATAAGTCTTATGGAACTTATATGAGGTTCTCTCTATCCATTTTCGATGATTTAAGTCACCATGCCCAGGTGGTGTGAATCCGAAATGCCAATAAAAATGTATATGGGAATGGTATTATTTTGTGGCCCTACTTCGACAACTTTAATATATCTATTTAGATTAGGCATATTTTCAACATTATAGGTAGGGTGGTAGGTTACGACTACTACTATGTAGTACTAATTACTACTACTATTTTTACTAATGCTACTACTAATTACTATTATTATTTTTAGTAACACTATTACTAATTACTACTGCTATTTTTATTAATTACTACTATTATTTTTACTAATTGCTACTACTATTTTTACTTTTGCTACTTCTATTTTTACTATTGCTGCTACTAATTACTACTACTATTTTTACTAATAATAAAATTTAGTACTACTAACCACTATTACTACTGAGGACTGCTAAATACTATTACATCTTCTACTACTACAACTACTTTCTACCAATGAGTACTACCACTAAACCTCCCATATTTAACTTTCTATTTTTTTTTTTGAAGTTGGTAAATAAGTGCTATTTTTGGCTCGCACTTTTAGGGGCATGATGTTTTTTTTCTCCATTTTGTCGATGTTGTCAATGTATTGAATATATGATTTTCAATCATTTCAAAATAATCAGCTGTTCATGTTCAATAGAAAGCTGCAAGTCATCATTTTATATTATTTGGATTAATCAAAAAAATGTATGAAAATCAAATGATTTATAGCTGCCAATCCCACGCAAATTGTTCTTCAAACAAAATTTATTTCCAAAGCTTTCAAATGCCCACAGCAATCGCAACATTGTACGTTTCACCGGAAATTTACGCTTTACACTTATTCGCAAACAAAAGCGAACGACAATATTACACACACACAGGCATATACAATCCGTTATGCTTTTCATAACATAATGCCATTATCGCAATTCCGCTCCACACTCTCGTTTAGCAGTAGGCACAAAAGCGAACACATTTTACCCCATTGGCCCAATGAATGAATTCCTGTGCGAGGAATCGATAAAAATGAAAGCACATTTACAGGCGAATAACCGCGGGCGAACAGCATATCGACGGCATGGCGATTGCGAACATAAAAAAATATGCGCATGAAACTAAAAATGCTTTTTATAACCACTATATAAGTGCCTGTGTATGTGTGTGTGTGTGTGGTTAGGTGAGCGTATGTGCTTATGCGCCACAAAGTATGCAACATTTACGAGCATTATTATAGTTGGCAATTCATGGCTGCTTAAATGAATTGTATTATTATGTACATATATAGTGCACGGTGTAATATTTGCAATGGTGCGTGGGCCAACCAACGGTCTGATGGATAGATCCAGGCTTTACTTAAACTTGTATGTACATATGTAGGTGCGTGCGTATTCCCAGAACTAGTAGGTAGCAAAGCGCACATTACTGCTCGTTATTGCGCTCTTTTCATGTAACCACCCCCATCGCTTTGCCAACTTTTGTTTTACTACTTTGCAGTGCAAAGTCTCAAGTCCGTCTTTATGACCCTTGTTTGCCCTTGCTTTATTTTGCTCGAATGCCTGTGGTCATGCCTAACTGGCAACAGAAGGGATTAATAAATTAAAAGTGCACAAAAGCGCAAAATATAAATTTTTTCATGTGGCCCACATTGTGGTGAAGTAATGGTGGTGAATTATGAATGAATAGAAAAATAAATCGATGGCGCGCGACTTTTGTATTTTTTATGGATATGAAAACTAAGTACTTTTAGTGGTAATGATGGATTTAACAGCAATGTTCTAAGTATGGAAACTATAAATATTCATAAAAATCTTGCGCCGCCTTTATAGTTATTACGATTATTGCAAAGTAGCTTATCACCCACTATAAGCTACCATTCGCTGGTTAGGTAAAATAATAACTCCAAAACTATGGAAAATATTGAATTATCAGTACACACGTTCTGGGAAATTTTCACTATTCCTCAAGGGAAACCCTATGCCTTCGGTAGTATACAATTTTGCTTAGGAAACCCTCGCCTACAATGCTCCTTCCGTAGTAAAAGTGAAATGATACTGATACTGAAACTGATATTGATAATCATACTGATGCTGGTAATGCCTCAGGTACTGGTACTGCCTCAGGTACTGGTACTGCCTCAGATACTGGTACTGGTACTGTTACTGATACTGATATTGATGCTGGTGCTGGTTACTGGTATTGGTACAGATAATGCTACTGATACTGATACTGGCAAGTGATACTGATACTGCCTAAGATAATGGTACTGATACTGATACTGGTGCTGATACTGATACTGGTACTGGTACTGGTAGTGGTACTGGTACTGGTACTGATACTGATACTGATACTGGTACTGGTACTGCTACTGATATTGATACTGATACTGGTACTGATACTGATACTGAGACTGATACTGGTACTGATACTGATACTGGTACTGGTTCTGATACTGATACTGATACCGATACTGATATTGATACTGGTACTGGTGCTGGTACTGATACTGATACTGAAACTAATACGGATAATTAAACCAACGCTGGTACTGCCTCAGATACTGGTACTGGTACTGGTGCTGATATTGATTTTGGTATTGATACCGGTAGTGGTACCTATACTGATGCCGATATTGATACTGCTTTTGATACGAATACTGGTCCTAACCCTGATACTGATCCTAGTTCGGATACTCCTACTGGTCGGTTACCTCAAAGAAGCGACTTTTGAGATGGGAAAGTTGTATTCCTAAGCCGAATTCCTGGCTAAGCATATAAATAACATTCGTTAAGGATACAGGAAGTCAAAGCAACCGAAGTAAAACAAGCAGCAAAAGTGTGCATTTTGACTTTCGACTGCACATCTGAGGAATGGTATAGTCAAATAAATAGAGACGTTAAACTGATTTAAAGACTAATGTATCCACTCCATCTGAATGAGTTTCTTATCAACATTTGCTGATCTTTCAGTCCAATAAAATTCATTCAATGAACAATTAGAATGCAGTGGAAAAGATCTTCCTCTCATAAATTAAGTGCATCCACATCGCTACCACATCGCATTTTTGCACTTCTTCAATGGCCACTTCCCAATCTCTCGCCATCAAAACATCTAGTAGCTACACAGGAGTACTTTGCGAGAGCATTTCGGAGCGATCTAGCTTAAACTTCCTCTACCAATGTCCTATTTGAATCTTTCACACTATCAGTAGTTGAGCTGCCGCATTGCCCATTCCAAATTTACTTAAGAGATGCCACTAAAACCGAAATGTTTCCAGAAGTCTTATTATAACGGCGCGCACGGCTACCCAGGATATTATAATTTTGAGGTTGTGGTTACTTGTAGCAGCGTAAGCTAACCGAGATGGTATCTATATCCAAAAGCAATATATACCAAGCCATATTTGTATGTCCGTCCGCGTAAAGAAATAACTCGAGTAAATAATGAGAACCCTCAACCTATATGCTAAGAAAGTTACATGCAATACTGCCATTAGACTAAATTCTGTTAGCAAATTGGCACCTCCTTATATCGGCCACAGTTCAATAATGACCAAACTCACAGAACTGCCAGCGAAACCCGACTACACACTTCCGGCCGACTCGACTGAAACCAAATTCATGACCCTACTGCCCAAAAGGGAGGAGTGGAGATTGATCGCGGTTAGGAAAAGCGGAAACATCGATTTTTACACGGATGGATCCAAGCTTGATCTACCTGATACGGGGTAACTGCGAAGCTGATGAGCTTGCTCGACAAGGTGGGACTCTGCCGGTTAGTGATATTTGTTATTTACCCGGGATCCCTCTATAGACAAGAAGATATTGATAAACCAAACAATTTGTTAGAAACGTAAATGACAGATGGAAATCTGAACCCACTTGCCATAGTGAAAAAGCACTCTGACCATCGATGAGTGAACAACGAACGAAATCTCTCCTCAACCAAGAAGACAAGATATTAAGATGACCTAACCGGACATTGTTTAATAGGTGGGCATGCAACAACATAAGGGGCCTTCTGGAGGGACTACTGTAGGAGCTGTCGTGACGTGGAGAGGGAGGAGCCCATTCAGCACCAACTCTGTCGCTCTCCGCTTCTAGTTAGAAGGAGAGCTGAAGCTATGGGTAGCTATTTCCTTAATGAAATCGGCGATCTGAGGTCAGTCGAAATTAGGAGCCCGACAAGGTTTCTTAGGAATAGAAAGTGATTTTATGGAACCAGGGGTCACTATACAGCCGCCAAAAGGGTTATCAAAATGTGCCATGAACCTAAGTGTGTCTCTAGGGACTGCCGCCTGACATAACCTAACCTAGAAACTATTAAAGACAATTTTCACATATGTATCTAATATGCAGGATGGTGTTGCATAAACGGAATCAAACACTTTTGTAAATGACCGTAGCTATTCTTCTGCATTCTTCTTAACCTTTGACTTAAACGTGTGATTTGTAAATATTTTAGATTCCCAAAAGATGAACGCATTTGAAAGCTTAAAAAAAATTACCATACTCCCTAATAGCCTAATCCCCCACTTACAGAAATCGAAGCAATTTCAAGTGCAAATTCTGCATGGAAATGGAAAAGCAGCTAGCATTCTGTTCATTTAAAATAAAAACCTATCATTTGAAAATAAAAATTCGCTACAGCTTATTTTCGTGAAAAAAAATCTATCTAGATATGAACATTTTCTTCATTCTACAAACTTAGCATTTATTCCTCAAGCATCTTCAATCGGGGATAACAAAAATGTGTAGAAAATAACGTCACCAAAAATTTACAAATGTACGGATGAGCAGGTGCACAGGCAAGTCGAATATAGAAAGATAAAAATGGAAAAATAAGCAAATAATATCTAAATATGAATAAGTGTAAAAATCCTACGCGACATTTTATGGTAATACGGCAAAAAGTTTTACGCATCCACTAGTATTTATGTAAATATATTAGAATGGTGTTTCGTGATGATCTCTCTTAAACGATTACCGTTAGTAATGACCCGATTTAAAACCTAAGCCTCTGGCGTGGGAAAACATAAAACTAAAAGTTTTTCAAAAGGTGCTAATGGCACCACAATTGGTTGGACCGTACATATGCACACAAAAATAAATAATGTCTATATATATATATATATATGAATATATAATACATGTATACAAAGTTAGAGCAAAGCACAATAATTTTAGAGTAAAATGCGGGCTCTGGTACCACAACCACTCAAACAAATTCACCCTCATATCTACTCATTCATCTGACATTGTTGTTGTTGCTGTATCTGTATTCAACTACGGCAAACATTTGGCACTGACAAGATTTCCTAGAACAACAACAGCGCATATCAAAGGAGAGCACGAAAACAATACAGGTGTCGGTCGCTTTTGTTGCAGGTGATAAAAAGCCAAGTGATAAGAATTTAAGTATCAGGCGTAGAGCAGAAGATAAAAAATATATAAAAAAAAAACGAAAATGAGAATGAACTGCGAAAAGTAAAATAAAATTTTATTTAAATTGATTTCATTTAATTTCGGTTAATTTAATATAACTAAATTAGATTGATTTGAATTAAATGGAATTATATTAACCTGAACTAAATTCATCTAATTTAAATTAAACTAAATCAAATTCAATTCGGTTCAACTAAATTAAATGAACTCAATGCAATTAAATTAAACTAAATACAATTAAATTCAATTAAACGACATTAAATTTAAGTAAATTCAATTCAATACAAATCAATTCAATCTACTGTACTTCAATTTAATTCAATTCAATTAATTTAATTTGTTTAGTTTAGTTTACTACAATTCAGATAAATTTAATTCAATTGAATTAAATTCCATTCATTTCAGCTCAATGTAATTCAATATAATTCAGTTTAATAAATTCAAGTAATCTAAATCAAACGAAATAAATTTAATTCAATTCAATTGAGTTAATTTAAATTGATTTGTTTCAATTTAGTTCACTTCAGTTCAAATACATTTAATTCAATTCAATTAAATTTCATTCATTGCACCTCAATGTAATTCAAAGTAATTTAATTCAATTAATTAAATTAATCTAAATTGAACTAAGTCAATTAACAAAACATAAATAAACAAATAATTTAAATAAAATAAGTTTTTCTATGTTATATTAAATTAACTTAGTTCAATTTAATTAAGATTAATTAATTGAATCTAAATTAATCATAAAAATTAATTTAGTTTATTAAAACTACATTAAATTAAATTAATGTATGTTAAGTTAAATTAAAATTCACTAAACTAAATTGAAATATGTCGAAATTATTCAAATTTAAGTAATCTGAAATAAAATGAATGAAAGAACAATAAATTAATAAAAATGCAAAATAAAATAAGATCAAATATTATAGAGTTAATTAAAATAAAATTGAATAAAAACGGAATAATTTAAAAAGAAGTAAAAGTGAAATAAAGTAAAAAATTATTTAAAATGAAGTTAAGGAAACTTGAACAAAGAAAATTGAGTTATGTTAAAATAAATTTTAATTAAAGTTAATTAAATTTAATGATATAAAATTTAAACAAAAAAGAAACTGCATTCAAATACTTCAAATTAAATTATATTAAATTAAAGTAACTAAATAAAATAAAATAAAATTAATAGATAGTAATAATTATAATAATAAATTGAATTTAAGTAAAAGTGAACTAAAGTCAAATAAGAATGAAAAGGCAATAAACAAAAAAGAAATAAGAGTTAAAAAACTTGAACAAAGAAAATTAAAATATTTGTTTATTATAGTTAATTAAATTTAATAATAATAAGTTAAAACAAATTAAATTTAAAATGAAGCAAATGAAATGAAAAAAAAATTAGGAATCGTTTAATAAAATAAAAATAAATTTTAATTATAGTCAAATAAATTTAAACTTAATTAAACTAAATCAAATTCAATTTTATATATCAAGCCAACTAAATTAAATTCAATTCATTTACATTAAGTTACAATCACTTAAAATAAACGAAATTAAATTAAATTTAAAACTAATCTAAATTAATTAAAGTTAAAGAACACAAAATTAAAAAAATTGATTGGAAGCAAATCAAATAAATTATTGTACTTTAAATAAACTTCAGTGAATTATAAAAAAAAATCAAATCAAATAAAGCCAAATAAATTAAAATAAGTGAGATAATAAAAAAGAAATCATATTAAATGGAATAACATAAACTAAAATAGAACAGAATAAACCAACAGTAATTAAATTAAATTGGAATCAGTCAAAGAAAGATGTTCAGATTTTATGATCAAAGTTTTGTATGAATCTGATTAAATATTTATACTGTCTCTATTACGCTTCATCCACATGACAAATTACAACAAATTTGCATAGAATATAAATGTTTATTGTTTATTGCAATAAATTTTATGCACGTTCTCAATGGACAACAACGCGCCAGTGATTTTATGAAACAAGGTCACTGCTAAGTTGGCGTCAATTTGGTTGTGTAAACTTGACCGCCTTTGAACTGAGCTCACAACCTCAGCATCACCTACTAGAAAAACTAACAAACAAACAACTGGCAATTTGTCGCTTTTTCCGCTTCGTCTCATTGAACTTCACATCAACATTTTTGCAGCGCAAGTCATTTCTACGCTTGGCTAGTCATAAAGTTAATTAATGTCATAAATTTTGGCAGCCACTGACCCTTTACTGTTGCTTTGCAACTATTATTATTTTTGGAATAATTTTCAACATTATTTACTTTAAAGAAAGTTTTCTCTTACATTCTTGTTTTATTTTCTCTTAACCATGACTTTACTACTTGCCCCTCGTGACGTCGTCTTAAAGTCGGCAAAGTTTTTAGTCAAGTAGCTGGAAATATTTATATTTCTTAGTCGGCGGCAGGCACGTTATGGCTGGCTAGCTTATTATGAGACGATTTAGATAAATGGGTGCATTTAGTCACGCCTGGTGAAGTCCTTGCCATCTTTTTTCTCCACAATTATCGTGCTTATTATGGGGCATTGTGTGAACTCCTTGCGATTTTTGCTATGCAACTTTTACAAAGTGAGGTGGGAATACTTTTTTTCTTTTCAAGTGTAACTTAGTTAATTGCTCTTATCCGCTATGAAATTGAGAGTGACCACTTACTAAATAAAAAGGCACTCAAGTAAAGGAAAGGCAAAATAAAAAATATATATAAATTGAAAAGTAAGAAGAACCTATAAAAAATGTTTGATTTAAACTGAGCTTTACAAATAATGCAATTATTATTTTTCAACAGCAAACAGATTTATTTATTTACTAGCGTAGCCGGCTTTCGTTTTTATTTTATACCAGCGCTTTTGAGCATACAATATTTTTTGTGTAAAAATAAATAAAAAAATTTCGAATATCCCACTCAAGCTTATACCACATACAAGTCGCCGTATGAAAAATATGGATTTACAGATATAATTCATAAGCTTTTATTGACTGCCCTTCTGCTTTATTTATTGACATTGATAACTGCAAGCATTTCAAATCATATCGTTTGAGGTGCTAGGAATTCTTGAAATCAGAACATTTTCGCCAGTTGATTTGCCGTTTACCGATGTCCATTTAATTTTTTACCAATGCCACTCCTAGTATCGATACATGGCATATTTTATGGCGATTTTAAAGCTAAATGGGTTGTTCATCTTCCATCCAATAAGGTAGCAGCAATACCAGATGATGAGCCAATAATCGTTTTCACCATTTATCATTTTAGTTGTAATTTTTCATAGGCCTGACGTTGTTCTTCAAACAGCAGCAATGAATTGTTGCCCTATAAATAAATCTCAATCAATTATGTATATTAAAGCAGAGGCGTCCAAAATGATATATCGATCACATGTAATCAAATATCATTAATATGCACCAAATATTTGAGCGGATTAGACGAATTTAAATTTTCTCTCCCTTACGGGCGTGATACCGCCCATTTTTCTGTAATCATATAAAAAGTGATATAATATATAGGATGCATATAACCAAATTTCAATAATCTGCACTGACTAGTTGCGAAGATAATACAAAGGTGTTCTTCTATACGGGCGGGGCACCAACCACTTTTCAAAAATTTTATATAGCAAATGTTTACCCCAAAGGCCACATAAAACTATTGTAAAAGTTTCATAAAGATCGGTTAAATATTTTGGACGCCTATAAAGAACATTAAAAAACTCACATTAATTTCTATATATAAGATTTTATTTCATTGGAAAAATAACTCAATATGATCACCTTGATTTGCTATTGCCCATATCGATTGTAATAAAATTTACCTCAGAAAAGATATCCAATTATCAGATTAAGCTATTGGGTTCAAACTCATCTCAAAATTTAGGTGAGTTCTTTAAAGAAACCGAAGCTTGTAATACATTAGATTTCGGATCTGAAAATCGTAAGCTTATTTAAAATAAACAAAATAAACTTAATTATATATTACAAAATTTCATTTGTCAATTTCTTTAAATAACTTAAGAATTTTTAGGTCAGCCAATCGAGACCACCACCGTAGTCGAATGTGTAGTGTGTGTGCATTGCATCCGTCAAATCCCGGTCGGGGCAAGTAACACCACAAATCATTCAAAAGTTTATTTCTAATAGCGGTCTCCCCTCGTCAGGTAATGACAAACTTCCTAGTGTATTTCTGGCATGAAACAGTAGGTTCCTCATACCCCAAATCGGTGGAGAAGTACAACCAAACATCGAGCTATAATATAAGCGCCAAATCATTATTATTATTTATCAAGATTTTGTTTAAACTGGAACCCCAAGATACTCTTTACCCTTGGATCTTTAAGGACGACCGAATACATACGATTTGTTAGTCCGGTTCGGACTGAGTTAATAGGAGAAACAGATGGTTGCCTTAAGGGGGCATTAACAATCTTAATATGGATTAGCTAATGAATTAACGGCATACTAATGAGCATTAGCTCGATGGTAAATGCACTAAATTCCCCAATGTTAACTTCACAAGATGACTTCAGATTTCTTAAATAACCAAATAAAATGTCCTTGGTAGGCAAAAAATCCTCAACACTTTACGGAGCGGCTATGCCTGAAGTAAGTACTTCAATCTCTGTCTGGTCATAGCCGGATAATTCCAAAAGATATTCTTTCCTATCTCATCATCCTCCAAACATATCCCGCCAATGCGAGTTAAAGCGCAGGAGATTGCGACCGATTGGGTAATTGGCAATAAGTCTGATATTAGGCACCCCAAGCATACGCTCTCTGCTGAAAGATAACCGAAATTTTGAAGATGACCCACTCAGGACGCAAAATGGTTCAGGTCCGAATAAGGGAGTCTCCGTCATTTTCTGCCGTTACTCTTGATTCCACCGTGAACAGATACCCACTATATCACAACAGCATTCCTCGGTACCAGCAGTCGCTTCACTGTTTCACTTTTCCCGGCATAACCAGCTTCAAGGCAAACACCCGCTTGGAGATCGGCCTGATGGGCGCTTGGCTTACTTTCGTACCTTTTTTGAGGTTTAAACTAACATAGGTCGCGATTTCCATCATCTAGGCATGAAAGACATTGGCTATTTGCCCATGTCGATTAAAAGCTTGGTACCTAGTTCAAATATTCCTGCATCTGTCCCCTCAATAGTCTTTGATCCGCCTTTGTACCAATATATACATATATCTTGAGTAAAGATTGGAGAATCAGTTTGAACGAACATCTCCGTTTGGTTTTTTTAACTTCAAGGTTCCTGCTGAAACAAAATTCCCTAGTCAAAGAGTCAGAAATTTAACATATTTCCAACTCTTTTACCCTTCCCAGGATACTTGTTCGAGATTTTTTTATAAGATATATGGGCTTGCAGCCCTCTTGAGGCCACTACTGTTTGTATGAAAATGTGGAGAGGAGTCCAGTTTAAAAGAGATTTGAAGGCCATGGTTTGGCAAGTTTTATTTAATCCAATGACCGAGAGAGAGGTAAACTTTTGGCATTTTCTTAATTGCAGTTTGACGGTTTTTTGAATGTCTTTGCCAACTGACCCTGGAACCGAGGATTACAATTGACTGAACGATCGCAGATTATCGATTGCTATTATCCTTGTGCTTAGACTTCATATCCGACTAAAGAGTCTTCTTTAAGCCCACATCGAACGCGAGGGTTTACTTAGGGATTATACAAAATGGGAATTCTAACTAAGCACAGTGATTTGGTTGCTTCGTCTGAGTATTCAAACCCCGGCTACCAAAAAGTTTGATTTGTATCTACTTGTAAACGATACGAGTATTGCTTTCCTTTTCGCTATATTTTTAGCTTCGGATTATCGGAACAAACGAATCATCCTGAAAGTTGTTGATACAAAAAATGTTGTGTGTACGGCCGACGTAATTTTCTACTCGCTGATATTTGGAAAGAGTTAAAGTATAATTTTGAAGTTTCATAATACTACCGCAAATCTATCAAAAACTAAAGAGCTGAAATGAAAACGAAACTGTGAAATTATTTGAAATGTGTGGGCCAATAGTGCATTTAATTTTTTCTTTACGTGCCATCAACTACATATCTTTTGCATAATATTTCATTTTTGGCCGAAATAAATTAAGCTCTTTTGAAATTCTCAAACATTTAGTAATTCTTTTACTTTTATTCTGGTTCATTACTGCGGAATAGAATTATTTGAAAATATGATAATTTATTTTGTTATCTCAAAAATACCACTTGGTTCGTTGTAAAGTCCAATTAAACAAAGAAAAGAAGAATAGCTGGCGCTCATACCGATTTTAAAAAACAAAGAATAATAGATATTTGCCAATAAATATTTACGTATATACTATAATTGTTTTCTGCTCCGTAGCTATTCTAGTCTGAAATTTAAAACTCAATTTCAAATAATAATATATTTTCACTAACCATTTCTTATCTTGTTTTCTTCCTTTCTTTCTTTTCAACTCGCAGGGGCTTTGGCAAACAAGGATTCCAATGTCAAGGTGAGTTCAAAACATTTATTACGAACATTTTCACTCCACTGACTGTCACAAGCGTAGGCGAACAGCCAACAAAAACAACAACAAAACAGGTCGCACAATTGAAGTAGTAGTTGGTATTGGCATGAAAAGCTATCACTTAAACTTTTACCCAACTATCACTGACATTCTAATGCAATACACGCATATTACAATAACCTATAATGGACTTACTGGATTGTGGTAACTGAGAAGCTTTTTATGGACGTACATACATACACAGTATGTACTTATGTATTGAATATATATGTGTATACATATTTGAAGAAGAAGAAGTTACTTTAAAGTTTAGGACACATCAACGCAAATTGACTTTAGTTTAGAAATGCTTGCAGGAAAACTTTTGTTCACATTTTAATATTGGTGAAAGACCGGAAGCAAAAAAGCAACTCTTTTCAACTAACTTTTTGTGTTGTTTCTTTTTGTTTTCTTCTTTTTCTTTTGCAGTTTGTTCGTACGTTGTGCACAAGCGCTGTCATGAATATGTCACATTCATATGCCCGGGCAAGGATAAAGGAATCGATTCCGTAAGTTTTTCTTAAAAAAAAATTTTTTTAAATATAGAAAATTTATAAAAATTAAAATTTAACTACATATTGAGCGGTATTTATTAATATTTTATGCATAAAATATTTTTACGAATTATTTAAAAATTTATTTGCAATAATCTTATTTTATATTCTTTCATATTATAATAATATTTTATTACTATCATGACATCATCAAGCTTTAAAATTACCACATACGCACATTTATATTTTTCTAATCCTATTTTCATTTCATTATCATTTATTTTGAACAAAATTTCATTACAGACATTTTTAAAAATCATTTCTTATATAAAATTATACTAACTAATATAAGGAGATATATTAATTATTAGCTCAATCTAGTGTCTTCAAGTTTTTGAGATATGTAGTTGTTAGACTTAGCAGCAGTGAGTCTCTATAAGAGAAAATAATAAAAATCGAACAATAGTTATTATGGTATGATAAACAAGTTACAAGCCATTAACAAATTTTAATTTTTAAGTCATCAATAACTATTATTCTGAGACTGAAATTATAAAATTCTTTTGATAATTAATTTTGTAATTATTTGAGCTATAACTTCTATCAGTATGGTTTTTTTTTCAATAAATTAAATAAATATTAAATAAATCGCCTTGAGCTAGTAAAAATTAGTTGTCTTTTGATAACAATTACGATTCAGAAAAGTTTTTTTTAAATTACCGATAACTATTAGTTTAAATCTTATATTATAAAAGTATTTGCATAATAATTATGAGAGCGACAAATTTTGTAAGTCTTCTAAAGACTTTTATCATGAGACTTATGTTATAAAGTTCGTTCCATAATAATTACGAAGGAGAACAATTTTTTTAAAGGCTTGAAATACAAAACTCTTTCCGTGCGATTTCGGAATTTTTCGGGATTATTTCAAGAACAGTTCGGGACTATTTTGCCACTCGTTTGGTATCATTTGAAAACCTGTAGCAAAATAGTCTAGAACTAGTCTCGAAATTATACTCGAAAAAGTCCCGTGCTACTCCCGAAATTGTTCAACAGTACAACACTTAAAGAATTGTTTTCTCACTCATAATTACTATGGGAGATCTCCTATAATATAAGTCTCAAAATTGAAGTCTGTTGACGGCTGAAACAAATTTGTCTCACTCATACTTATTATCAAAAGACTTGTATAAATAAGTCTTAAAATAATTGTAAAAAATATATCGCACTTACAATTATTTGCAAAAAACTTATATAATATAAGTTTCAAAATAATCGTAAAAAATATACCACACTCATAATTACAATCAAAAGACTTTTGCAATATAAGTCTCAAAATAATTGTAAAAAATATATCTCACAGCTTTTTATTATCGAAATACGTGTATAATATAAGTCTCAAACTAATTGTTAAAAATATATCTCACTCATTATTATTATCTAAAAAACTTGTATGATATAAGTCTCAACATATTTGTTATCAATGACTTAAAAAAAACTCATCAATACTTATTATCAAAATCTTTTTATAATATAAGTGTCAAACTAATAGTAAAAATATATCTCACCCATAATTATTATCAAAAGACTTTTATAATAAAAGTCTCAAAATAATTGTAAAAAATATATCTCACTTATAATTATTAGCAAAAGACTTTTATAATTCAAGTGTCACATTAACAGTATAAAATATAACTCTCATATAATTTTTATCAAAAGATTAGTTATCAATGACTTCCAAAAAAATCTCACTAATAATTATTATCTAAAGACTTTTACACTTTCAGTCCAAAAATAAAAGTTCTCATGCCATAATAGTTAACAAAAGATATTTATAGTTCTTACAAAAATTTGCATGATTTTTTTTTTTTTAACTCAGCCGTCAAGTAATTATTATTTTGGGTCTCTGCTTAGCAGCAATAGTTTTAACAGTTGTTTACATATCTTAAATGTAAAATTTTTCCAGCACGCGTTGCTTTTGACATATTGACATCTACTTTACACTCACACACTTGCATGTGCATATATATTTTCACAGACATTACATACACACATTTGTAACTAATAGACATAAACATTGAAATACTCGCACATACCCCAATACACTCAACAATGGCACTACATTGGCATTTCATTAATTGTTAAAAACTTATCGCAAATTTGTTTCTACTCTCTAAAAGTTGCCAGCTGAATACCAAGCGTGTGAAAAATTATGCCAAGTGAGATTCAAATGCTGAAAGTAGATGACTGCCATTTTCTTTAGATGAAAATCTAGATATTAGCTATTTTTAACACTCCGCAGCTAATCTCTTCAAGTAATTAATTTTGCTTAGCAAACTTCAATTGGATAGAGTTCTTGGCAGCCTCCAATATTAACTCTTAAATACTTGAATTTGGCAGAACATTTCAATAAGTTAGGTTAGATTAATCTGGCTTGCTAAAATTATGCCTAGATGTTTTTCCAAAACTCAAAGGTCTATGAACTTCGTGTCAAAATATAATCCATAGCGATGTAATCCAGCAGTTACAATTTCACCGTAGATATCCGACATTGGGTCGAAAGTCTCGTTATGGTACTCATCCAAAGTATCGCTCTGATAGAATCGGGTACCCACAAATATGGAGTTTAAATGAATCGATACCTAAAATATCGGTACTAAATTAAAAATTAAGCTCAGTTGCGATTTCTTATAAAACGTTATCTGTTGCCCTGTAGAAAATGTTTGCACTAACGCCAAAATCCTCCATTTCCGCCACATCGCTTAATTTTTTATATGACTTATTTTGGAAATTATTTTAACCCAAATATGGTATTTCAAATCTGAGTAAAGTTGACAGCATCGGACACATCTCACCCACCTAGAAAATAATTCGATATGACACTGTTCAAGTGCTCGATTCCAAAACAAATCGCTTTAAATGCTTCGATTAAAAATATCTGCACCCAATGGCAAACGTATCGATACGGTATCGTAACGCATCACATCGAGTGGATTTGAATTTTGTTGTTAACCGCCATACTTATTGATAGAATATTCCATTGTTTTATATGTCGGCTAGCATCTCAAGCTCCTCGCACTTGCACTTCTCGGAGTCTCTACTCATGTCACGGAAGATGCGCCTCGCTTCGTTTTTAACTCCCGATATCGCTACCGCACAGCACGCGTTGCACCCAATTGCAGCGTCGCTCTGTAGTCAGCATCCTTCCATTACCTAGTGCCGCGGCATTGCTTATCGTGCTACTCGTTCTTTCGGTCTCGCTGAAAACCTGTTACCATTTCAGTGGCGGTACGTAAAGAGCGAGAAATGTGATTACATTTCCCTTTGGTATCATTTTGTTGAATGTACAGAGACGAAAGAGAGAGAAGATGTTGTTCGAAGTAATTTTTCCATAAAGAGATAGCCATGTATCTTCGGGAATCTGGCACTAAATGCTCATGTTTAGGCCCCCAGTGGAAGTCGATCAACCTTAGTCCGTATCTTAAAATCGTAATCCTTAAACTTTAATCCTTAAAATGCCGTAGTTATCTGATGAATAGAGTGGTATCCTCCGGAGCTTGTTGAATCTTTTAATTTGTATTTGTTATAACATGGCGTGTACCAAGCTCAGCGTACAACCAGAATATCGGGCATTTTTTATTTAAAGATAAAGTTATATGGCGAGCCGCTTGCTTACGTTCATACTAACAAATGAGCAGGCACTGCCAATCCCTGGTGAATAATTGTCAGAATTTACACCACGAAAACAGCATCCCAAAAGAATTCTAGAGAAAACTCTCAAAAAAATGTATTGATTTTTGAAGCTCGCAAATTTAACTACTTAAAAAATAAATAGTGTAAGTTCAGGATTTAAGCTTTGGTTTAACTATGCCGCCTAGCGTCATTAATTATTTGATAAATATCTATTTCGTGATGTTTCCTCCCTACAAAGCTTAGAATATCTTAGAATGGTCTGATGGTCCAATGGTCTTTTGCTTTGTGTGGCCATCACAAAAGCTATGTGCACCTGCCCAACGGACGGACTTGTCTCAATTTCCATTGCCCAATTTCCATCGAAAGGAAGGCTTGGTTGGTGGTACACAGACGAATCCAAGTTGAAGGAAGGGAGTATTGGGGTTTTAATATTCGGACCAAGGCACCTACCCAACCATCTTCCAAGCGGAGGTTTACGCAATTGAACTTTGTAACTGTTAATGTTTACGCAGAAGAACAAATGGGGCCAGAATACCTATTTTGTCGGACAGTCAGAATGCTTTCAAGGATTTAGGCATCCACTAAACAACATCGACGCTTGAGGATGACTGCAAAACACTTCTGAACTAATTGGCCAACGGGAGAGTGTAAAAATTCTCATAGGTTGCCTCACAGATCTTACGTGAAAGTTAAGATATCATTTTTGAAAGCTGGGTCTGGCTAAAGAAGTGGACTATAAGTGTTGTGGGTTATCTGACGAAACGCCATAACGTGTATTGTATGACTGCCCACGTGTTATAAGTCATAGAATCAGACACCTTGGAGAGCAAATAGAATACGGCACGTTCCAAAGTACTAAGCTGCCTAAGTAGTCTAGGATTGGGGTGATAATATATACCATATGACACTATCCAAAGAATAATAATAGACTAAATGGAGTTTTTGGTATGGAACTCTAAAAAACAGGGAATATTCAAGAGAAGGAAGAGAAGAAGAAATGGTTAACAAAAAATCACTTTGTAGTATCGATATTTGCAGATGTTAAGAACAGAAATGGCACTTGAAGGTTCGGAACGTACTGTACACTCAAATACTTCATAGCATACATACAACAGATCAAAAAACTAACACGCTCACAAATATTTACACCAACAAAAGAAGCAAATGTGAACGCGTCAGCTGCAAGTAAAGATTACACGTGAATAAAAAAATTGAAAATTTTGTCTTCGCCAGTGCATTCTCTGAGACATAAGCACATACACATTTTTAGTACAATTTTATTTTGTAAAATTTTACTTTATCTTAAACATTGTTGCTCTTTGCTTTTTAAGTGCATGCCGCAACGATCATGACTGGTGAAAGTTTTATGCTCGCCCATAGCATACCTACAGGCGCAATAGCAAGTTTGCCTTGGTGACAGGCAACAGGCAGCAGGAAGCAGGCAGCCAGCATTTTTTCTTTGTTTTTTTTTTTTTTTTTTGCCTTCCACATGCAGCAAAGTTGTAAAATAGAAATGGCATGGCTTTATTTTAGTGCACATATGACAACGAAAAATTATAAACCGTTCTACTTTTGCTACAAACTTTAATGGATACAACTTTATCATTCCCTTGCTTGCCACACACACTTCGACTCAATTTTTTCTTAAATGCTTTTCTATATCTCGTTTTGGCAGCGCAGCCGCTTGGAAAATGCGCATGGGTAGTGAAATGCATGAAAATCGTACAATCGCTCTTCCACACACACATCCATCCACGCATACATATGCGTTCGCGCCTGGACGCATTCTAGTGCAGCGGTGAAATGCGTTGCATGCCACGCCGCACACACACGAGCGCTAAAAGTTTCGTGCACATTTTCTTGTAAGTTTTATTTTTACGACTTTTGTTTTCGCAAACATTGCGCAAAGTGCAGTCGTGCTTGTAGCTGTTGTGTGGGTGTGCCCAAGCTAAGTATAGATACGCTTGGCACACATGCTGCTGTAAGCGATTTATTGGTTAGAGTGTGTATCGCTGAGGCATGCCACAAACTGTCTGCCAAACAAAGTCGAACGTGCGAAGCGGGAAGCTGACGGAAGTTGAGTCAAAAGGTGTACGTAATTTTTTTTGGAAAATAATTTTTTTTTTAAACTGAAAACTAAAGAACAAGGCCCATGGCGGTGGCAAGGATAATAGAACTTGCCACATATTAGGATATTTTATAGGCAGTAGCACTTCCTGTTTGCAGTTCCCTTTACGGTTTCCCTTTAACATTTAAGCTAAGTATCCAGCTCTCAAGTAAAATCACAAGAAATAATTTTCATTAAGGGTACTCCTGAACGCGCAACTTTCACGCTTGTGAAATTTGGCAGCTTTGCTTTTATATTTTGTGAAATTTTTGTCACATAATTATTTGGGAAATTTTAATACAAAAAGATGAATAATATAAACTCAAAATTATCCTTCACTGCAACCATGTGGCTCATTAATCAAATCGCTTGTTTTTTGGTTAAGTTTTCTGCTATCTTCATTAAATTTTATTAGTTTAATGTATATAAAAATAAATCTCACCTCAGTAGTTTCGAAAAAGCGCTGAGCACAACCCCAAACAAAAGTAAGAAAACAGCAGATTGAGCGATAAAATCGATACGCAAAGTTGCTCGATTTGTGTAAAAAACCTTGCCTAGAAATTTTGACAAAGTGTGAGGTGTTGCGCTTCTAAATGAGTACCCTCATTGCATCTGCTGCTTGAAAAATGGCAACATTGGGAAAAAGCAAAGGCAGCAACAGAAGATATAATAGATATTGAGAAGAAAAAGAAGGTGTCAACTGCCGTTTGGTACAAAACAAAGCTTGGCACTTCAAATTTATTTTTCTGTGTTTAACTTAGTGCAAATATCACTAAAAGCTCAGAAAATCACCTATTTATGAGCCCCTAATAATCAATCCTTCAAACGAGTCTAGTACTTAGTAACGGAAATGCTTTTGTTTTCACCTTCTATTCTCTGCATCATAGATAGAAATTATAACTACTATTTTGAGGAACACCACATTTTTCATCAGATATCCTTCTAGACTCTGCCCGGGTTTTGAATTCTCAACCTCCGAACCCAATCGGGCATGTGAACTGTTGCTGTTGATTTTCCCCTTTTTCTTCGTTGGTTGTTGATTGCTGGTGATGACAAATCTTTTGTTTTTTGTGTATTATTGTTAGTATTTGTTATGGTAGTGAGTTCTGAATTAGGATTTAATGTTTTTAGGATAACGCTAGACGATAAAACACAAAACATATCGCAATCATCTTACTATACGGCAAAATTAACTTTACATTTTTTTATTTTTTAACCCAATTTCTTTAAAAAAAAAGTGATTTGATAAAATACCCAGAAGAGTGCTGTACAGATTTCTGTAAAATTATTTTCTGAGTCTGCTGTATTTTTTTCTTTTTTTGCAATTCAAGTTATATCTCAAAGTCAGAAGATGATGAGGAAAAAAATGGTTTATCTGAGAAAGCCATTTATTTTCCCTCCTTATAGATGGGGAACCACCGAGTGCGCCTTTAATGGTATACAATGTCAATAATGTTAGCAAAGTTTAGGTCGGCTGAACAATCCAAAAAGTACTTATTGCGCATTCTCGTCTGGTTGGTTGGGTGCCCAGTTATTACTTCGAATATTAGTTTGAGAGGAGAGGTCAAGGCGAATTGTTTTACGCCAACATTTCACCAAACATGGCTAGCAGTCTGACAGGTAGATTTCATGTCCTATCTGGTGTTAACCTCCTCGATGATATCAGTTTTTAGCGGATACCACCACGGATATTTTCGCCTCTTTCCTTGTCAACTCGTCGCGCTTGCAGTTGCCTTGATTGTCGCTATATGCAGAGTCCCATATATTCGTCACAGATCATTTTTACTCAAGGAGATTGAAAGTTATTCTGCATTCTGTAGCAACTTCGGGCGTTGGTCCGTCGGAGATTGAATACCAAGTTGGCTGTCGGAGTATATATCGATAGGCTATTCTGGAGTTGCGGACGCTGTGACCCACCGAGTAGCCTCTATTAGCTCTGTCTGGAAACAATGATCTGGTAAACGAAAGCTACGGCTAAGTGCGAATGCTGGATGAAATACCACTGCCTGTTCTACCGTCTAGCTTTGCAACATCTGTATAAATAGCCATTGACTCTGTGTCGGGGTTTTTGGCATCTAGCCCTGCATATCGAGAATTTTTTGTCCTACCAGAGAAGATGTAGTTTTTGTGGATTATTGCCTATAATTGGGTCGCATTTAGTCTGTCTGTGCTACAACCGGCGAAAACTTGGTCATGGAGATCTGCTAGAAGAAAGTTTAAAATTCATTCCATAGATTTGGTGTACCCGTCATCTTGAATTCCGTAGTGCTAGACTCACACGGTTTCTCTGGAGAAGAGAATGAGTCTTATCACAGCTGGGTAAATCCAGTTACCCCAAATTCATTCAAAAAAAAATTTAATGAAATCCCAAACAAGCTTATTTCATAATTAATATCTTGTGCGAAACTCTATCGAAAGCCTTCGAAAAGTCAGTATAAATTGAGTCAACTTAATTCCCTCATAATCCCAAAAAAAACGGTAATCTTCAGTTTTCGTGCCGACCCCGACACTGTATATTTTTTGTACCAGTGCATGAACTCCTATTTCGACTCAGGTGCAAAGTTTCATTTCCAGTGGCAATCAACTCCAAAATCTAGATGCATCCTCGCACTGTTTTAGTTCTCATTCGGATTGATTTGTTAAACAGGTGACTATTCGTAAACGAATAACGCAATAGAGTAGAAATTTGACTAATAAATTAATGATGAGCCCCAATTGTATGACACTAAGGTAGCGTGCATACCCTGACTTCATCTCCTCCATTCCATGAGCTTTAAACGCCCTCATATATGAGCTATAAACGAACTAATAAGTTTAGATAAGATAAAGCAGTATCACACATTTGGCCTCATTTTGGACAGCGACTATTTGTGGTTGGTTCAACAATTTCGATCCGATTAGTTGATTTAAAAATCAACTACTTAATTGTCTTCAGTCCACGGTATGTTCATCTTGTACAAATATACAGTCTATGTTGAACATCCTTTCCTTACCAGCGGCTCTCAGTATACAAAATCATTTGATTTGTAGTATGAGAAGTGCGCGTGGTTTTTCCCTGAAACTTATAATAAGTATTCGACATTGTGCTTACTGGGTTGGCTATTTCCAAAAATTTGAGCAAATTCGCATTTATATTAACTAAAATATTCAGTTTTCTTTTTTTTTTTTGAAAATAAACGGTTTATTAAGGGTGATCGTTGAGGGAAGTGAGGATAATCCTTATTCTCAAGTGGGGTAGAAGCTCTCGTGTATTTCCTAGGTATCAAATCAGACGAATCAGTTTCTCTTCTTTTCTTTGAAACCGCTTGAAAGGCTGATTGATCTGAGGAAATAGCCCTGTCGACCATTGTTAATGTCATAAAGGAGTATCCCTCCTGGATATAGCAAAGCCTTTAATAAGGTCCTGTCTGAGGCCATAGTCAGATCCCTGGATAACCTTGGGATCATTTCCGGCCTAATAAGGTAAAGAAGTAGTGGCTCCATACAACAAAGGGTGAGTAGTGGCACTTTTGGTTGTTGATGTCAACGTCATCCTGAGAGAGTTGAAAAGGTAATTGCCTGTGGGGACGATGTGGCATTTATTGTCAGGGGAAGTTTCTGGACGGGCTGTTTGGCCTCATTGGGCGATACCTAAACGTGAACGTGAAATCCCAAGACCGAGCTCCTATTATTCACTAGAGTAGGCGACGTCTCACTTATGTTTTCTGACCGTGTTAAGTATTTGGGGCTGATTCTGGGTAGCAAAACCTCATGGGGATCAAATTATGAAGAAGGAGTTAAAAGGCCTCAAAGAGATTAGGACTCCCTCTCGAAGTAATATATTGGCTTCATGAAATTATTATAATAATGCTTTATGTGGCCATTGTCTGCTGAGACTTACTGGAGAAGGCAATGAAAGTTAAGCAGCTAGAGCCTGCGGCTCGCAATGGATTTAATCATCACCAATTAAGACTGGTTGGTCTTATTCTCAGATAGGGCAAAAGTATGTGAAGATTGCCTAGAGATGCTCGACAATTACTGCACTTTATGTTTCGAGGTATATTTTTTTTACTATTCAGATTGACGAAGAAAATGCACTGATGAAGTACTGAGATAATTAAAAAAAGGATTTTAAAAATTAAAAGTAAGGTTGAAGCTAAAAACTCTCTAAATAATGAGTCACCGAAATACCTAAATACTAATTTGTCAAATGCAAATATTTATTAGACACTTTTGAACGACGCCAATGAGTTGAATTGAAGATATATTAATGCTATTATTTTCAACTAAAAATATTGCTATTATTCTCATTTCATATTTAATATTTTACGCAAAAATTTTATTATAATTGCATATTTATAATTTAAATGGAAATTTTAGACTCACACATGTTTCTGTTATTTCTTTTCCTTTTCTATATGGGTTGCTCTATTCATAACATCACAACAACATCAAAATCATCGAATTCAACATGCCGCATGCAACTTGCAACACATCATATAAATTACGTGTCTTGTGTCGTTTTGTGCGCGTCCACCATCGCCGATAATTTCATCAATGAATATATCAACAAAAATTTAAATTCCACAAAAACATCAACAACGTCATCTCTAAATCAACATAAAAACCAAATATTTGTATTTCTTACTATGCAAATGTGTAAACTTATTATTTATTAAATCGAAATACACACAATAACGGGGTGAAAAAATTCTAAAATTTGCAATGGAAAATATTTTTACACTTTGAAAAAATCTTCCACGAAAAATTTATGAAACTCAATACTAAATTATTATGGAAAAAAATGTCTATCCAAAATTCACTGCAAATGCACAAAAAATTTTATACGAAAAATATGCACACAAATATGAAAATGCAATCAATGTCGAATTCATTTCCCTGCAATTCCAAACAATGCACTATCGGTACAAAAAAAAACTACAATAATTTCGATATTTCATGACAACAATATTCACTGGCGTGAAAACAATTGTGTGTGAATGTGTGCATTGTGAAATGCATAATTGGTTGGAAACAACATTTTGGAATTATGGACGAAATTTTGAACAAAACAAAAATTGAAAAATTCAAATTCCTCCTTCAAAAATAATTTGATATCGATTTCGCTGCCTCAAAAATTTATAATATAAAATCTCACTATTAAATAATAAATAAAATAAAAATGCTAAATTTTTCAATAAATATTTTACAAAACGCAAACTTAAATTTAAATTTATTGAATAATAAAATTTTCAAATTTTTGAAACCTACTACCTAATTTTGTTTTTTCACAATGTTTAATATTTCATATCTTATTTTAAATATTTAAATTAAAATACTACACAAAAAATGCTTCTTAAAAACTTGTTCAATTTTTTTTAAATTACAAACTTAAACAATTTAAATAATTCTATTATTATTTTAATGTCAAAATTTATTTAAAACACTCAAATTATGAACAATAACTAACAAAACGAAAATTTTAAATAATAAATAATTTTAATAATTTCTACGCGTAAAAAAATCTGATCGATAAAACGTTTACAAATACATACAAATAATAAAATAACAAAAAATAAACCTTCAAAAAAATTATTAATTTTTTTTTTCAAAATACATATCTACTTAAAAAATTTAAATAATTCTTTAATTACTAAAATATCAAAAATTATTTAAAACACTCAAATTATGAACAATAACTGACGTAACAAAAATGTTTCAATAATAAATAATTTTAATAATTTCTACACTCAAAAATCTTTCCGTAAAACACCGCGAATAATGCGTAATAAAATTTCACCAAAAAATTTCACATAAATTGTTATAAAATAAAAAACAAAATATACACTAAAAATTAATATTTATTTGAATTGAATTTAATTATGTAAATTTTTTTTTTTTTTTGAAAAAATTGGTTGCTGAAATTAATTTAAAACAACAACAATTAAAACACTTTTATTGCTTGATGAAAATTAATATCAATTTAACTTTTTACAAAAAACAATAAAAAAATTCATTTGAAAAATAATTTCAAAATTATTTAATTTTTTTATTGTGATTAAAAAATAAAAAAAAAATGTAAACGATACCATAAATTAAACCAAAAAATTCGATAAAATCACGAATGATCTGGAACGGTATTGATATTCGAAATGACCAAACAAAAATGTTAAACTAACTTAAAAACATGACCTAAAATTAACAAATCCAAAAAAAAAAAAATTACAACCAAAAACTCGATACATAAAAAATCTTCGACTTTGGAATTTTTTTTTATAATTTGGCTCGCCCAACGCAGGATTCACCCCAAACAGTGCATCATTTCGAACCATTCACATTTGGTGGGCCGACATTTTGCGACCACTGTGGCTCACTACTCTACGGCATCTATCATCAAGGTCTCAAATGTTCAGGTAAATTTCGAAGTGCGAATGATGTGTGTGAGTGAAGAATGGATAAAAAATTTAGTTTCAAAGAGCGCCAAGTGACGGGGAATGGAAATAATAAAACTAAAAATATAAAATAAGTTTTTGTTTTTGAAATAATAATTGATTTTCAAGGAAATGAATGAAGCAAGCGAATGACAACAATTAAAAGGAGGCAATCAGTTTTTAAACACTGTAGCAGAACTGTAATTGATATGGCATATCTCAAGTCTGAAAAAAACATTAAAGACTATTTTTATTGAAAGTTAAAAATGTGTACTATATATAAAGGAATATTATTTTTTTTTTAAACTCAATGAAAACGAAAACCCTTGAAATGAATGAAAGGGGCCAGACTATTCGAGTTCTGACAATTTTAGTATATTTTCGTAAGCAAATTGAAATAATTCAGGCATAAATTATATTGAATCAAAACATTTTTAAATCGAAAATAGATATAAGCTTTCTTTCTTTTAAGTTGACTGGGTTGCCACCTGTTTGAAAAGTCGAACTTAATTAAATTAAACACAAATTATATGAGATATTAAAATACGGGTATGGTAAGTGTCAGCAGATTTATAGCCAAATTTTGAAGAGGGTTGCCACTTGTTTGAAAATCTAAATTTAATTAACTTATACACAGGTTATATGAAATATTCAAATACAGGTGTCAAATGGACCGCCTCGTGAAGGCGAAAATTTTTAGTGTTGTTTTAAAGAGTGATGCCACCTGTTTGAAAACTCGAACTAACTTATGTGCAGGATATATGAAATATTAAAATATGTGTGAGGAAAGGTTCGTTTCGCTGAGGAGTAGGTTTATAGCTAAATTTCGAAGAGGGTTGCCACCTGTTTTAGAAGTCTAATTTAATTTAATGATGTGAAAATAATATGTGAGCGAAATTCCTTTTCTGTCTAACTATTATTTGCGATCTCTGTATATAAATTTAAGTACTTGGCTCAGCTTTTGTTTTTTATATTTCTAGCAATATCTACATATGTAACAAAATTAATAAAAAATTCCAATGAAATAAATATTAAAATTAACATCAAGCCGAACAATGCGTAAAGATTTAAAGGTGGCTTTTATTTTAAAGTAGTCAAATGCTTCCCTTCAACAACTCACCTCGGTGCTTTATTCTCTACACTTTGCTCACCTAGCAACCATCGTAAGCTGCTTCCAAGCGCATTGTCATCAGGCATTTTATATACCTATGTATGTAAAAAAAAACATAGTACATATGTATGTACATTCATGATCGCCCTCTGTCTGTAATTTAATTTAAATATTCTCTCTTTCTGTCGCATAAAAAGGAATTCTGTGTAAAATCCTCCCACTTTGTGATTGTACCTGTACGTATAAGTATTCGGGCGTATGTGTTGTTAAGCGGCATTTAAAACACTTTTTGTAATTCGTCTCTGCTTCTGCTCACATTTGGCTGCCTGCGAGCAAATTACGTGGGAAAATACAACAAGTGCTTGGATTACCTGTACGTGAGGGAAACTTGAATATAAAGAAAAAAAAATATTCAAACTCACTTAATTCACTTGGCGATACATTAATTAATTTTGGTAAATAATTAACTATAAACATAATTTAAATATTGAACACGAAAAAAATATTGAGAAGGAATGACTGTATGTATATATGGATTAAGGTTTTCCATTGCAATTTTTTCTTAATTTGTTCAAATTAGATAAACAGGATCCGGTTAGAAAGTAGAATACGCAATTTAAATTTTTTTGGAACTCAGATTATAGAAAAGCTTTTTCTAAGAGCGGTCGACCCTCGACAGGCAATAAAAAACACTTCTCACAAAATTTATCTGCCGTTTGGCGTAGATATAAAACTGTAGGTCCTTCAATTTGTGGTAGAAGTTCGACCAAACATCGAGTTGTGCGATGTAAGCGTCAAGTTATTATTCTGATCATAAAATGTAATTTAATATACAAGATTTGGTTGGAGAAGGGAATACGTGAGTTAAAAAATGTAAATGGGAACTATTTCTTAAAACTCTACCAATTCCGTGCACACTTTGCATTTCAACTCAGTAAGAACAATTTTGAAAATTACTTACATATGTAAGTTGGACCAAAAGCGCCTCTCATAAATATAAGGGTAAATTACAAAAATGAAATAAGTCCGATATTTATTAACTCTAAAATGAAATTTATTTTAATTTAATATAAAAGATATATTAAATCATTGCAAATATGCGACGAAAAATTTAATTAGGGAGAGTAATATCTAAAAATCTTGCAAATTTATTTATAGTTTTTATTTAAATCAATAAAAATCATTTAAATCGTAAAAATATTATTGTAATACCAAATGTTGTATATCTGCATCTAATAGTTGCGAAGTTTTAAGAAATTTGCCTTTCTTATTGTATAGAGGGTATACCGACCATTTATCCAAAATAGTACACAGCTTGATCTACATATAAGACAAAAATCATTCATCTGCACTGAATAGCTGCCGAGATCGTATGAATTCAAATTTTACCTTCCATGGGGTTGCGACACGCCCACTTTTTCGAAATTATATACATATATAAAACTGGTAGTAAAGCCTGCCGCACGATGAAATCCAAAAATTTTTTATTCGCGTAAATACCGCCTTACAAAGCTATCAAAACTGTTAACATTTTTTTGCATACTTTCAGGCTGAAGGTAATAGAATTAAAAGTTTTGGCGATATGTGGGAGGAGCAGGACGCTTCGTTCTATATGTGCATTAGATTAACCGGTTTTATATCATGCGACAAGTACTGTTTATTTGAAATAAAAACTTGCTATGGGCATTTAAAATTCAGTTGCACCTAAACTTAGACTTTTCTTTACTTGTTATATTAATAATGCTAGCAATACCACTACGCATATGAATTCGACCTGGCATTTCTTGCTTGTAGAAATTGAGAATTGAGATCACTGAGTTTGGTACCAGCCACGTAAAAACAGACCCCAGAAATGGGTTATACGCTGGGCTTGGTACCAACCAAGCAAAAAAAGCTTCCAATGAAAATGAGACCCCTTTTATTATGACGACCACGGCAAACGTTTTAAGGACTATAATTTGAGGGCATGTACCAGGAAATTCCGGAAGAAGAAGATCGGTCTCTGCAACGTCTATTACCGGGGGAGCGCGAATTCACCCCAGTGGAGGACCATGTGAAAAAATACCGCTTCTATCAGCGCGCATATAAACGCTGCCTCCGCCACAATATAAAATTTAAATGCCAAAATGGAAAGGGAAGGGACCTTTGGTCCGAAAGTTGCTAACTTCCGCCCACACAACGAAAGATCCGCTAACGAATTGAGGCCGATCGACTTCGCCGGGACCCGAAACATGCTAGTAGGTAGTACCAGGTTACAGCATAAAAAGGTACATCAAGCTACGCTATCTACTGATGGAAAAATACGAAACCAAATGGACCATGTTGGGATAGACGGAAGGCATGCTTCCAGTGGCTTAGTCGAGCGCACTCTTCGAGGAGCTAATATCGCCTCGGGTCATCATGTCGTCGCAGCCAAGATTCACAAGCGCCTGTGTGAAGTAAAAAGCGCGGGCTCAATGGTACAAGGAAAGCTAGTCGTTCAAAAGCTGCAATCGCGCTTCGCCATTCGACTTGCACTCCAGCTTTTTGAGAGCACTGTTTAACAAAATGATATCTGCGTGCAATGGGAGCCCGAAGAAACGACTGTTACGATGAGGAATACCGCGACACTATAGAAAAGAAAAATGCTACCTGCAGAGCCATGCTGCGATCGGGCGCAACGCGAGCAGTGCGAAATATATCGGGAGTTGAAGAAGGAAGCAAGGCGTATCAGCCAAGTACAGAAGAGAGAGTCCAAGGTGCACAAGTGCGAGAAGCTTGAGATGCTAGCCATGGTTATTTCGAGCGTATTGTGTGTGTGAACGTCTGAAGCCCACTGTGAATGATTTCACCTTATCAGTGTGACTTTAGACCTGTCATATCTTCCACTGACCAGATATTCACGCGCCGCCAAACCTTGGAAAAAACCCGAGAAAAAGAAATAGGTATCCCGAATGAGCAACGAGCTCCATCAGAATCGGGAAGGACTGCCGTATCACAAATATTAAAGTTTCGAAAAAGTGGAGGACTTTGTTTATCTTAGAGGCAGCATTTAAATCTTCCCCCTCATCGCTTAATACCACAGGGGAAAAAATTCTTTTATAGCAATTATTATTTTAGTTAGTTCTACATATATTTGGTTTACTTTCGAAAAAAGTCCCATTACAAACAAAGGCAACCACAGCAGGATAATGCTATAAAAATAACTAACAACACATAAAATCATTTGTTTCACAATTGTAAATAGTCAGTAGCAACGAAGCTAACAGCAAAGAGGGAGGAAGTTTATTTTTTGCACACATTACATTGTGACAGTGCAAGGATGTGTAGAAACTCGTACAATTATATGTACATACCATAAATGCTAAAATAACTGGTTTATCTGGTTATGCACACACACACATGGAAATATCTATATATATATATATTTGCCCATAAACCGTCGTATGTGTGTGTATTTTTCCCCCCATAGCTTAACTTGTCGCCGTCATTCTGTTAGCCTACCAAATGGCGTTGAGCCTCCGTGGCATTCGCTAAAGCAAATAACATACACCAACTTGTGTAAATATGTATGCATGTGTATGTGTGTGTGTGTGGGTGTATGTGTAAGTAACAACAATCGACCATGCACTCCAGTTAGCTAGCCGCCATATAGCCAGCCAGCGAGTCAACATCGCCACAGGGTGTCCACAGTTAATTAAAGGCAAAGTTATGCGTAGCCGAGTGCTATAAAAGCAAAAACACGTCGTCTACATGAAATTCATTTACATATATACATACGAATGTGTATGAATGTATGTATGTATGTATAGTACATATATATGTTGTTACATGTCCTAAGCGATGTAGATTTTTACTAATTTACTTACTTACGCTCTCAAATGCTACGTTTTGCAAAGTACTTTTGTTTTGGCGAATTCTTACATATTTAAATCGAGTTTAATTGCGGCATCGCATGCAAATTTTTATTATTTTTTCTTTTAATTTTGCAAAGCAAATTGTTGTTGCTCAAAATGCATATGGTAAGGTGAAAATTGAAAAGTTAGAGTGCAAAAGTAGTACTGAATTTGTGCGCCCTAAATTATTAATGTTATTAATGTTATTTAAATGCATTCGCTATTCGTTAGAAACTTAATTATGGGTTTGAAAGTTGATAAGGAATGGAATGCTTTAAATGAACTAAAGAATATTCTCTACATGCAAATCTAAAACTAATTGAATTTCGAGGTTTTCAAAGCAGAGAAATAGATTGCCATTTATATGGTATTTACTGTTTCCTTTTAAAATTTCAAAAAAAAAAAAATCTGTCGGCGACGATAATAATAGCAACAAAAACAATAATACGATATATATTTTATGATCGAAAAAATACAAATTACAAAATATCGTTCAAATATGTATCTGAAAAAATTTAAATCAAAGAATAACGATAAATTTTCCATGAAAAAATAAAATTCCAAAATAACGATTATTAACTGACTTTAAACAAAAAAAAAAAACTTCTGAATAAAAACACGACCAGACTTGTATGTTGTCGGTCCCTGTTTTTAACTTTTGGATATCCATTGAAATCAAACCACATTGTGGATCATACTAAATACAAAAGTAGGCGGCTTAGTACCTTAGGTGTATTATAAATTTCAATAAACCCAGAAAAGGGAAAGTTTTGGTAAAACTTTGGTCATTATACAATTAATGATTCTGTTCCAAAAACTACCGCAACAGAATTTCGAAAACCCTCAAACGGTCTATAGCACACCTCAAAAGTTGAAATAATTTTCATAAAAGCTCAAAACTGATGTGAACACCTCAAATGAACTTCAAATTGATGAAATATATCAATAGAACATCGCAAAAGCTTAAATGTTTTTGAGAAAAGACCAAATTACTTAATGAAACCACAAAAAAAATTTGAAAAAACCTGAAAGGTTTTTGAATATCACAAACGCTTCAATTTGTTTTCGAAAAGCTCAAACCTGATCAAGAAACCCATATATGAAATTCCGAAAGTTCAAATGTATTTTCAAAAACCACAATTGATTAAATTTTTTCCGAAAAACTTAAACCTGATTCAGAAATTTTTAAATGAATTTCAGAAAAAACAAAGCAATTTCCGAAAAGCTCAAATGTCTTTTTAACAAAGCTCACATCTAATAATTTTAGAAACTAAAAAAGCTTAATGTTTTTTCAGTAAGCTCAAACCAAAGAAAGAAATACGTAATTGAATTCCAGAAAGCTCAAAAGAATTTAAGGAAAAACCACAAATGCTTTATTATTCTTCCACACAAATAAATTTCATGAAAGCTCAAATATTTTTTTTAGTAAAGTTTCATAATAATTGTAATTAGTAAAGTTCCATTATAATTGTTTATTTCAATCCATGCGTTCTGGCCGCTGAGCACATAGAATCAAAGGTAGCGTTGTCAAAAGCACCCTCGCATTTTGCACTCTCTTGTTTCCAGCTCCATTTGGATCTTTGTTACTAGGGATGTATTTTTCGGTCATGCGTTCCAGGCTCTTCAGCATTAAGTACAGCAACCGATAGCGCTAGCGATAATATTTTTGATAACCACTTTAATATCAATAACGATAGCAACATTGGTAAATATTTATAGCCAGCTCACTATCGATACGAATATCGCAAACGATAACAATGTTGATAACGAAATTGATATAAAGATTAGGAATGATAATGAAATCGATTAACGATAAAGATATCATCAGTAAGTAAAATAAATGTTAATACGCATTATTTCATTAATTTCTTCGAAACTTCCATAGTCATTCAATTTCCCTTAAAGGGCTAGATTTTCCTCTATAATACACGTGACGATAATTCAGGCGAAGTATTGCTTTTTCTTGGTTATCTTTTCTTTCTTGCTTTTCATCCGCATGAATGCTCTACAAATGAAAAATCTCAGTTACACAATTACGAAAAATTAGTCAGTATGCCGCATAAAATTTATCATAACCAAATCGGCTACTGTCACTTAGACTTCCACTTTTTGGTAGCCTCCATTTATTCTGTGTGTGATAAAAGCTGCTTATCTGCTGTGGCAGATTTTTTAAATGGTAAATTACCATTTAATATATGTTGTCAAACGCAAGCAAACGTGTCCTTGTGGCAGATGCAGACACAAAGGTGAGTGAGAATAAGGACACGTGTCAGCACTTTTTGACAACGCTTTTTGGCTTGTTGGCATTTTGGCGTTTTGATACGCGAGATATGGGCGCTAACAAACGGGCGAAGTGCTTGTACTTAGTCAGTCAGCCAGCGAATCATTTCAAAATAATTGAAGTGCGCAAAGTCTTGCAATAAGAGACTTATACTTTATGTATGCGGGAGTAGATGTACCCTATCGGGAGTAGAATTTCTTTAAAACCAATTTAAAGAGCAGCGTTTTACCAACTACTCACAAGTGGTTGGAATTTTGTTTCCTGTAGCAAGAAATGTTGTCTTACTTCACCACAGCAGAAATCAATTGGAACAAATCAGATTCTAATATCAATCAGCAAAACTCAAATGTGTTCTGATATGGGGAAATAAGACAACATTATCTGGTGGGAGTGACCCAACTTCTTTGTTATCAACGTTCTTTCCCATTCGGTATTCAGTAAGATATCCCAGATGGCTAGTCGCAAAATATAGTCATTAATTTTTCAGCTGGTTCTGAGCAGGTGACAAAACAAATAAATTAAGGAAATTGTGGTATCACTCTGATCCTTGCTCGTACGCCATATTTTGCTTAATTCTGTAAAAAAAAATAATAATTCGAGAATATAAGCATGATTTAAAAAAGAAACTATTTGTTAACATTTATTTACCTTTTCTGCCATTTTGATCGAGTACGCATAACGATATTTATCGATTGTTCATAGTAGCATATTTTAAATAATCGGTTATAGCAAACACAGTGATAAGAATCCGCACCGCGTAACTTTAATGTTTTTACAACAACCAATTGTTTTTTTTAATTTTCAAAGAGCAATAATATTCGTTATAAAGTTATTACGGAGAGGAAATATTAGCATTTTAGTAAGTTTTTTCTGTACCATATTTTTATATTTGGAGACGGAGCGCCAAAAAGTATGCAACAGAATTCATACAGCATATTTTCAGGCAAAACATTCCATGCTAACGGTCACAAAAGTGACTTGGTACAAATTGATTTTTTTGTTTCGTTTCTTTTTAACATTTCATTTTAATAAAATACTGCTAAACAGAAACACCTCCTCCGATAATACAGAGTTATTTTTATTTACTGATTTTGGTGCTAAATGAGAGCATAATGAGGGGCACTAACACAAAGAGACCGATTAGAAATAAAATATAAGAATTTATGTTCAGTTGTCTTTATAGTAGCTATAAAATTATTATTTTTTCGTTCAAAATAAAAATGCATTTCAATTTCAATTCAGTATATTTTTGAAATAATTCCACCACTATTTCGAGCATCAATTATCTATGTCAGGAGGGGCGATTGCGTATTTAATTAGTTAGTGAGTACCTCTTAAGATCAAGACATATCTTTAATTTTTTATACGAGTAAAGTTTTGAGGTTACGGTAATTTTGTGTTTTTTTTTTTGAGATATAACTTAATTACGCAGTAAGCGCGATCAATACAATACGTATCTTGTTCGAAAAACAATTAAAATGCGGAAAGTGAAATTTTTTTTAATTTTATTTTAAAAGTATTTATTTTTTACTTAAATTCAATGTTCAAAAGAAAATTGCGAATACTCTACAAAAGCATTATGCAAATTGGAACCACCTACCCATAATACTAAATTTGAATACATCACAAAACTGCATACACGAAATAGTCTGAAAACCAAAACTACAAGGTCTAAAATTTTGTAAAGAATTTTGTAAAAATTTTTTAGTGTTTCGGAACTTCGAAAACAAGTTTGAAACTTTTATTTAAGTCGTACTACACCATTTCCAACTGTAAATACGAAAGCTTCAATTGAAAATAAGAGTAGTCATTTGGAAAAATGGGAATGAGAAACTAATTTTTATTACATACATACTTTTCCAATAATAACTGCAATAAATTTTTTTATGTGCCCACCGACATGGGAGATTGCATTGAAATGTCCTTGCCCATTTTTCTCTAATAAAGGCCACTACTTTACTGCAAACTTTTAGTAATACTGAAGGCGCTAATCTCCTACATTTGATTATTCGCATTGTCAATTAAATCTTTCTCATTTTCATCTGACATTTTCGCATTATAATATAATGCTTTCTTATTTACTATTGACTATTTTCATATTCATTCGCCGCTTTCTTAAACTTTGACAATCCTTATTTTCAATTAGCATTTACGCATTTTATTTTTTTTTATTGACTATCAACAACTTTTTGAATTAGTCCAAGAATCGTATCTCTTCTAAGGAATAAGGTAACTCACGCCGAATTGAGATCACAAAGCGTTCAGCTCTATTTATTACCGGTAGATATCCTTACCGAAAACTCATCTACAAACAGCCTTATCACAACCCCATCCCAAACGCGTTACCGCCTGAGATTAAAGTGCCACCCACTGATTATAACCTCACAAAGACTTAACAAAGATTCAGGATTCAGGGAAGGTGGAAACCATTGGGGGATATAACTGTCTTTACAGACAAGTCAAAGATGAAAGGCGTGCTTGGAGCAGGGAATTTTATTGAGAAATATAAACAAAAATTATTCTTCCACTTGTAGGAACATGCAAACATTTTTCATCCCGAGACGTTTCCAACTAAATAACTAAGATTATAAAAACCTAGCATACCTTTTTCGAGAACTAGAAAATACATTTTTTTAAGATGGCAAAACAAGTTGGATAGAACTCTATATTAACTTAAATTCAAAAGAGACCCGATCATGGGCTAAATTACGCGAATATTTGGTTTTACAATTATTCCCATAGAAAGGTTAAGAACTGCTGGGATTACGCTGTGATATGTTGAAGTTCTAAAAGAAAGGAGTCGGCAATGGAAAAGGAAGGAGTCGGCAATGCCACCCCACAAATGATGTTGAAAGCGAAAAACAATACGGGAGGACTGATTTTCTTGCTTTCAAAGCGTTTAGATTAATAAAAATCGAACGAGATTTATATGAGGGCATTGGCCCATCAAAGCTCAACGAAAGTAAATAAAGGATATTATAGAAAAACTTTTTGGATGCGTTCAATACTACTTATATAATTTGCATGGCTTCGCTGCTAGATGAAACTCGAGCGGAACGAACGTTGCCGTACAGAATCGGTCAAAAAATGTTGAACAGTTTTTCCTCACATATCCTAATATCGAGATAGATTTCGAAATAATATGACTAATTTGTCTATTAAAACAAAAACTGACGCCAAGACCTTTAATCTCGTCCAAAGTTTTAAACAAAGAATAAGAAAACATATAAAAAGTCGGAAAAATATTATAAGTTTACGAATACGTGACTTTTGCTGTTTAAATGAAGCCGCGAATTAAGGTACCATAGATGTAAGCTCTATGTATGTAATTTTGAAGCTTAAACGCATCGTCGGCTTCCTTTATTGTCGAAAATACTTGTAAATCGCCAGCGTAGAACAAAAATTTTACGAATCTGAAGCAGTTACTTGTATTATTTTCTTAATCTGCTTTTTCCGACAGGGTGCATTTATGGGTACCACTACTCTTACCATGCAACTGTGTATCGCAAGTTCGCTTGGCATGCATAAATATTTATAAATTCTTTTTGTATTCGTTTCACACTTTGTCTGCTTGTTAAGGTACGAAGGTTAGTGTATTTATTTGATTGTCTGTTATTTATGATTGACGACGTTCATTCATTGCTTACTGACTTGCGCACTTCGATTGACAGAAGCAACAATTTTCATATGAGAACTCTATTTCATTTGTATTTATCAATCATTTTAGCAACCCGTTCTTTTCTTTTGCGTGTTTTCAAACAGTTCGCGTGTATTTGCCCAATTTGACGTTGCTATTGAAATTCTAACGATTGCCACCTATGTATAATGAATATTAATGATGAGCTATCTTTTTATATTAGGTGTACCATTTATTTAAATTGAATATTTGTGGTTACATTAAAAAAAATATAAATGAATGTTACAGAACATCAGTTTATTTCTACTAAAAGCAAGGAATTAAATATTTAAATATGTATGCTCTTGGGTCGGTAGTGGGCGACGTTTAAGTCCATTATTATAAGGCATATTGTCCGGTTCCAAGCCACTACCAAGGAAAGTGTTGACGAATTGAGAGAGACAATTTTTTTCCAAAGATCAATAGTGGTTAAAATATTTTGATATATTAATCGCGCTCATTTCATTAAAAATTGGTTTATTTACGCGAAAGTTTCGTAACTTTGACTTTTAGTTAAATTTTTTATAACCGTGCGCACTAGTGCATAACGGTTGTTTTGAACTGTCTCAAGCTATTGAAGTATATATGTATACATATATATTTACAAAACATTAATATACCAAAATGTTCAGAATAAAAATAAATGGGTTAAACCCATCTCACTAAAAACTCCTACACTTTTATTTTATTTTCAAATATTTTTCAACCTACTATATTTCTAACTAAAACATGAAATTTAAAAACTCGAGCAAACTCACTGTTATTCCATAAAGCTTAAAGTTGACAATTTTTGAAAAAAAAAATTGTAAGAAAATTTTAAAATTTTGTTAAATGTTGTATTCCAAAAATGGTTAGAAAACCAGGAGTTGCAAACTAAAATGTTTCAAATGTGTTTTACAAATTTATAACCTCCCATGTTTTTGTCTAAAAATAGGTGTCTCGAAATTGGCTTTTGAAAAAAAAAATCAGAAATGCATTTTTCAATTGATATCATAACATAAAAAAATTACGAAAAAAAATTGCACGTGCAAAAGTAAAACCGTGCCCGATTTGGTGTGGAATACCCCGTATATATTTGCAAATATTTAAAAACAAGTGGGAGCATGAAAGTTTCTACAAAATGTGATTCATTTTCAATATTGAAATCTCTTTTCATTCAAAATACTTAACGCTTTTATCCGCCTTTTGTTATTATTTTTATTTATTTTTTTTTTAAGACGTGCATCCCTGACCTTGTTTTCAGTATTTTTGGCAATGCAAAAACCTATTCTTTAAAACGGGTATATTTTCGAAACCTAGGTTAGGTTAGGTTGAGGCTGCTGTTATTCCATATTTCTTGCAAATAGGCACTTTAAGGCCAACTAGGCCATTTTGAGAGGACATAGAAGAATTGATCGCTTACTACGTCCTTTCTTACCGTCCCGCAATTTTAAACCATTGTTTGGTTTTTATAAAATGTAGACATCTTCGGACGCTTTCAGAGTCTGCATGTGCTAATTAGGGTAAGAAATGTTTTCGAGTGAATCCCTCTCGCATTTTTGTAATAGCAGAATGTGACAGCTGCAGCAAAAGTCGTTGAAGGATAAAACCATCCTTCTAAAGTGCAACTTCAGCGGAGAGTAATCAGTTGTAATGCCGGCCAATGAATTGATAATCGAATAACCCAGAATTTCTAGCACCAATGCTTGGTTATTTTTTCTTCGCATTTTGAAAAAAGCTCATCTAATCTGATACTTATGTGAATACAAGCGGGTGGCTGCCTCCTGGGTCTACTTTGTTAGTTGTAGCTGGGTCCCCTTAGTAACCAGCTCCTCTGCTGCACAGTTTCCGAGGATGTCCCTGTGGTCAGATAGCCATACCACAGAAGTGGTTTAGAGCTCTCCTGCATTACATAGCAACCTTGTAGGTAGTAATAATGGAATTTAGAGATGTACTTGTAACTTGAGCGTAAGAATAGATTATGAAGACAACTTGTGTTCAAATTTATCCAGAACTTTCTAAGAACTTTCTGAATAAGTGGATAAGCTGGATTTGAAATATCTTCATAAGTACCGTCATACAATGTTTTAATAATAACTCAGTGATGTCTGGTTAGGGTCATTGTACTGTACTTGGGGTATTATAACATTGCTTTTCATCGCACAACGTTTAGCTAAATTGGTTGGACCCTTTTTGTATATGCCTCTCCTCTGCTGGGGTCGGCTAAGACAGATACGAGTATATATGGAATACGAATACACGAAGATTTGTTTATATTTAAATTTTAGAAATATTTTAAAGATATTATCTATGCCTCTTAAAAATTATCTAAAATGATATAAAGCTGTAGGCCCTCCATTCTTCCGCGGGGTCTGACTCGATGATCGTCGATATATTTCAGAGACGCACCGTCAAAACCTAGAAGTTTTAAACAAGAGTTACCACAGTATGGCGTCCTTTCCCCGGTATTGTTTACTCGCTATATCTTGAAGCTCCTTCAGTCACTCAAGAGAGTTTCCATATTCTCATATGCCGACGATTGTTCGATTATGGCATCCGGCAATGCAATTGATGGCTTGAGCGCGACGGTGGATGATTATATTTTGTTGTTGTTGTAGCGGCTAAAAACGTCCTGTGACGAACGGACTCACCCATAATCATTGTCGTCGAACTCATCTAGGGGGAGGCTTAGGAAATGTGCTGTTTCGGCGGGGCGGACCAAAGGGAGAGCGGGGTTAGATGAGTTGATTTGAGGGGGCATGTGAATAGGTGTTTGGTATCATGCGGAGAACCGGTGGTGGTAGTGGATGTCTCTTTGTGAATGTTGCTTAGGACCCACCGGTACGCCTCTGGATTCAGCAGTTGTGTTACATGAAGCTGGATCTCGTCCTTCACTTCGAGGAGATACTTCTGATGTGCCTGGGAGGTAGCTCATCTGCGAGCAGATGCCTATTTGTGTGCCCCAAATGGGGACACCCAGTAAGGAACTGCTTGCTGAGCATGAGGTTGTGCTCCTTAATGTGGTGTAGCTGTTTCTCAGGGACATCAGCAGGTACTTCGCTACTATGCGGAGTGCGGCATTCTGGCAGGTCTGCAGTTTCATTCATTGTGTCCTACTGGTTCCCGGTTATCTCTCAGCCCCTACTCATTTCTTCACTGAACGGAACCTGATTCTTTCACCCATGAAGCCCTCGTTGCCCTTATTTGCCACCAGGACCCTATCGCCTGGGACTAGTAAAATCCAGTGGACGAAATTAAGAGGATGCCTTCTAATATCGACTATAAATAATTTACACCGCGAGGTTTCAATGCTGGCGGTAAAGGGAGCTCTTCTAGCAGTTGCTCGTTAGATGCCACTGTCCAAACGGTATCCTAGGTGTAGCAGAAGGTATCTTCTAGAACTATTGGGCCAGGTGCAGCCACACACCATAAACATACTGAACGCGACTGCATACGGACTGGTCTTAAACGACATTCTCTCCAACAACAATAGCAGAGCAGGAGCTATAACTACCTCGTGAGTGACGCGTCACTCTGGTTCAACTACGATCTGGATATTGTAGCAGGCTTAACTCCAACCGATCCAGAATCAATTCAGGCTTTCTTAACGTATGTCCGGCTTGTGAAAATTCCAAGCGCAATTTCAATCACCGATTGAGCTACTATCTCATCAAATCCGCCTGTTTCTTTGGCCTCCCAATAGTCTTGACCGATCTTGCAGGGTATGTGTAACCGCTACAATAACAAGAAGAACAACCCTCAATTTTTAAAGCAATATTTAAAAGAAACAACACACACGCTAAAGAAAGAGGCATAAGCAACATTTAATGAACTGTCATAACTGTTTCACTCTTTGAAAATAATGAAAGAGTTAAATTTCTCAGCTAACTTAACTGCCGACAATCAACTTAACAAACTTAGTGGTGCAAGGAATAAATGGACGAGACTTAAAATGAAAGAAAAAAATTACCACAAAACACAGTTAAGCGTACAAAATGCCCATGAAATATTTATGAATGCAAATTATTGTTGTTAAACATCAATATAGTGCTGTGCATAAAAAAAAACTAGCACGCATTTATGTCTAGCTGTGTATATAAAAGAAATAAACTGTCGTAAAAAAATAATAGAATGACAGTTGGCGAGTAAATTATCTAAACATTTCAACTACAGACTTAGTTGAACATAAAACTAAGCAACAAAACACAAAACTATAGATAGTCATACAAAACTACAACGTACAACTGTTGAATAGACAGAATAGGCAGAATAGACACAGAATAAGTTGAAAGGCATAAAATACGAGTCCACAAGTTTTGTAGGCAAACAAACTGTCGCCGTTCAACTAATTCACCCTATTACGTATCTCTCTCTCACTCTCACTCTCCCTCTCTCGGCCAGGGTATCGTTAGCTTTGCTTGTTGCTTGCAGCGCTTTGAATTTTTCATGAAACTGTATTGTTTGCGGCCTCTTTATTAAGCACAATTGACGTACGTATAGCATATAATTTTTATGTCTGCGTATGCAGTGGTACAACTAACTATGAATATTTGCAATAAAACGACATGGCGTATGAGCGATAAACAGCGAAGTTGTTAAACTCACTTGATATGCCGATACTTAATACGAATGTTTTTCTTTGTTTACTTTTTTATTTTACTTGCTGTTTATTTGTTTGCTTTTATTGGTAAATGAACATATCAATGTTGCCGAATAATCGTAGAGCATTAAATTGGCTGTCAGTCAAATTTGTGGCATGCAACTACAAATATGTACCAGCTACAATGCCACCGTTGAATTATCTGGCTAAGAATTTTTGGCGTGTTAAACAATTGAAATGTTTATTTATACATAGCATGCTTTCATGCGTTGCTTTCTAAGTTTTCGTATACTTACAGAAGACTTTTTGAAGCCAAAAATGCGGTTTCAATGAATTTAAAAATAATGAAGTCGACTCTAAAGTTAGTAGCAAGTTTTTTACATAATTTTCAATGTGATTACTGCCAAAAAAAAATAGCTGTAGCTAACCTAAGCATCAACTTTATCTCGACTATGACTAAAGCAACAGCACAAAATGTATGGATTTTCTTTTGAAAATATAGTATGCACTCATACATACATACTTACTTATTTATTTTTTCCATGTCTTTTAAGTCGGACTATGGAAGCATTTCTAATCTCTCCTGCTGCGTACTTTTCTAATATCATCAATATTGGACCATAAGGACGGGTTTTGTAAAAAATCGATTCTAGGCCCACCTAGCGGATCAATTTTCCATATAAGTATTTCTCATCATTTGTGAAAAATCGATTCTAGCGCCACCTAGCGGATCAATTTTCCATATAAGTATTTCTCATCATTTGTGAAAAATCGATTCTAGCGCCACCTGGCGGATCCATTTTCCATATAAGTATTTCTCACCATACTCTTGTTATACGTTTCTAATTTCATCAAAATCGCGTTTGTTTTTCATAGAAGTATTTTCTCACCAAGCCTTTGTAATATGATCTGTAGCAGAGCATAAATACGAATTTTCTGAATATATCCAAACAGATTCTCGCGCCACCTAGCGGATCCTTTTTCCATATAACTATTTCTCGCCATACTCCCCTTTCTAATTTCAACAAAATCGGATTCTAAATACAGATTTTTTGAATAGCTCACCTCTAACACTACCTTGCGTTTCTTTTGTATACTCCTCTTCTGGCCTGCCTTTGCGAAGTTGATATTCAAACACTTTGGCTGTCACTTTATTAAAGCCCCCAAAGAGCTCTCAGGGATGAAAATCAGCAGCTTGGGTTCCCTTCAAAATAATAAGTGGTACCTCAACGGGGTATTTTTTTATATACATATCTATCTGAGCTCCCTTGTCTGGGCTACCACATAAACTTAACCTAGCCCAACAAAACCGTAAGAACTTAATGGCGCTCATTCAAATTCAAAAGATCATTATACTTGTAGAATTATGCAGGACTTCCTAAAGTTGTTGAGATTAAAAAGTGCGCGATGGAATCAGTCTTAACTCTTTTGCACAGCAAACAATTACTTCACTTTTTTTACTCGCTTAGCTTGTTGAAAGCAACAGACGCGTTCGATTCGCTACTTCTCTGCTCGCTTTTTCTGAACTCTGTTCGCAATCGCGAGTGCGGTGATACCTCATTAAACTGGTCGTACTCGTTACATTCAATGCTGCAGATATTAGACCAGTTTTAAACGGCGCCGAAATGACGATCATGTGCGCGCACATGCTTTCACTTTTGGCACATATTCATCGTTTGTGATGCGCGAACATTACATTGATTTAAAATTATGGTAATGCTAATTTATACCAGATGCTTCATCGATTCGCCTCGCGCTACCGGATGGCGAAACGATCGTATTCTGCCAAATTTTTCCTTTTTTTTTATTTAGCTTTTCACTGAGTTGAGCGATCTATTATTCGCCTTAGAATTTCACTCAACTTCATACAGATTTAAAATAATTTTCTAAAAAAAATAAAAATAGATCCTGGAATGAAAAAAATGGCTGTGAAAATTCAAAAAGCAATGGCAACTGGATGAAAATAATTAAAAAGACAACAATTTTAATCGAATCTACGGCTTCTAAGAATTTCGCTAATATCCACAGAATATGTGAATTACCAACTGAAGCAGTACTTTCAAAAGCAAAGTGTGCAAAGTAAACGAAACTTTATGCAAAACAAGAAGAAAATCAAGTTAGTTCACAAAACAGCAATCAAAAATAAAGGCAACAAATGAAATACGAAATTAGTATGAAAGTTGGAGCATTAAGTAGAATGAAAGTAGACTTGCAACACAAAACTTTTTCAATTCAAATATAAACCAGAAGAAAATGAACAATGCGTGGAATTCAACTGTATACTAGAAAATGTTAAAACAAAACAACTGAGAAATCACTCAATTAAATGCCAAATCCTTGAGGGCGAGTAGAAGTAAAGCGTGCAACATGAAATATATAAGCAAGCAACAAGTACACACACAATTCAAACAATAAAACTTCGTACTGTACTTCCGAAAAGCAACTTCAAAACAAACAATCACACAACAACAACAGCAACAACAACAACTATGTACAACTACAACTTGGCGCTATTGAATCGCAACTGAACAAAAGCCCCAGACAAGCCATACAACAATGATAGAGCGAGCGAGCGAGCGATGGGTAGTACTTAGTAGGAGCACTTCCTTGCTTTATGCCACATTCAGGTGGCCCAATGCCAACCACCAAACATTTGGTGGCGCAATCAAATTGTAGTGGAGCAGCAAAAGTAGCAATAATGCTGCTAAAAGCCACAAGTGCCACAAGTAGTATGTACATTTAGTTTTATGCATGTGTGTGTGTGTGTGTGTGTTACCGGAACTGCCGGTTCGCTACTCTAAGAGCATTTGTCAAATTTATTTATTTTCCGGCACACATATAAATATGCACAGTATGCTACTTAATCATTTTGATAGTCACTGGCCGGAGCCTAATGTTTTAGGAAATTTGGTGCAGCTGTGCGGCAGCAACTGGAAACTAATAACATATAGAGTTAAACGATGTGATTCCGGAGAGAATAAAAATTTGCTGAAAGTAGCGAGAATAAAGTGCTGGGCAAATTTTTTTCTTTACCACATTGGGAAGCTTGAGAAAATTGGATTGCTGTGATTGAGTCTGTATTTTCTTGATAGAAAGTAATAAATCGATGATATTATGGTTACAAAAAGCAAAGAAAGTAATGTTGGATAATTTTTTCACTGGCTTCAATATTGAAATGTTCATCGGTCGTTTATCAGCTGTAAGCTTACAGTAGTGTGCATTGATTGATAATCTAGCATGGTAATTGATAATCTCATATGTTAAAAAAATCAAACAAAACCGAACGCATATGTATGTTCGTTGGGCTTATTTAAAATATATTTGTTAAATTGCGTATAAATAAATTACCAAAAAAAAAAAACAATTAAATATGGCAATATAAATCAAAAGTTTATTTCTCCAAAGAAGTAGATAATGCAACTAAAAATTTCGAATATCGATGCAGCCGTTGTTCCAAATAATTAATGTACTCGTCATAAGATATTTGCATACATACATAACTACGTGAATTTTAGAAGGTTTGCTTTTATTGTTTTTACAAAGGCTTCTTCCAGTCCTACTTTTGATCTACAAATATGTGAAATTAACCACCATATAAAGAACTCGGGCAGAATTTTTTCAACTTAATTATCGAAAGTACTACGAGAGATAAGACCAATAAGATCGTTTGAAGAATCTCTTTTATAGTTTTCGATTACTGAATTACAAATAAGTATTCTTAATTAAAAGCTTGTCTATTTAGAAGTTTGTTATTTTTTACACCAATTCGCTTTCAAATACTTGGGGAAAGCACTCGCTCTTCGCTTTGCCTGACATTCGTGATACTAACTTTCTTCACCTTCGAAGTTCAAATGTTGTTGTAATTCATGATATGAGAAATGTGAAACCGGAAATAATTTACTCAGAATCCGATTATTTATTTTTTTAATTCTTCATTCTTCACATCTTTGGATTTTGAAGTGGGAAGGTTGTGATGTTTTAAAGCCAAATTCTAAGGTACTCTCATCCAATTCGGTTTGTATTTATATAAAGTTGATTTATAACTAAAAGCAATACGAAATTAAAACTATGCAAATTATACAAAAAAAGATCGACGTGGTGGCAAGGTACTTTTCGGCATTGAATTGTACCCGAAAAGCACAATCCTGTCAACTTTGTCATCACTAGCGTTAAATACATCGTCAAGGGCGCCTATATAGAGATTCCTAAAAAACCACGTTAAAAATGGCAATAGTATATTTTCAATCACAAATACCGACAAAAGCAAGCAAATGTATGGCGATGGCAATAAATGTAATCATAGCACTGTGAATAGCGATAATGATACGGGTAACAATATCATTACAAACTAAAAAATTTTTAAAACGAACGTAACAAAAACAGCTATAAAATTAACGATATTAATTACGATAATGATATCGAATGTTTGAACGCTAACGAGAGATAACCATATCGAATATTTTAACGAAAACAATAAAAATATTGGTAACGATTAGGTAACTTATAATTGCACTATGGCTAATGACGAAAAATTATTTCGTCATAAATAGTACTTTAATATTCAAACTAATTTGGTATTATTGAACACGTAAATTTATTTAGAATTTAGAAGAATTTAGAATTCATCCAAAAACCAAGCTCACCTCTCATACATATAACGCTGAATTATAAAATATCAAAATATTCGCTGCTTTACTGAATTAACTTAATACAACGCCTGTTGCTTTTTACCCGAGTTGAAAAAGAACGCTCCAACTCGGATAAAATTTCCTTTAGTTGCAAAAGCAACCCTGTACGCACCTTTCATGAAAGATGCGATTTGGTTAAGGCTATTTAAGAACGGAAAATAGTTGTGATGTCAAATTGTTTTTAGATTCAGTATATTTAAAAATTCTATAAATATAAACGCGGATTTTTAAATTTAAATTGAAATTTCGCATGTATTTTCTTTGGGCTCATTCACAATAGCGCAGTTTTTTTTACTTACCAACACTACATCTCAGGTTGGTTATCATTTGATCGAGTTGATTCAACTCGCATATTTTTGCAAGTTAGTGTTGTTGCTTTACATGCAATTCCTCATCCTACCCAGTGTTCTTTTGCAGCTCGGTTACAAAGAAACGGGACTATTAATATTAATAACTAAATTCGTTCAAATTTGGTACGAAGAATTTGATTAGGGAGAGAAATACGTGAAAATCAAAATTTTGGAAAATGGGCGTGGTAATTGAAATTTGTTAATATTTAATTAAATAAAAAATTAAGAGTATTATATTAACTGGATTTATTGCAAAAATGGAGTACTATTTATTTGAAATGAAAATATGCGTCATGCGTTTACTGTTCGGTTGCGCCCAAACTTAGATTCTTTTTTACTTTTACTTAGAGAATAAAGATTTTTTTCACCCCACTTATTCTCTACAACATTTCACGTGCAACGGCGAAAAAGTTATGAACGTACTTAGCCAAAAGCCATTTTATAACTAAAAAAAAAAGTATAGCAAAAAAATGCATCTTAAATTTGCTTTAAAGTTCCTTTGTCCAACTGGCAGACACCCAACATTTTTTTCAAGTATGTTATATATTTTTATTCACATTCTCGCCTGCATTTTATCCTAACCACATACGTTACGATAAAAATATGCTTTACATGCATACTCATAGCAAATAAATTGATTCGGTCTACACATTTAGTTAGTTGAAAATTCAGCGTTCATTCATAAATATTTTCAATGGCGCCTATTTAATGTAGCAGACAAAACACTTAAGTGGGCTCACCCACACACACAAAAATCTAAGTCAATGGCAACAATACAAAAGAAACAGCTAGATTTATTATTGCTTTTTTTTTTGTTGTTGCTTACGCCTTCGCCTTGATGACGACGAGGACATTTGCAATGTGAAGATTAGTAGGCAATGAAGCGGCTATTGTTGTCTTGCTGGCCAAAGTCAGCTCTCAGCGGGCCAAAGCGATGAGACAATGTCAATGCCAATGAGGTCAAAGGACAAGCAGACAGAACTTGTATGAATGTGGAGAAAATAGTTTTCGATTTTTAATATATGTACAGTACATTCATACATTAATATTGTCGATGCATATAGGCATTGGAGTATGTCTTTATAAATGTGTATTATTAGCTTTATTTTGTGGCGGCGAGACAAACTATTTATTCAATTGAAATCCTTGCCAATGTTGCTTACACAGTTCCATGCCATCTCCGACTGTGCGGATCACTCAGTCCTTAACTAAGCATAGGATTTAGGATTTTAGCAAGCAATATACTATGTGTGTGCTTCCCAAAAGGCTCGACTCAATGATTGATGCGTAGAAAGGTAACTCTTTCGAGAGAAATAATATAAGTGTATTAGGGAGCATCACTCCCCATATAAAAAAAATATATCGATACTGTTTTTCCATCGGCATCATTCAGTCTATTATATTTTAAGATAGTTTAAAAAAAACTATGGCAGAAAAATATTGAAATTTCCAAAAATAGTTTTCTTTCTTTTGAAAAAATCAGATTAGTGGATAGAATAACTTAAGCTCAATGAGTATGCATAAAAGAATTTTACAAACAAAATTTTAACGGCATCATAAGCATGTGATTTTTGTAGGTGTTTTGAAATCGGTCCAGCTCACCTAAATCTTAATATTTTTCTGAAATATTTTGAATGTTGTCTGCAAATATAGCAAGTTTTATAAATTTGGTGAAAAAACTGTAATTTATTTTTGGTGAGGCACCTTAATCTTCATAAGTCTATACAAGTGTAATCATTTTCCGCCATCTCTTCATTTCTCTTTTGATTATATGTACGTTTTCTCCTTTCTTAGCATTTAATCCTTTGTAGTGTGCGTGGCAAGGGATTCGCTGTAGGCTATTGCAAAGAAAAAAAGTTAGAAGGATACTTTTTTCTGAGCGCGAATTTTAGGATATTTGAGTAAAGCTTTTAAGACCTTAAAGGCAGTATGCAAGAAAATTTCAGTTATGAAACTAGAATCATACTACAACTTTTATCATAAGGTAGCTTTATCGATAACGATGCGCTCAATTATAACGATAACGGAAACGATAATACTATTATTAAGGAAAATGTTAACATATTGTGAAATAATAACAAATAATAATAAATTAATATAATGGTAATTATAATAAATTCTAGTAATAGTCTCTGCATAAATATCTAAGTTGATTTTTAATTTAGATAAAGTATGATCAGAACTTTTCTTTTACAAATAACGAAATTCCACCAAAGAAAAAAATATTATTTTTTCAGTATAGATACATATCCTTAAAAACGAAAGAAGTAAAGAAGACTGTGAGTTGTGGTGAAACCGAACTCTTTGTATTCGATGTAAGTTTTTATTTTAAATAAACTCTACTTGTTTTATGCAATAAATAATATATTTAATTAACTGGATTTTATTTTAAGTGAATTTGCTACATGATTTAATAAGATATCGAATATTTTGATTTTTTGCAATATGTCGGAATAATACAAATTGGGAACGTTGAAATGAAAATGGTGCGTGTACCAAATTTGATAGATTTTGATAAGGTATTTTCGCTGATTAATTGGTAAGCTCAGGATTAGGGTACCCTGCTTATTTCCAACATGTTTCTAACCGACCAATATCTTTCCCCAACTAAATACTGTGTCCAAAATATGAGTTGATTACATTTTTTAGCTGGTTTTTGATTCCACGTTTATTTTTTCAACCCAAATCCAGTATATCAAGTTTGATTACATTATCTTAGTTAGTTGCTAATATATAGCGTTTTTTTTTTTTTGATTTTTGTGAATGACTTTTATATGAGAGGTGTTCGTGATAAAAGAACAAAGTTTGATATAATTTGATAAAGTAGCTTCGGTGGTATTATCTAATTTTTTTGACTCAAGTCTTTCTAACTCGAAATTTCAAATTTTCGAATGTATGTACCTAATTAAGTAGAGTTTGATAGAGTAGTTTCTCAGATATACCATTTTTGCAATAAAGTGGAAAAAGTTCTACGTATTCTTTCCTCGAACCCAATCCAGTATATAAAATAAGAATAAATTATCTTTAATAGTTAGTGAAATTTCGCATTCTTTTTTATTTTCAGTAAACACCGTTATGTGGGCGTGGTTATTTTCTGATTGGTTGTGATACTTCAATATTTACCGTAATCTAACCTAATCCACAACTATCAACATTAAATTTTTTCTTTCGTCAGAACGTCATTGTGGTGAAAGTAAAGTTCTTAATAAAAATTCATCGAAATCAAAAATGATCGATTTGCCACAGATTAACGCTAATACTGTGCAATAATTTCAGGGGCATTGCTTAGATGCGAAATGATTCGAACCCAGAATGAATGTACGACGTCTTATTACAAAATTTGTTTCTGGTAAAATTAAACTTTAAGATATTTACCTGATGGTTTTGGGAGAGCTGGAAAAAGAGTATAAATTCAATTCTGAGCAAAATATCACTCACTATCAATTGTTATACTCAAATTCCACTTTTTTTTTTTTTAATTAAGATATGTGGTCATTTTGTGCTGTTTACAGCTAGTTCATTTTTAGAGTCATCAGAAGAGTTAACTGTTCATGCGAGCCCTAATAACTGTCGCTCCCAATTTTCTATGACAAAACGCAAAGCTGAAGTGAAATTTAAAAAGAAAAATTATTTTATTTATTAATTACTCTATTGACTTGCATTAAGTATGCTTAGTTTTAAATATTTCGCCTTTTCACATAACTTCTTCGGGAATTTCGTCCCGAATTTGCACTATTTCTGAACAATTCTTGTTTTATGAGTCGGGGCAGAATTTTGTTAGAATCAATATGGGTGATTGCCAAACAGCCTGGCTAAGTGAGTAGAGAAATATTTTACGTAATTTTAACGCATTTGTCAATGAAAATCAGAGGCAGCCTTTTTTCGCCCAAACCATAACAGCAGTGATTTTTTGATACCTTTCGATTCATTTTTTAACAGCTAAAATATCGGACATACTTGTTACACAATATCATAATTTGCGTGTTGCCAAATGCAAATCCTTGACTATCTCTCTTTTTTATGTCTTAACTCACAAATTTTCAATACGAGTATCAACTAATTGAACTGAAAATAATTAATTTAAAGTAAAATCAAAATATATGCGGCAATAAAAACTTGTAGCGGTAAAATGTCATCTATTATTTGGTTCGTTATCACGAAGATTCAAACCAGTGTGACAGCGGCCACATTGTAGAATGTAGAAATGTTGGAAAATTTTAATCAAGGCTACACACTCAAATTATATACATACATATACTAGAATAATCATTTATTAATTTCTCTTTGCATATGTAAGGAGAAAACATATTTAGGTTTCCGTCATATATAACGGGTGGCAACCCTCTCAAAAATATAGACATGCACCTTGTCCTTACCTAGACGAGCATTTATATTTGAATACTTTATATCCTTGTGTATAATTTAATTAAGTGGGACTTTTAAAACATCCTGGTAATCCTTTTCAAAATATACCTATAATTTTACGCCAGGGGAAACGTATGGTTTGATACCTATATTTTACTATATCATATAATTTGTGTATAATTTAATCAAATTCGACTTTTCGACCGGTGGCAACCCTCTGCAAACTATAGCTAGCTATTTAATAAACCTTCGCCTCAGCGTAACGAACCGTTGAACGTCCATATTTATTATTTCATACAACTTGTGTATAGTTTGATTAGATTTGATGTTTCAAACAGGTGGCAACCCTCTGCTATATGCTATAAACCTTCGCCTCAGCGAATCAACCACTTTCGCAACCATACTTTCTTATTTCGTACAACTTCTGTATAATTTAGTAGCATTTAAATGAATTCGATTTCTTAAACAGGTGGCAACCTACTCCAAAATAATTTAAAATTGTGTAAGGAATCATTCAAACGGCATCAAAACATTGGATTAAATTTTTCCTACCATCTGATTCCTTTCACAATTTTAAATTATTTTGGACAATTTTGGTTTTCTAAATAAAAGTCTCTGCCTAATGCTCTCTGAAAAAATGTGTTTCTGAGTTTTATTTTTCTGAATTCATGTGAGTTACCCATATTTTCTACATGGTATCAATTGGTATTGCTGTTAATTTTAATATCGGTTCAATATCGCTCTCTACGCCAAAAGCAAAAACATTTAACTAGCAGCTGCCGATCAAATTATGTGCAATTCGCTTCTAAAATTATAGCTAGAAGTTACAGCTACCAGATGTCAAAAGGAATAATTTATGCAAAAAGCTTTCTATCTACTACTCCAACCATTTTTGAAATCTGCGCACAAATCTTATGCTATCTGCTTATGAAATCCTTTTCTTTCTAACCTCATACATTTTTTTATGTATGTATGTATGTATGTGTTGGTGTATGTATGTATGTAAATGTGTAACAATTGTATATCTCGCTGATATTTATCTTGAACATAAGCTTACACCTTGGGGAAATCTGTTATCTCGTCGGCTGTCTGCCAAGCGATTTGTAGCTATGAAATATTTATAAAATAAAAATTCAAATGCCAAAAAAAGGCATTACGTTGATTTTATGATATTTACCATTTTCGTCAACACACGCACTTCAACTTTCTGCGTGCGCTTTGGCGTATACGCAACTTGCTAAATAAAATTGGAAATATTTCTCACCACCATTAAATAAAAAGAAATCATTCTTTCGTTTAACCCATGACTTCAGCCATTTCCATTTATCAAATGTGTATATATTTTACTTTATTATACTATGTGTGTGTGTGTATATAGGTAAATGTGTGTGTACAGATGTGCAACATTCGTTTGGTCTTGTTATTTCAATTCGTGTGTCTGACTTTCAGTGCTCATGATATTCGCTACAAATACATTGTGAATGTCCTAGTAAACGATTTTCTTAAATCATAAAATGCGCTAAAACAGCTGTCATGTTTTAACGCATAAAATACAATACAATAAAAAAAAACTGGTAGAACTCAGTAATGTATATAGTCGGAAATGAAAACTAAAACGAAAAGCATGTAAAATATGAGATGTGCATGATATATTTTGTGTTTGTAATTTCTTCGGTTTTAGGCCAGGAAAGTTTAATTTAGATGTAAAATTTTTAAAGAAAATAAATTAAGCTTTTAACAATGACACATTAGAAACAGCTGTCAGCTTAAAATAAAACCCACCGATATTACTGAGTTGGTCGAAGAATAAGAATGCGACAACGACTCACTAACAAAGGAGATTAAGCGAAAATGGTTACAATAATGATGACAGTAACGGAAAAATAGGGAGAAAAATAGCTTCATTAATAACCGAATATTTTCGATTAGATTTTCATCTCGAATTTGAGATGACCAATTTAACTTTTCGACTTCATTTTCCAATGTCCATGTGACCTATGCCGGGGGGACTTCGGTATTTTGGATCGTTATTTTCTCGTAAAATTCAATTAATTCAATTTTGCGATTCCCACCGCATTTCAACAGACTTCAATAAACCTCTTTGGTATATTATGACCATCTTTTCTGCATTGAACTTACCGAATCCTCTTGATATAAAGCATCCGTGCACATCGACCCTTATAAGAGTTTAAAACTGCAAAAGGCGAGTCATCGTTTCTACAATCTTGCTCTAATTCTTTGTAGCCCATTTTAAATAATTTTGCACTTTTGCACATGCTTTTCTCCCAATAGCGATTTTGAGATGCGATAATTTTTCTCAAGCTTGCTTCAGATTAATCTTGGCAGTGCTATCAAACAGTTGGACTATCGCCTTATCCACCTTTTTTTGTGGGATTCTTTTTCTGCCTCTCTCTGGCTCATTATTATCTTTTCCGCACTCTTCAAATAGGCTAACCCACTTTTTCACAAGTGATACTGATGTTTTGGTATATTTCCGTATAAATATATTTTGCGATTTGTTTTCGGGGCACGTGGCCGCTTTGCCAAAAATACTAGTTCCCTAGTTGCCAAAAATACTAGTTAAAACCCGCACTCATTTTTTCTTATTCAACACACAAAGCAATCAGAATGTGAAGCGGTATATTTCATACCAGAAACAATGTAACGTTAGCCTCGTCTTTATAAATTGGGAAAAAAATATGAGCCACACTTCATTTCGAAAGGCGCTATATAACACCAAAGTTAGAAATAGCGAAAACGGTTACGATAAATATCGACAGAAATCAAATTAGTGGTGCCTATAATGATAACAGCAAAAAAAACAATAAGAATAATTATAGCTGTAACTATACCGATAACGATAAGTATTAACGTACATACAATGCTAATGATTCTTTTAACAGAAACGATAAATAAATTAAATTCGACCAATATAACGACATATAATCGATATCAATAACAATTTTGGTAGCAAAAAACGATAAGTTTATTGCCAAAGATAGCTTTGTAGTAAAAATAATGATATATATAGTGATAACGATAACCCTAAAGACAAAAAATTACGATTAATATAACGATAACAACAAAACTAGATAGCAACAATAGAAGATAAGGATGTCGATGACAATAACAGTTTTGTCACCTATAATGATAAATATATAAGTAATGACAGCGATAACACTTACAGAACAATAACACCTAGATTATACAGATACATTTTACGATAGCAATTATGGCAATGACAACGATTATAATAACAATAACAACAAACATAATAATAACTGTTAAAATAACGATACGATAACAGCGATTACAATAATCGTAATGATAATGATAAAAATAAAAATAAAAATATCGATACACATACATATATCGATAACGATTAAATACACATGATGACCAGAAATACGATAACAACGAAAAATATAATGTTCACAATAGTTATGCATATATATTTTACGATAACAACAACGGTTATGATAACAATAACAGCAACAATAACCAAAAATTAAACTATAACCGATAAAATAATGGCATCGATAGCGATAACAGTTACGACAACTTTAACGACAAATAGAATGACAATAACAGCGCATACAATATCTATAATTCCGCGATATATTTATTTATACAGTTAAAAATTACGATGACAATAATTATAATGATAACGATTCAAATAAGAATAACGATATGATAACGATAACATTATACACGAAAATAAAATGTTGATGGAAAAAACTATAACGATATATTTTCATGCCTGATGTTTATCGATAACAAAAGTGTTAACGGTATATATGATCATACTGGCGGAGATAAATATGACGATATTATTAAAAAGGTCGATAGTGATAGAAGAACGTTATCGGTAGTGGTAACAATAACAGAAACGAAGCCTGGAAAGAATAATTTCACCAATAAGAAGAATTTTGATAATGTTCTTAAATTGAAAGTTAACGTCAATATGGATTAATAATTTTACTGATTTGTATTCTCGATTGTAGTAAATATAATGATGGAAGCCCAAAAATTAAACTCGAAAACCAGGAATTACCAATTTTTGTTAATATTTTTTTTTTAAGTATCACATCATCTAAACGGGTATAGTTTTTAAAACCAGTTATTTGAACCAAGCCAAAATTGAAAATAAATATTTGTGTTCAGATGAAATTTCAATTGTTATAAAAAACTAATCAAAAATTATGATAGCCCGATTTTGTTTTAAGAAAAAAGGAAGTTTAAAAATAGAAATTAATTTCTAGCAAAGGAGATTCCCATTTTTAGTATAATAACTTTTACAATCCTCCGTGATAAAGTTATTTAGATTAAATGGGGTATTCAAAAGTAAACGTTTTCATTAAATTATAACTATTATAACTAACAATATTTCTAGAGCATACGTTTGTACGAAAATGCACGCATTATGCCTGTTCGTCATCTAACTCTCACGCTCGTAGCGTCCATCAAGTCCTCACTGCCGCTTGTTTTTTTTATATTTTGCTTTTATTCTTTGTTTTTTTTTTTTGTACTCTATAACTATCTAATTTTACTCTCTAGCTTTATCCTTCTAGCTAAGTATTTACCAATAAATTTTTTGTTACCTTTTCTACCGCTAAGCTTTATGTTAATTTTCCATCAGTTTTCTCACCTATTCCCAGGCCCATCAGATGCCGCACAAATGGCAGCATACCTCCTTCCTGTCACCGATGTTTTGCGATCATTGCGGCTCGCTGCTGCATGGCATCACCCACAAGGGGCTGAAGTGTCGAGGTAACTTAAAGTGTGGTTGTCCCGCGTATAGTGCAATAAAAAATGCGTACACGCTTTTGTCGAAAGTTACGTGTTTGTAGTGGCAAAGCGGACGCCGCCTTTTTTCCTACTACTACTTTTTTGTTCTTATTTAGTTACGTCGTTTTTCTACTTACGTCTATCATTTTGTGTAGCACTTTTCTACAAGCACCTTGTTCTACTATTTACTTCTTCTCTTTTTTTTGGTTTGCCTGTTTCTTGCTATATTTTTCGTTGGTTGTTTCTTGTTAAAACTTTCTTCTTACTATTAAATATTTCTTTATACGCCTATCTCTTTTTCACTAATTGCTCTTTCTTTTTGGTTTTTTGTTCTTTGACTACATACTACTACTGTCTTGTCTGTTACTTAGTTGTTGTTTTTTGCTCCCGTTTTTTGCAAACCATTTTCTACTTAAGACTTTTGTTCGCAATGAATTTTCGAACTCTATTTAATTCAACTTGATTTTTTTTACTTCTTAATTTCTTTTGCGCCACGAAAGGCATTGTTTGATTATCAATCAATTAAAATACACATACAACAAGGTAGTGCAATGCAAGAGTTTAATTGTACTAGTAATGCCCCTTAGTTTAGTCTTAGTGAAATTTTTTTTTGAATTTTTTAGGAAGGATATGCTGATTCCTTAGTTCAAAAGAAGGTAAGCTATTTTTTTTGTATAACTATAAGGAAAAAGTTTTTATGAATATTCTCAAATATTTGAAGGACCACATAGAGTAAAATTAAAATATTAATAGAATCTAAGTGTGAAGTGCCAATAATTAGGAACCTTAGAGCGTATGGACTGTGGCAATAAAGACTAACAGAAATTGTCGTTTTTGAATTTTATAAACAACGTGAGTACAAAACTAATTTTGCTGTTAAAAAAGGGAGCAAGAAAAAGTTCTCTGTAAAGAAAGGAATCGTTGGAACTCACAGCGACAAGAAAAAAACAAAGCTGATTCAATCTCAGAAAGCGTTAATATCTGCAATCGATCGGGATGCTGAGGTAATGCTACTAATGAATTTAAAAGATCGCAGCGCAAAAATAACGGTCGACTACTAGGCTTTCTTAATACATCAATTACGGCATGCTATCTTAAAAAAAAAACTCGAGGAAAACAGTCGAGAGAAGTATTGTTACTTCCTGAGTGCTTCCACAGTGAGAGAATTTTACTTGAATTTCGCGTGAAAGGGCATTGGCTTTATTCTAAAGCTGTTTTATTAAGAATAGAAATAAACAAATAAATTAGTATATAAACTTCATTACCGGGGTAGAAAATTAAAAGCAAAATTTGTTTGATTTTTATTGAGTTGCTTATTTTTTTAATTCGCGCCATAACTACCTAAGCAATTTTGGCCGAGTTCAACACCACCAAGTGAATCTAGTTCTTTTTCATCAAGTCTTTCCGCAGCAGACGAGGTCTTCCTCGTCCTTTGTCACCACCAGTGGGCACCTCATTGCATACTTTTAGGACTGGAGCATTTTCGTCCATTCAAATATGAGAACTAGCCAACGTTTCCAAGGGATCTTTATTGCATGTACTATGTCTTTGTCCTTATAAACCTCAAACAATTAACCGCTCAATCGTCAATTCAATTCAAGAGACCTAAATCTTCAAAAGTTTTCTAGAGATCATTTCGCAGCAATGATCAAATTAAAAATCCTGAATTCGAAGAATCCATCTCTCGCAACCTGTAAGAGCCATTTGCATCATACAATGCCACGGGCATGATGACGAGCTTTTGTACGCAATTGCCTACTTGACCCAAAGTAGAGCTTTTTGGCTAGGGAAATTCTCCAATAGATTTCAAGGCAGAGATTATTGTTGGAGGTATCGCTGGTTCCAAATAAACAAAGTCCTTTACGTTTTCAAAATTGCAAATATCGTTGAATGTTTTTTTGAGGCGGAACTTGGTTTTACCCACGTTCACCTCCAGAACCATTCACTTCACTTCTTTATCCAGCTTGGAAAATGTAGAACTAACGGCGCTGTTGTTAAGGCCAATGAAGTGGATATCATCGGTATTCGCCAGCAGTTGAACGCTCTAACGAAAGTTGGTGTTTGACCGGTTTAATTCTGCACCTCGAATTATCTTTTTCAGAATAAGGTTAAAGAAGTTCCATGATTGGGAGTCACCCTGGTGAAACCATGTGTTTGGTATCAAAAGGCTCGAAAAGGCATGTCCAAATTCTGATTTTATATAGCCGTATTAGTTTTGCAGCAACGAGAGATGCTAGCGCTAAAGAGCGGCGGGCGCATATCACCGCGCGTACGGCCGAACGTTGCACGTTGCTCGTTGCTACTAGAGAATAATAACACGCTATGGTGAGCTCCAAACGCTGCATCATGACGTTCAAGACTAAATAACTCTTTTCCAGATTGCGGGCCATTTTTTCAAAACGGAATATTGCTTAGCGTGAAATGTAGTATATATGGTTTTTTTTTATGTCGAAATATGGCGCAGAAGACATTTTTTCTTCAATTTGTAATAAACAAATATATGACTCAGATTCAATTTTTTTATTCGGAAAATATTACACGTAATCTATATTAAATGATGATTAAAATGGCGGTCGAATTATCTAAATCGGTCTGATAGATCGTTCGTAATTGATCTTTGAAAAAAATTTTTTTAGAAAATCCAACTGGGTTTTTGTTTGCATCATTAATGCCTACAGAAAAAAATGAAAAAACGAGCAAAACTAGTTTTTCACCGCATGCAGGTGATCCGTTTGAGAAATTCTGAAATACACAAGGGCGCTCCGCATATTTCCCTCAAATTTTTAGACAGCGGCCTTTCAATTCGATCTAAGTTAGATTTAGATCCTGAACCCTAAACTAGTATCCCACACGCCTAAAATGGTTGCATTACTACTGTTAAAATGAAGTACTTTATTTTCTAGGCTTAATTTGGTTTTAGAGATGATAATTAGTTTATTTCTGCAAAATCATTCAGTTTTTGATTGAAATTGAGTGCACACTAAGTATTGCTGAATTTCGAGGGCAGTGTTTCCTTGTATAAAATAAATATACGTACACAAATTTTATAACTCGTGCCAACCATAATGTACAAAATGAATAAAAACAAACAGAGACAAAGGCGAACAGTTTTTCATTAGCTTTTGTGCATCCACCGCTGTAACGCTGCCGAAAGAACGTAGATTACAAATAAGGTGCATGCCATTTCGTTTCTTATGGCAAGAATTGTTAGCTTATTCTACGCTAAACCCTAATTTGATCAAATTGAATTCTAATATCAATCTTACTTACTTACTTACTTAATTGGCGCTATAATCGCTTAAGCGATTTTGGCCGAACTTCTCCGAACTTCTTCTACACCGAACGGCGAAAGTTTTTTTGTTTCATGGCAGAAAACAATTTTGATAATTTTTTGATGTTACTTGCCCCGGCAAGATTCGACCCCATGACCCACCGAATGAAGCGTGCACACGCTACACACTCTGCTACGGCGGCCGATCATAGAACGTAAATTTTGTTTTGGTACAGTAAAATAAAATTAATTAAATTTAAAATAGTTTAAAATAATAAGTTCTGTTTTATTACAGTAAAGTAAGCTCAACTATAAGGTTAGTGGAACGGTGAAAGTATGCAACTTCTTTATTTTCTAGGTTATTTGTGCTGCCTATGAAAACAAGCGTAGAAATGGCCACTCCCACCGTTCCTCTAACAGAAACTCACGTCCAATTTCACCATACCGGAACTAATTTGACTTTTATTGATTGACATTGGAATCTGATTTTATCCAATTGGTTTCTGGTGTGATGCAATTGGACGAAAATTCCAGCCACTGGAAACAAAACGCCATGCAACTTCTTTGTAATCTCTCTACGCTCGCTATCGAAATTATCGTGGCAATCCTTTGTTCAGCGTAAAAATTTAAAAATCTTTCAAATATCTTGGTTTGTATGTTGTATTCAGAAAAAAATTTGTATTCCATCGTTTTCCATCGTTAAGTACACGTTGCTTGCTGTTTCATTCTTTTTTTCTCTATGCTACGTATTTTGTCTCAACTATGTAGTGAAATTAGTTTTTACTGTTAATTTGCGATTCGTCGCCTAAGAAGTTTCACTTAAAAGATATGTGTGCTCATTTTTTGTTTGTACACCTTATTTAGGGCACCAGTACTGCAAAAGTAAAGCGGCTGCCGTAGCCGAGTGTTGAACGCGCTTCATTCGTTGAGTCCCGGATTCAAATCTTGACCGGGGCAAGTAACACCAAATATCATAGAAAATTTTTTTAATAGCTTGTTTATTTATTTATTCAGTAATGTCTAACACTAGTTCAGAACAGACATTTAAGATTAAAATATAGTAACAATCCAACATCTTAGTATATATGGAGTTTTATAAAATTTATATTAAAACTCAATTAATGAAACTTAATGTATATAAAACAATTGTGTAGTATCCATCTTATCTTTTACAAAGAAAATAATTTTTTAACTGCGTTTGAAATAATTGTTTAGTACCAGAAAGGTTGAAATCAAAAAAAAATTGAGAAATAGTTAAACTCAGATAACTATCTAATGATTGGAGCATTAGCACTATATACTTTCTTGCAAAAGCCAATACGAAAAATGTTGAAACGACGAAAATTTCTGCAAGGAATATTAAAATCTAATCTTTCTAGTAGAGTAGGGCAGTCTGCCATGAAAAAATTTCTAACCAAAATCATTTGCCAACATCATTTGCCATTCGAAGTCGGTGTAAAACTGTAGGCTCCTCAATTTGTCTTACAATTTCAAGATGCGCTCCACAAATTGTAAGAAAAGTTCGGCCAAACAACAAGCTATGGCGTAAACGACAAAATATTGTTATTATTATGCTGCAGAGCGACTATATTTCGATTCAGTAGGAGAAGAGGGTTATTATTTTCAAAATTTGTTGGCTATTTATATATGATGTTAAAATACTAACGTTTTATTTGTTTTAGTGGTTTTTCTCACAATATTTGCTTAAGATTTGAAGTCAAGCTTCATTTTTATATGTAATGTTCTAGTTTACAGATAATATTTACCAATAAGACAGGATTTGAGAGCCTTTTTATCCTATGAACTCCATTTGCACTAATAATAGTAGAGAAAAGACGAACTAAAAACTACGATTTACCAAGAACAAACGCTTTCTTTATATTATTTCCATTACTGCGGCATTTTTTACCTACCCTGAACTAAGTAGGAGTTGTGAAATCAAAATACAGGTTACAAATTAGTTTCGAAGAAAATGAGCAGGGATTTGTTCTTAGTTGTTCTTAGAAAAGAGCGTTCAGCATTCTCATGGATTATTTAGTAATTATATTTTCAAATTAAAAATTAAAATTTGTAATTTATATTTGCGAGTGTTTTCTTTAAATTACAAAATTTAAGCCCCGTACATGGAGAATGCAAACCACGGCATAGAAAAAGCTGACCAGTGTTCTCGACATTGGCGGCCATCTCTTTTATAGGAGCGGTTTATTTTAGCAACGTGCTTTGCCATTTCACCATCATCTCAACAATAACTTTTGATCTCAAGGCCAGTTATTTATTTGGAAAATATTGGAAAATAATTAAAAATGGAATTATAGCAGAGATCACCAAATTATTTATACCAACTACAATTTTTGAGCTCAAGTCCATAAAAAAATTAAGCATACTTCAATTATGTGTGGAGGTAAATAGTTGGAAAGGCAACAACAGTTTACATATCCGCTTGGATCTCCGGCTGCGTACTTGCCAGGCAAGTCTGAGGTTATGGGTTCAAGCTCGGGCAGAGTCTAGAAAAAAATCTGATGAGGAGAAGTGGTGATCTATATAATTTCTACCGCTTTGACTGTTGTTGCCAGTTTTCAATATTTTCTATTACTTACTGAATAAAAAACTGGCCTTGATTGCAAAAATTATTGCTAATGTAAATAAAATTAGACCAAAAAATTATTATATGTATTCCAACATAAAAATTTAGAAAAATCTATCAAATTATTTGCTTGGAAATGGTGGCTACCAAGAGTTGTAGCAGCCTAAGCAAATCGAATTATATTGTAAATGAATTAAATCAGTGACCATAATGCAAAAATGTGCAAGTGAGACCATAGATCCAAAGTCACACATATAATTACAATTATGTATTTATTCATTTATACTACTCAACAATTTAAGAAGCTAATGTTTAAAATATGTATATTGTTCATATGTACAAATTGTTAGCCCAGGGCGTATACGTAACATTTTTGCTTTCAGAATAAAATCGCGAAACGGTAACTTTTAAAATGAGAAGAGTGAATGACAAAATCAAGAGTGAATAAAAGAAAACCATTACTTATGCCAAGACGGAAAGCAGAACCATATGAGCCGACGGCTGTTTCCTTTTTCAATTTGTATATCAAATTAAATTTTTTTCACATAACTTCATTTAAAACTTTTTTTTTGGTATTCTTGACAATTGCGTTATGTTTTTGGCAGATTTAATATGTTCAAACGGTATCTTCAAGCGCTCTTTGATTAATTACATATTTTCACTAAATTATTTATTTAGAATTTGCTAAAGGAATAAAAGAAAAAGACCGTGCCACCAAGGCGTGCTATGAATGGTCATTTTCTGCAAACGATCCATTTAAAAACAACGCCAAAGATGTGATAAATCAACATTTTCTTGTTAATTGAACAGTATTTAAAATATATTAAAACCCAATAAAATTAGAAAAAACATATTAATTTTTTTACCAACGAATGTTCGCATTTAATTCAGCACTTAAAGTGCAAACAAGGAATGAGTGAATTTGTAAAAAAAAAAAGTCATCAAGATAGCTGTGCATTTGCAATGGTCATAAAAATATCTATAATAATGTTTCTTGTATGCAAAAAAAAATATGCAAAAAAGGCACAAAAATACGCCGCCGCAAATTTTTCTAAATATTTGTGCAAACGATTGTGCGAATTCGCGAGGGAGAAAATAAAACGTATATTTTCACAACTTAAATGTGCTAAGCACGTATGCAAATTTATTTAAATGTGTGCAGAACAAAGGCGCGTATAAGTACAACATTTGCTTGTACACATTTTTCACAAATATAAACGTATACGATTTGTTCGCACCCAAGCACATGTGCACACATTTGTTACCCTAGAGACATTTGCTGTTCATTTCTGTCGAGGACAATAAAAATTCACTACCACCTTGTACTAACAAATAGCCAGCGGCGTGTTGAATATGTATTAGAAAAAAGTTTATATGTAAAATGAAAATAGGTAAATTTATAGTGAGCATTTCATATGAAATTAAGAACTTTAACTGTGAGTAAATTGAATCTGTATTCACTAGATGTAGTGGCTGAAAAGGAAAAATATAAGTACGCTTTTGTCACATTTTCACTGAATTCTTTCTAAAATATAGCGTTTTTGTATAAAATGTTTTAAACTAATTTTTATCTAAGCATGTTGAGGCAACCCAACTTTTATACTAATTGTGTGCCACTTTTTGTATCAGTGAGTTTCTCGAACTATAGTTATGTCACTTAGACACCTTTTTGAATTATACCTGTTTATACCAGTTATATGCCACTTTTCATGTCTGCTTTATATATCTGTACGATTCTTAGTTTTATAGCCACAATTATTTTAAACCAATTTTTTCAATGATGCTTATTTTCTGTAAAAGAAAACGTATGATTTTGACACCATGACTTTTTAAACCAGTATATGATTCTTTTGAAAAGTTTTGTCTGTGACACTTAGAATATTTTTTTTTTCATTATACCACTTTATACCAGTTTTTGTTTGCTACTTTTTGTACCTTTTATTAAGTATTATTTTATTAGCAATTAATTATTGAAGCAATTTTTTCTGAAATATTTGTATCTTACATAAGATAACTTACTTCTTGGTCATCTCTTCGTGTCCTGGTAGCTTTAGCTCCACGCTGTGATCTGGCGAACTTTAAATTAATGCACGTGGCAATGTAAAATATATGTACGGTAAAAAAATTGGGAGGGAATTTTTCAAAACGAATATTCACACTTCAATCCTGGGCCTTTATACCAGCTTTCATGCAACCTTATATTTATTTCGAATTCATCTTTTTTTATCTCGGAAATCTCCATTTATTTTTTTCTTCAATTTCAAAGAATTAAAAGAAAAAAAAATTAAGTTGTACCATATTTATATCACTTCAAACCTTAACTGTACATTTGCTTTGCGCAAAGAGAATATTCATCTAGAAATACTATTTTGAGTTTATACCATTTTACGACAGCTTATTAATTATCTTCCTTTTCTGGCTTAAGTAATCTCAAATTTCACGTAGAAGTATTTTATACCAATTATGACCCGTTGTTGATATTTCATACACTTGCTACTTATGACAGTTCAAGCCTTTTGTCAACACATTTAGAGAATGTACTCAATAATCTTAAGAGCTCAACAAATGACTGAGTGCCTCAAATCGCATGAATACCCACCAGTACTGGCAAGAAGAAGAGGAATTTATTATTCTGGCATGTAGAACAACTGACAGCCCAACTAACTGTCTGGCGACTTGTTACGTTGATAACCACAATAGCTGACCTACCTTCCACGCCTGCCCTTCGTTGAGTACGTGCATTCGCGTTTGCTTCCATTGCACAGCAGTTAGATGCCGCAGAACGCGGGCAAATAATGAAGCTTGTTTAGTTGGCGAGCAAAAGCAAGCGTAGTTTGAAGCTACCCTTTTGTTGTAGGAAATTTTGGTTTGATGACAAACTAAACATTAGTTGGTATGGCGAATGTTGTTGGCGGTTAGTTAACGTAGGGTCATTTGTTGTTACAACCTTTCAATTTAGCTGCTTTGTTTGTGTGGCATGATTGCCGGGTAGCTTGTTGGTTTTATTGGTTAGTAAGTTACCGCGAGCGGTTGGATAAATGGGTGGGCTCTTTTTTGTTTTGCCACTCAAGCCCTTGTCGACCTACATCCTGTACGGGGCGCATCCGGTGCTTAAGTGATTCGCAATCTATAGAAACACTGTTGCTCATTCTACCCTTTGACTTGTACACCCAACTTTCTACATCAACAAAGTAGCCCCTACATGATGGCGTTAGATGACAAAACTAATTTTGCGCATGGTTTGGCAATTTCGCTAATATGACCCATGTGTCAGAAAATATGCACGAGTGTGTGTAGCAATAGATGGTAAATACATACATGTACTAGATAGACAGCCGGGTAACGGGTTATATAAAGTTGAGGAAAATCATAAAAGGCACTGTGATGTAAATTTTGGTAAAAATAGATATGTATTTATATAATGACTGTACAGAGAAGCGGGCGAAATGCGCTTATGAAATGTTAACTTGAGTGGCTTTTTCATTGAGTTGGGTCAAAAGCAACCTGGGTACCCTTTATTCGTCATATTTTAATACCGCTCTACACGAGTATGTGAATACATACATACGTTAATATTTGGTTAATTTATGTAAATTTTGAGTACGCTATATTACTCACAAAATATATTACACGAGTACAAGCTGTGCCATAATATACTCTTATTATTTTTTCTTTTTTATTTTATCTTTTTCAAACTGGTATGCAATTCCTGAACCAAACTTTAAGTAGCATATTTAAAAAGCGGGCATAAAACTGGTATAAAAACTGGTATAATTTTTTGAAATGGTATAATTAAATAAATAATAAAATGAAATATGTAACAAAAGTTGTATTAGGTGAATTAATTTGAAAACCTGAAGTTTATTAAAACTTCTGATTTAAATTCGTATTGGGCTTTCCATTATGGGCGAAAGTGTTTTAAAATGTTAAACATAAACATGAAAAATATAATTTCAATCAATTAAAAATAGTAGCATGTTAATTTCGAAAGTTTGTGCAATATAAAATCGCTTGAAAGTACGGATTTTAAATTATTACGAAAACATTTAATGGTATATTAACATAAAAAATAATTTATTGATACTCAAGATAACACAACCCCAAAACCGGTTTGTCTCCAAACCTAATTTGCCGTGCGGAGCGTCTGCGCTATGTGCTGTGGAGTTTTTTAGTGAAAATATGAAAATCTATTAAAGTCATTATATTTTGAAGTGTTTTTCATATTCCAGCTTTTATGTTAATATTTTACACCAGGATTCAATTGCTAATTGAGAGCTGTCACAAAAATTTGAATACTGAATTTAGAATTAAAAATTTAGATAAATATTTTCAAGTTAAATCCTGATCAAAAACTGGTCTAATATTTACCAACTAATATAATGTTTATAAACTGGTGTAATATTTATAAACTAGTCGAATATTTAAGAACTGGTCTTATATTTTTAAACTGGGAGTATATGTGTAAGCTGGTGTAATATTTATAAACTAGTCGAACAATAATTAACTGTTATAATATTTTTTAAGTGGTATAATATTTATAAACTGGTATAAAAACTGGTACATATTTGATATGGGAAAACCTAATAAAAGATTATTACATAAAAAATGCAAACAAGTTTCTACTTTAATTTTGCTTAGATTTGTGTAATGTGGTTTTAGTTTATATGCATATGTATATATGTGTGTATGTATATATGTATATATGTATGTATGTTACTTAAGCGCTCAGCCTTCTTCTGTGTACCTCATTTAGTGGTGTCTCAAATTTTGATGATAATTTCTGATATATAGCGGATCTAATTATTTTGTAAAAAAAAAATGTAGAGATAACTATTAATTAAAAAATTGTTTCAAGACACGAAAACCCTGATTTAAAAACTGGTCTAAAATCTGGTATAAAAAATGGTATAAATCTTACATAATAGAAAAACCATTGAAATTAGAAAAAAAATTAATTTCAATTCATATTTCATTATTTCTAACCATGAATAAAGTAAATTTAATTCATATAACCAACGCAACAACTTAGCTCTCATCCTATACTTTGCCGTGCTATATGTATGCTTTTTTTTAATTTGCACTAAAAGCCTCTGTCGTAGATACTATTTTACTTTGCCATATTTTTGTAGCCATTTAGAGTGCATTGTGCGTCCGATGGTCAGCTGCTTAGTCGCGTGAAAAACTATTCGTTTGATGGACTTTACTCAGCATCTCAATGCACTCCATTATTTGCACGCTATTTAGCAACTATTTATGCTACCACTCGTACTACTTTGTCTCTTTTGTGACAGGATTTTTCTCTACTGCCGCATACCCCGTTGGCATACTTGCATTTTTATAATAACTACACAGAGTATTTCTTTGTAGTGGCCAACGGCATAGAATCCACATTAGACATGCTCTAATAATTTCAACAAAAATCTACAGGAGAAAAATATGTTTATGTACATAAACTTGTCTCTTTTTGTTGTTCGGATGGTAATAAAAGGCCGCAGACAATAGAAAAGTTCAACACAAATACCTGCACAAATGGAAGACTTTTAGACAAGATAAAGCTGGTTTTTATATGCAACCTGTTGCAAACACACATACACATTGTCAGGTTCCATAGTATGTGTATCGTGTGAATTTATTGAGCTTTCAATTTCCGCACAAAATTCCAATTCATCGCACTGCAACTAATCAAATCGCAATGAGTTCAATCGAGCGCCTAACTGAATTGCAGCGTAACGAATCTGAGTGGTAGAAATCGATTTGCTTTTGGAGTTAGCAAACAGGCGTTGCATGTCCAAGAAATATCGCCGTTATGCCGCACGCGCAACAAACAAATCTTAATATCAGCATTTCCCCAACAACCAACTTGACACGAATTATAATTTCCGTTTGCCATTTAAATGAATTTCTCATGTTGATTATTCAAATGCATTTGTTTGCTATTGATTTACAATAAATTTCTGCAGGCATTTGCTTGCTAGCAAGCTGTGTGTGTTAATTGCAGCGGAAGAACTTGGCCGTCAGCTTGCTTCGCTGCATTTGGGTTTAATTTCCGCGCTAAATGAAATGTTGCGAAGGTTTGCTGATTGCAAATTGATTATTAATCATGTCAATATGGGAATACGTTGAATTGAAACTAGGTAGATGTAATTACAATGACCTCAAAATATTTCTATTTTAAATTTTTATCTGTCACATATTTTAGATACGATAAGATAAAACTGAAACTGTCCATCCACCCACTAATAAATAGTGGAAGCTGATTGCTCATTTGAGCCCGATTGAGATGAGTATTTGTTAGCGCAGAACGGCAGATTATTAATTAATTTATTCATATCGAAAGCAGTGCTCTAGAAAATATGGTATTGGGAAGTATTTGATTTTCGGCCCTCCTACCCCTCAGTTTTGTTGTGAGTTTGGCCTTTAAAGAGCTAACATTGAGTTGAATCAAGCGCATTGTTTTATAAATGTAACCCGTTGTATGCGTCTGAAATACTGTAGGGCATTTTCAGCATAAAAGTATTCTTAAAAACAATTTAACTAGAACGCCCAAAACAAATATAAAAACAAATAAAGAAGTACTGCCTTCGGCCTTGCCGAAATCTTTATATCTTTCATTAATATAAAAAATGCATTGCTAGCGTAAAAATTTTCACCTTCATAATACTATTGTGACTGGATCTTGATAACACTTTCTATTCGGAATAAGTGACAGGAGTGTCAAATTTCATGTTCTCAGCTGCTTTGGTTATAATGGAAAACCTCACATCTGAACAATCATAATGTTCGATCTGGCCAGTTCCGACAAACGATTAATACATTATACAAATACCTCTGCTACCAAGTTTCATTCAGATATCTCAAAAAGTGAGGGAATACTTTGCGTTCCAACAGACAGACAGACAGGCGTGGCTGAATCGAGTCAGTCCGTGGTCATTTTAGTATGCTTGGATATGGGTATATCTCTTCTTCTTCTTATACATACAAATATCGGATCAAAGCTCATCTTAATGAAAAGTATAAAAAGCCTCAAAGCAGGAAACATTTTTTATGCCGAAGACAAGCACGACTTAAAGAATGCTTGTTGAGGATGTTGCAAAATAAGAAGAAGTTTGATTATCCGGCTGTCCAGAAGAGTCCTATACCTCCTACTTGGAGATTATTGAGTTATTCGTTGTAATACTGCGCAAATATTTGCCAGGTAATGGAAAGGTTACAAAGTCTTGTTAGGTGTATTTGGTAGATTAAATTTGTGTATACTTCTGAAAAATCGATGGGGTATAAATCCCAAAAGAATTGTCTGTTTGTACGGGACTGTCAACCATGATTACTAGACGTCATATAAAATTTCAACGGAATCAGCGGAATTTGACGTAAAAAATATACCAATAACTAATCAATTGAATGATCGTTTTATATGCTAAAGGGTATTATATTTTGAAGACATTTGCACTAGAAAATCAACCATAAGTGTAATTCGTCGGGCAGTCGAAGTTTAAGTAGAATGTTCGTATAGCAGCAAAGCCTAATTTGGTATCTAGAATTACGTGGTGGATTACGTGAGTTTGCTAATCCTCTCTAAGAACACTAGCGCGTCTAGGTATCTAGTTAAGGAGGAAGGTTTCCAGAGTTCCACCCGTTACGGATATAGATTCAGAGATTTCCCCTTTGAAAATATTTCTGATTAGAATATCGGGGACTCACCATACAATTCACCTGGGATCGACGGTAACAAACCTACTCACCTACAAGAGCAAACCTTAGATATAATCAAACCAAGACTGAAAACAATAAACAGGACTGCAGTACGCCTCACCCATATTCCACAATATTGGGCCCAGATAACAGCAGTATTTATCCCAAAGCCAGGAAAAGCTTCCCATGACAAGCCCAAAGATTTCAGATCATTGGGGGGCATCTTAACACTCACATAAGAGGTATAAAGGAGCCGAAACTCTCCGATGCCAAGCCGAATATGCATACACTAGAGGTAAGAATGTGGAAACTGCCCCTCACTGTCTTATTTTTAACAATGGAAAATCTTTGCACTCCAAAGAATAATTTTTAGTGGTACTTCTGAACATGGAAGGTGCCTTCAGCTACATTAGTTCAGAGGCAGTTATTTGAACGCTCCACAATTATGTTTTGGTGATACCCTAACGACGCTCATTAGGGCGTTTCTCATGGGCGGGGTAACTAAAGCAGAGTTAGGGGACTGCACTGTGAAGAAATTTGTGGAAAGAGGCACATCTCAAGGGGAGTGTTATCGCCTTTACTGTGTAGTATTAGCGTTGATGGCCTGATCAAAGAAATTCAAAGCATTGTCATAACGACCGTAGGCAAACATCTACATAGGGGCTAATCAATAATTTCATGCAATGGCGGAGCAGTCGAGACCTGGGGGATAATCAAAACAAATCAGAAATGATCCTATTCCCTAGGAAACACCATTGTTCTCCTAATGGAAATTGTACCCTAAATGGAGTAATGTTGAGCAGGGCGGAACAATCCAAATATCCAGGTCTAATGCGCATGGAAAATAATAAAATGGAGTGAGGCCTCAATCTCGTGGCATCACAACTCTGTTCTCTAACACTGCAACCCACAGTAAAAAAAATTATCTGGATTGAGGAAAACAGCTAGGAATAGGCATTAAAAAGGGAATGAAATGGCATTTTTCGATTATGGTCGATAAAATTTAGAACCGACTCTGATTTGTTTGTGATTTTGATCTTTATTTATGATAAAATACCTCATTTCATCTTAATTTATTGACAGATTTTACAAGGTGAAATGAAGTAGTAATTTGCTAACAAATTTAAAATTAGCAAAAATTTTTGATTGTGTGTACGGGCTTGGTTGTTTTTTTTCTGTGAAGCTGGATCTTAGTCCTAAAAAATGGTTCATATGAGTATTGGTACTTTTTCCAACGGTATTATAAAATTTATTTAATTTTATAACATTAACAAAAATATTTCGGAAAAATATAAAGATTTGTCACAGCTGGTCTGATTTTTAAAATATCTCCAAAAATGGAGTTAAAAGGGTTTTTTGTCATCCCTTGTCAAGTTTAGTTTGGACACAAACCGATTTTGGCATTTTGCCACATTCAGTGCAAATTTTCGTAATATATTAAAAAAAAGAAAATACCTCATAAGATAGAACAGTTTAAGCCTAAAAGATTTACGTAAAAATTAATACAACAAATTTCAACGGAACCATAGTAATAAGATTTTTGGTGGTACGTATTTTCAAATCAGTCCCGCTCAAATAAATCCTAATATTTCTTCGAAATATTTTGACAAAAGTCTTAAACCATAAAAGACTTTATAATTCCGGAGACTTTTTTTGGTAAGCCACCCTAATGTGTATCTATATATTTTACTAAAATTTATTCTACAAAACTAACGGCCATTTAAAATCATATTCGCAGGTAAGTCATCAACAATTTAAATTATCTTTACCACAGTACGTCTTAATTTTAATTGTGTGCGTGCATTTAAGGAGCACCCTAATATTACAGAGTTTGCAAGTAGTGCTTTGTCTCGGATGTATATGTATAAGTGTGTGCGTCGTCTGTTTGTTGGTTACTTGCAATATGCTCTTGTGTGTGTGTGCGTACGTATATTTATTTTTATGTTCTTTTTCTTTATTACTTTTAAAATTTTTTCACTTGGCGCTCTGCTTGGTCCGGATAAAGGTTTTGTTTTTTCTTTTAAAATGTACCTACAAGTTGTATACAAACTTTTTCGTCTTCTACACGAAACCGCACAAATACTAATTTTAACGACTTTTTAATATATGTTTTTTTTTACAACTTTTTTCCCCACAAATTTGCCGTTCGCCTGTTGACTTTCATCGTGTAATAGCATGTGACATGAATGTTCATGCTCGCTGCAAGGAGAATGTGCCGAGCTTATGCGGTTGCGATCATACTGAACGTCGTGGACGCATCTATTTGGAGTTGAATGTGAAGGAGAATTTGCTGACGGTGCAAAGTGAGTAATTGTGCAAACGCAAAAGTTAACCTAATTTCAATGTTTTATTATAAATTGAAAACGCGCATACCTTTTTGACTAAGCTTTTAAAAATATGTATGAAAAGTCAATGTTTGTTTTTTGTGCATGATTTGTTATACTAATGGAAATTTAAAGTTATTATTTATTTATTTTATTTTTTTATGCTGTATAAGCCCGGCGTACTTTGTTACGACTCAAAAAAGTACAACGTTTTAAATTTTTGGTATATCTGTACTGAAACAATTTATTAGAAATCGGTACTGTTTTTCTAGACTTCCACCAAAGTAGTTCGAGAAGTATTGAATTTTACGTAATTTGGAACGCTCTGAAAATTTCTCCAAAAAACATTAATTTTACAAAAAAAAATGAATTTTAAAATAAAAAAAAGCACGTCAATATGAGGAAACCGACTAAGCTTAAAAGGTTTGCTCAAAGATATTTTTAAAAAAAATTTAGCTGGGCAATTGCGGAGTGGAGCGCAAATAAATAAAAAGATCAAGTTTTGACTGAATTTTTTAGCAAATCTTCTAAAAAAAAGTCAAGATAGCATACAAAATTTCATTATTATGCATCCCTTGAACAAATTTTTAAATACTTGTATGTAAAACTTTTAAGCTTAAATTATTTTATGTGCTAAGATGATTTTTTTAATACATTTTTTTGAAAAACTATTTTTATTTAAAAAACAACATCCAAAAATAAAGGTAATCTCAAATCGGTTCAGCTTACCAAAATCTTAATATTATTGTGAAATATCTGGGCTGATATCTTAACATATTTTTCCTAAAAAATTTAAAAAAATATGTATGCCACTGTATTTTTTTCGCAAATGTTTCATATGAAAAAAAATAGATTATTAAAATGGATTCAGCACTTTGAGAGCATTGAACATTTCAGCAGAATTTGTTTTCCTAATAGGAAACCAACTTAAGTTTCTCTTGAGGTTTTATCAAAATATTAAAAATTGTAACAAAATTTCTTTCTTAATATAAAAAAAAAATTATTACTCTTAAATTCTTTTATTCTTATATTCTTCACTTTTCTACTCTAAACGCATTTTTTAGAAACTTTTACTGAATTAAGTTTTCTATTAAAAATATAAATTTTGTATTCTTTCTTTTGTATTCCAGTCAAAGAAGGCCGAAACCTCATTCCAATGGATCCGAATGGTCTCAGCGATCCATATGTCAAAGTCAAACTGATTCCAGACGAGCATGAAAAGTCTAAGAAAAAGACGCGTACTATTAAGGCATCACTGAATCCCATATGGAATGAGACGATCAAATAGTGAGTAATTATACTTAAATTATATTTTTTAAATAAAAGAAAACTAAAATGATTGATCACGTTAAAGACTTCTTTAATACAGACCGCATCATAATTTTTCAAGGTTGCTTAAAATACATTATTGAATTAGTCAGTAACCTAATATTTGTTCTAGAATTAATATATTTTCAAATATTAAATAAAAAGTAAACTTTATTTCTAATATTCTCACTTAAGCTACTTAAAAGTTCTTTAAACGAAGCATTTAATTTTTATCAATATTTTCAATTCATTTCTATGCCCTTTAAATTACTCTTAAATATTTTTATCTTATTTTCATCTTTTACTCTTTTATTTTCTAGAACCCGTTTTACTAACATGAAATCGATTTTTCTCTTCTTTTAGTGACCTCAAACCAGAAGACAAAGATCGTCGTGTGCTCATCGAGGTCTGGGATTGGGATCGTACATCGCGCAATGATTTCATGGGTGCGCTATCCTTTGGCATATCCGAAATTATTAAGGTGAGCAACACAAAAAAAATAATAAATAAAAAATATATCATAGCTTTTCAAACGCCGTTTAAGTTGCGGGTCAAAAAGTAGTGGTTTCAAAACTGGACTGAGTAAAAGGCTGTTCGGATAGGCTAGAAGCGATTTAAGCTTTTAAATAATTTCTATACTTTTATTAACAAATCAAAAGTTTATTAATTTATTTAAAGTTTGCCAAAAAAATTTTTATTTCGAAATTCAAAAAATTATATTTTTGAAAAAATCTACGTTTTTGAAAATTTCATTACTGTTTAAGAGCGAAATATGTATGTAAAAAATATTTAACTTCGATTTTTAAATTTTTTAAATTTAAAATTCCGTGATTTATTTGATTTATTTAAAATGAATATTTTTTATAACTTTACTTGCTTTGAAAAAATGAAACTTGAAAATTCCGGGCAATAGTGAAATTTTTAACTTTGCATCACCTAGGAAAAAATGTCTTCCATTTTTGTTTTCTCTCTCACAGAACGACCAAAATTTGTACAAAACAAAAATGATCGATCCCAATTATTGGTCGGTGATAATGACTCATAGTGATAATGATGAATTAGATTAGGTTAGGTGTGAAGTGGCAATGTACATTCAACTGAACGGCAACTTCTTAATTGTAATCTGCAAAGCACCGCGTTCGCTACAAAGCCGTATAATCTCCCCTCCCACTATGTCCGGCGGACTGTGAGTTGGATAACCGCAGAAGCTCCGTTGACCTCCTCCGATCTACTTTTGGCCAAAACGACCTCGCGACCCTACACATTCTAACAGCTTCCAAGCTGATCGCAAGCCCATTTGTTCAGAATCAGCCGACAGATGGCGAGAGGAACTCCGAAAAACTCCCTTTTCAAACGTACCCTGCTTGGCAAGCTCATGTATTTCGCAATTCCCTGAGTACCCTGATGATCTTGACGCAGTCCTTAACTACTTTCGACTGCATTGTTATTGAACTAATAGGTCTGAATGCCGCCTGGCTATCAGCCGCATGAAATACGCTACAATGACCTGATAGTATAAATTTTTTTCTCAGAGAGTGTTCGGTCAATACACTCCACCTACAACCTTTCCATCAAGCTTCGATTCATCGGTGAACATGTTTACCGGCCCGGGTTCCTCATATCGTCCCCCGCCCTATCCTCTCTCGAAGAAATGGCGGTACAAAAATATTCTTAAGAAGCCATGGAAGCCAAGCTATGGTCCGGCGATGAAGTTGAAACTTTGTAATACCTTCGAATGACCATTATATACATAAGTTCTAATTCTTTCCAATATCCCGCAGCCTGACAGCGACTAGGGCTTCCATACTTCTCCCCGCAGTATCTATCTAAATAAATAAAAATCTATTGGAATTATACTTAACATAACGTTCAGCGCTATATGTTCCAATGAGAGCCGATCTTTCCACCTTTCTAACTTACGGACTACCGTAGTCCAGTCCAGGGAATCCCAACAGACAAGAATCTCATACAAAACTATCGGTTGTACTATTTGCTCATATAACCGTTTAATACCCCTACAACACTACAAGGCAATCAGTGACTTCATCGATATTTCTTCAATATTCAGTTTCCAGAAAAATTTCCCATCCAGTATTAAAAAGCTACTCGAAAGTAAGAACTGAGCGCCATGCAAAGAAGACAGGTGAACGCTAGGAATCTTGTACTTCCTGATAAATAGAACGTGGATACCCTTGCATAAGCTCATGCAAGGTAATTCAAATATCTACCTGTGAAGTCGGTCTGTCTCCAAACCGTTCAGTAGGCACGGTATTGCGTCACACCCTGGATTAGGAAATTGACAAAACTTGGTCATCGTTCGAAAAGCAGTCCGAACCAGGAAAGCAGAGCCATCTCGCTCAAGTACTTACGCAAATACACTGCCATCTCTTGATAAAGTCTGATTTGCGATTCGACTAAGCCCCCGCATCATGACAAGGTGCCTACCTTTGCGGGAGTGATAATGATAATAATAATTATAATGAGAATGAGAATGAGATTTGCAATAGCTCTTGCTCTTGATTTCGTCACAGTTCCGGTCCTGGCAGTTTTTTTTTTTTTTGATTTTACAGACTTTCTCTAGATTACTGAGCTTTAAGTTGTGATTCTCTGCGTCAAATTTTTTTCCATTTCCTATCCTTCTGGATTTACAATAATTCATTGTTAAGTTATGTTTTAGATTTCGCCATCGCTATAGGCATGAACGATTTTTCGTGCTTTCTATGCCTAAGTTTTTTTATGTCCAATTCTTTTTGCGAATCTGTGTCTTACTTTAAGAGAGTTCTATTTACCAAATCAAATCAAACCGCACTCTAAATATTCTGAAACCATACACCATTTTAATTTCACTTGCATTCGCTTTGCCATCTGTAGCAGTTTCTCTACATACTACTTTGACAATCAGTGCCTTTTAATAATTATTACTTTTGTTCTTACTTTATCTCATTTCTCTAGAACCCCGCGGATGGTTGGTTCAAATTGCTCACACAAGAGGAGGGTGAATACTACAATGTGCCCTGCGCCGATGCCACACAGGATCTGCTTAAACTCAAGAGTCAAATGCGGGTAAGTAAGTAAATGGCTAGTGAAAAAAGAAATCAGTCAGGTAGAAAAATAAAATTTGATATGTTGTTAACAACAATTTTATTTTCATTACCATTTTCTATATCATAGAAATCATCACAAAAGAAACCGCTTGTGATGCGCACCGAAACAAATGCACAGATGCAAGCCAAAAAGGATATGATACGTGCGACAGATTTCAATTTTGTCAAAGTGCTGGGCAAAGGTTCATTTGGAAAGGTGAGGGAGGGAGGGGAATAGAGTAGACATCATAGCTGTACCAAATTGTTGACAATGTTAGATATAGCGAAATATGTCTGTTATTACAAAACTAATGTACGTCAACAAAGCGTGAAATTAAATTAAAAAATTGTAGATTGAAAACAAAAATACAACCAATATATGTTGTATAGATATATATGTATATAGATATATTTATTTTCAAGTTTTGTTTTCGTTCAAATACGCGTACATATGTATGTTCACTTTAGTTCCACACAACAATAAGTAAATATTATTTTCATTCAACTTATTTCACTTCTACCTTTACTATTTTCACCCTCTAGGTCATGTTGGCCGAACGTAAAGGCACCGAAGACCTTTATGCTATCAAAATACTCAAAAAGGATGTCATCATCCAGGACGATGATGTCGAGTGTACAATGATTGAAAAGCGCGTACTGGCGCTGGCCGAAAAGCCACCATTCCTAGTACAGTTGCATTCATGCTTCCAAACACTAGACCGACTCTTCTTTGTTATGGAGTACGTCAACGGTGGTGATTTGATGTTTCAAATACAACAATTTGGAAAATTCAAGGAGCCAGTTGCAGTGTGAGTATTGAAAAAACGAATAGCACAAAAGCAATAACAGTTAAATTCCCAAGCACACATACACTGGTAGCTATTTGCTGACCTCTGATAAGTGACTTTTGTGTGAGTGGTTGACTTTTGTAAAGTGGCCAATCTCAACAATATAGTTATAGTATACATACTTGTACAATATTATTTACACTGAATTTCGTCTCGCGCCTTTTTTTCAACTTTTATTTATGTTTTCTTTTAGCTTCTACGCAGCTGAAATTGCCGCCGGCCTCTTTTTCCTACACACAAAAGGTATTTTGTATCGTGATTTGAAGTTGGACAATGTTCTATTGGATGCCGATGGCCATGTTAAAATTGCCGATTTTGGTATGTGCAAGGAGAATATTATTGGCGATAAGACAACAAAGACATTTTGCGGCACACCCGACTACATTGCACCCGAGGTGAGTAGAGGGATATGCTGGAGTCAATAATGGGCTATTTGTACGAGTATGGGGTTGTTGTAACTTGCAGCTACAGAAATGGTTGAAAAATTTCGATTTCATTTGAAAGCTAAACCAAATTGACTTTGAGTGGGTTTGATTTCATTGTAGGTTGCGTTTATGACTCTAATTAATATCGAGCCCGAAACAATAGATATGCTGGTATGAGATAGTCTGCGAATAAAATGGGCATGCCGTATTTGTACTGAAAATATTTAATCTGCAAAACAATTTAGATAGCACACAGGACATATTCAATATCTTTCCAATGTATCATTGTGTAATTTTGCTGATTGTTTAATTTAATTGGTTATAAACATGATAGTTTTTTTTCTAAACGAATTGGAAGAATTTTAATGGGAATCCCAGTTTAAGTAGTCAAGATTATTCTTCTACCCCGTATACCACAAAGCGTGTCACATATTTTAAGCTAGCTTTTCATTCATGTTCAGCGCAAGCAATTCTCAACAAGCCAATGAAATATTGACTCTAAGTAATATATTTAGATTTATGACCAGTGTTGCGGGATTTTTCTTTTTTTTTGAGTAGACTATGTAGAAGTTAGAAAGATAAAGTCCTAAGACAATGAGAACATTTACGCCTTTGCGATGACGAATAGCGAAGATAATGAAAACAACATGCATATGAGTTTTTTACTGCTCCTTTCCGCATTAGAAAGATCTGAAAGAAAACTCTTCGCTTCAGAGGATATTTTTAAATGGTTACACAAATTGTGCTCGCATCATCTCATCACCCTCTCCTCTTCTTAATTGGCCCAATAACCACCTAGGCAATTTTTGCCGATTCCGAAACTTCATGCTGGTTGTTTCTTCGCCTTGCTAAAGGTTCAATTATAGGTGCTATAACCTTAACCATATAAAACAGCTGATCGAACCAACTTTATGGGCAACACTATTTCCAATTAGTGGTGCCGTACCATAACGCCATGGTCATAACCAAGGCAAGTACTTTATGGCACTAAAAAACGTTAAAAAGGCAAAATCGGATGGACAAAAAGGCTGAAAAAAGGCATTTATTAAAAAAAATCCTTGTACTAAAAAGAAAAAGTAAAACCAACATTTTTTTCGATGATACGTACATATCTCAGTGCATACATAAATTAATACATATTTCAAAAAATTAATTCAGCATTTACTAAAAAAAAATCCTTGTAGCTACCCAAATGAAAAGGTAAAAAAAACATATTTTCTGATATGTACATATGTATCTCAGTGCATACATAAATTAATACATATTGAAAAATTAAATTAGGAAATTATTTCTTCCTTTTCGGCGAAATTGTAGAAGCATAGTGGGATTAAATATTTTTTTATATTTTCCGGCGAAAAAAACATTCTGTTGTCTCTGAGAAAAGCCTTGTAGCAACTAAAGCTACGCTCAACCTCGCATGAAACCAAAGGAGCCCAATTAAAAGATGCGACATCTTTAACTTCAATATTTTCAGGTAAAGCTGCTGTTTCAGACCCAGCGACTATACTTGCAATTATTCTCATCATTTGAAGTCCTTCATTAGATGAAAACACTTCTTTGAACTTTTGCAAAATATCTTTGGCTGTCTGTCCTCGGATGTCTTTTAGGCAATTTTCAACAAAATCAAGAACAGTAAAAATGTCTCCAATTGAGTTACCTGATGAAAATGTTAGAACTTCAATAAAAATTTAAAAAAATGCAGAAATTATTTTACTTCTTTTCTGCAACATCAAAAAAATTCCATTGTTTGGTTCAACTAAAAAGCTAAAATTTGTTTGAAGAAAAGCTAACTGCTCCGGAAGTCGACCATCTAATAATAATTTCTTGGCAAAATTTACGCTTGCTGCATCTTCATCCAGTGTTTCAATAACGCTTTTAATTTCTGCATAATACTTTGCATAATACAAAGCAGCTGAAAGCCATGTACTCCAACGAGTTAATACCTGTTAAAAAATCTTTGTTTCATACGTGAATAAGATACAAAATCAATAACTTTCAGGTTTGGGTGGCAATGGAATGTTGGGTAGAATTTCCTTAAATTGCGATATTCTTGCAGGGCTTTTAAGAAAAATTTTTTTTACGTTGCGTTTTCTTCCATTCGCAGCCTCTGCATCTTAATCCGCCGAACTATGTCTATGTCGCTCATACAATGTTATATCATCTGCGACATTCGATATCTCATTCGATGTTGACAGTGTCCATGCTTTTGCGTTATGCGATAACACGGCCATAATAAGAGACCTATAGAGAATAACTTTGATGCAGCTGCCCATTTCTCATCGTATCCGTGGTTTTTTGGGGATCGCGCACAAATCAGCGAGATGTTTAAGAATCTAACCTTGGTGCGAATCGTGGAACGACAGTACTTGGTGACGAAGTCTCTATCACACCACAAATCCAACTTTGGGCTCCTTTACAAGGCAGCTGTAGTAGACGCAAGCAGTGGTGGCACCTTCCCCATTAAGAGTTCGGACATTCCAGCTACATGCCCTTAAACCATAGTCCTTAATACGTTGCATGTAGTCGTCATCAAAAACAAAAGGAGATCTCATCCAAGGGTTGTTGAAATTGTTCATTGATAATGACCATAACCAGATAATGGAGCGCTTTTTTTAGAACACATATATAAGGCGAAACGCTTGCTTCAAAACAAATACCCGCTTGTAGCCGTACCTATTGATGAACAGACGCTGCTAACTTTAGTGGACCCCTGGAGTGATCGCTTTCAGCCGTGGCTTGGCGACTCACACATGGGCTGCTCACTTTGTAGCCCTTGTACGGATTGAGTCGGGATTGAGGATAGCCGCACAACTGTAACTGCATATCCAGAAGATTGCACTCCTAATATAGCTTTGCTAGAAATAGCCGAAAGGTCAAGGTTTGTCAGTAATGACCGACTAGAGATGGTTTTCACAAAACACTCCAACATAACAAATTCTTCTCAAATTAAAATACCTACAAATTATCAGAATATAAATTAAAGCTACTTCCCAGAAAAAGTTCCGATCCAATTGTCAAAATAATCCATTAGAGATTTCGAGAAGACTGTATATAGTAACTTATTTTATACAAAACTAACTGACCCTGAAACCAAAATCAATCAATTTGAACTGTGAATAATATTTTTAGAAAAATTTTGGCTCCAGCTTTCAATTCAACTTTCACATAATATATTTATAACTATTAATGAATTTGACGCTTGTTCTGATATAGCATCAAAACGTAAAAACGGTTTTTGGAAATACCTCGAAATGCATCCTATTTATTTGAGCTAAATTGGTTTAGTAGTTTTCAACTTTATAAACTACAACCACCAACAGGCATACACGATATTTTTATATAAGCGAAAAACGTTGAGTTTAAATAGAATTTCGTTTTGGTGACAGCCACCAAAACACGATGTTATGTAGACCTAACCGGATCTCGATCACTTATGTTTTTTGTGCGAGAATTTTAGCTTGTAGTTTCCTATTGAAGAAAATTTCTGGTCATTGTATCCGATTGTTTTCCCAATCAAGTACAACTTCCCGGATCAGGACAAGACTCGTAACTGAGAAAAACGCTTAAAAAATAGCATTAGAAATTTAGTTCACATAAGTTAAATTGATGGGTTACCGAAGTGTTGTAAACAACTTAAGGCATGTAAATTATATTTTTAGTCTATCCAATCCACACAATCCATGCTGAAGTAAAATAGTTTAAGCCTTTGTATCTAGCTTTTAGGTTAGGTCAGCTTGGTTAATCTACAAGCATGATTCTCAATGTTAAAAAAAAATCTTTCACTTTTACCCACTTCAATTTAATCCCTTATGTTCACTTCACCGTTTGCTTTTTTATTTTCTTTTCGAACAGATTATCCTGTACCAACCCTATGGCAAATCGGTAGATTGGTGGGCCTATGGCGTTCTACTCTACGAAATGCTCGTCGGTCAACCGCCATTCGATGGTGAAGATGAAGAGGAATTGTTTGCCGCCATTACGGATCACAATGTCTCCTATCCGAAGAGTCTGAGCAAGGAGGCCAAAGAGGCATGCAAAGGAGTAAGTCGAATTTACATATTTACAATTAAATACATTTCTGGATTTATGCCAAGCCTTTTTTATTTTTGTTTTTGTTTTTTTTCGAAAAAAAGTTGGCACACAGTAGAATTTAAGGCCTTAAGCTGTCAGCTGCTCACTTATTCAATATTTTTTGTATACGGTCTGCTGCCGACACTGGACAGCCTTAATTATGCACACATGTGTTGTTGGACGAGCATACATTAATTTTAAAAGTCCTGCAGAGCTACATACGTGAGCACACAATGATAAATAAATAATATATGCACAATACAAAAGTTACATATGGGGTGTGTGCATTTTTTTTTGCTTTTCATGTTTTTATGCTTTCAAGTTCACGAAAATTTAAGGTTGAAATTTGCATTTTTTGGAATATAGAGAATTTGCAAGGTCAAGCGCATACGCTTGAGGTTATAAAGGAAACAGAGTGGGTGTGAGTTCAAAGGATTTTTCGGTTGGCGTTGTCGACACCAAACACCTACAACTTGTCAAAATATGGATTCATACCGTCGTTATCAATAATATTCGATGACTATCGATATAGATGTATTTAGTATTGGCAGAAAGTCCAAATACTTATACCATACCGATTTTACCGTAGCAATAAATATCGCTGTGGTATATTTGGCTATTTTCAGGTGCGTGTAGAAATTGCAGTAGAATTTCAATAATTTTACCATTATACCATTTCTGATAACATCGGAATTAAAGAATCTGATTGTGCGCTGGTGCCCGCCAGAGAGAAATATCTAACAAAGCCGCGTGTTCTGATGATGACCACGGAAAACGTTTTAAGGGCTATGATGTACCTGGAACGTCCGGACCTTTAATTGAGAAGGTTCCTTCACCCGGCTGGTTGATGCTTTCGTAAAAGCAAAGGCTAACATATCCTTCATTCAAGAGATGTTCCAATTCAATGAAGGCGGAGTCGATGTTCCGTTACCCGACTTGGACTCAACTCGAATGTCAATAGAGAGGCTAATTAATTCAACGACAGCGGCGAGGAGCTGGAAAAGAACATGCACCAGCTCATTTGCAAAATATGGCCGGACCAACCAATGTCTGACCTTCCGAGCTGTTTGATATCAAACCAGGCTTCAAACAGGACGACTCCCTATAGAGCGACTTCTTTACCATTATGCTGGAAAAGACAATTCGAGTTGCAGACTTAAGCGTGCAACTTCTGGCGTATGCAGATGACAACAACAACAACCGTACCGTTAATTATGCCTTTTCCGAACTGGATACCGGTACCTGCTGGTGGTGGCAGAGGAAGAAGGAAGAGCTCGGGTGAAGAAAGGATTTAATTCACTTGGAGTCTCCAGTTGACGCCAGGTTGCAAGGCAAAAGAACGACTGTATATTGGAATTGGTCAAAATCGTCCAGGCGGTCCTAGCGCCAATTAAGAAGAAGGATAAGAACAAATCAATTGTTTTGATATATTTGTTGGGTTTGTACGAAACCCTATAATACAACTTCATAATGAGAGAATTCCACAGGAACTGCGATCTTTAGAATATTTTTTGTTAATATCTAGCAGCAAAATTAGTAGATATTAAGGGAAAATAAAAGTTTGAGACTACCAGCTTATAGAACAATGAATGAGTTTTGCAAGTGATTACAATGCATTAATAAACTTTCGTCTCCTATCAAAAGTTTCGATAGTCTAACCAGATTCAAGAGCTTCTAATTGGGCAGAAAAGATCGACCTGGAAAATAAGAATCTCGGCCCCATCGCCCAGAGGGTGTAGGTGTGGAGACTCGGCCTTACCAAACTACGCCAGGAAATGAGTCGGAATGTCGAATGTTTCGACCAATCCTTCATCCAAAAACTAAAGAACAAATGCAATCGTGACCAGAAAAAATATAGAAGTTCGATGCCACTTCCTCAATTGGCAGCGGCTCGTAAGCTCGTACTTTCTGATTGCCGAAAATGCGAATTGGAAACTAGGCTTTTTTCAACCGCCTACACTGTGAGAGCCTAAAGCGCGTTCATTCTAAAATCATGCGCAGCCGTGTACATAGAAAATTATTTAAATTGAGGTATCCAACAGAGTACAGATCTAGTCTAAAGTTTATGTTTTAGACCACATTCTATGAATATGGGTTGCAGGGTTGAAATGGTGGCAATAAAACTGTGCATGTGAACCAACAAGGGTGCTGATAAAAAAGCTTTAAAACTATAGCAAATATAACGATAGCATCAAGTACGGTCGATATAATTTAATATTGGAATATTAGTTCATGCAAATGTTGGCCTCAAATGCTCCATCTGCTTAGTACAATTTTAGCATACTCTTTCCAACATTTCGGCCGGTATCTCACGAATAAATGCTTTAATGTTGGCTTCCAGTGCTTCAATCGAAGCAGGCTTGTCGCTATGGGCATGCGGCTGAACTTAGCCCCACAAAAAATAGTCTAGAGGCGTTAAATCTCCCGATCTATTGACAGACCCCTAAGGTTAAATGAACAGGTCCATTGTTTCGCGTGATGTGTGCCATGTGGCACCGTTTTGTTGAAACTACATGTCATGCAAGTCAAGCTCTTCACTCCAAAAACGGCGGTTTTGCTTTTTCACGTATCGATTCAACCAGAAATGATCTTCTTCGCTGAACACAATTTTTCGAAAAAAAGTGGATCTTCGGTCAACATTTCAAAAGCTCATTCATCAAAAATGTTGCGCTGTGGTAGGTCGTCCGGCTGCAAATCTTACACCAGCTGTATTTTGAAAGACTTTCACATCTAAATCCTTCCACAAAATTTTACACATAGTAGAGTAAGTGCTGCGAACGGCGCCGTATCGATAATTCACGATCATCACTAAAACTGGCCGATACAGCTGCGATATTTTCCTCAGTTCCCTTGATTTAACAACCAACAATGTAAATTTGGAAATTTAGCCACAATAGTTGCCTCAGTAGGTCGATTATAGTGCCATAAAATGGAAGTAGCGCACGATCAACATTCTTAACAGAGCACACATTTCGATAATAAAGTTCAATTATTTGCAAGCTTTGTTCTTCTGCAAGACGATTCATGGTTCAATTATAGACCAAACTGAAGATGTTTGACAGTGACACAAGACATGAAACGTGGTGAACTGTAAAAACCCAAGAATGATAAGAAAACCAGATTACGACAACGCCGGCAGCGTACACGTCACAGCGGTGTCTGCCACAAGAATAGCGAGAAGAAAAGGAAGGTGATAACTGCACTTGGGTGTTTTATTTTCGCTGCAACTGCTACAATACAAAGCTCGACACTTCACATTTATTATTTTTAAGAGCCATTTGTGACGTCAACCCATCACACGAGGCAAGTACGAAGTAACGGAAGTGCTTTTGTCGTCACCATCTTTTCTCCGCATCATGGTAAAAAACTAGTGTTTCTAAAAAGAAAACAGCTAAAAAATCCCCCATTAGATGGCGTAAATCTGAAATTAAATTATGGTATTGTGGTATGCAGAAAATTTTAATAAACATACATAATTACCAACCCACTTTCATCATAATAATTTTGTGACAAAATAACTTATCTCATTATCCATTATACTTCTCCTCCACTTCTTGCAGTTTCTCACCAAACAGCCCGCCAAACGGCTTGGCTGCGGACCCACCGGCGAAGCGGATGTACGTATTCATCCTTTCTTCCGACGCATCGATTGGGAGAAAATCGAGAATCGTGAAGTGCAGCCACCATTCAAGCCGAAGATTGTGAGTAAAAGCAACAAACAACAAAGCATATTTAATGAATAATTAAAGAAAATATACTATAAGATTAACTTTTATTTTATTTCTTTCATTTATTCTCACTTCCTACTGTACACCCACCTTAACTATTGTGAAACTCTTGTGCAAAATTAATATACAAATACCTTTAACGCATGCTTAATTAAAATTCTCGTACATGCATACACATACAGAAACATCGCAAGGATGTCTCGAATTTCGATAAGCAATTCACATCGGAGAAAACAGATCTGACACCAACGGATAAAGTATTCATGATGAATTTGGATCAAACGGAATTTGTGGGCTTCTCCTACGTGAATCCGGAGTATACAGTTCCCCTTTAAATGCATTCATGTAAACAAACAAATAATCATACATACAAACATTGTATTAGAGTAGCAGCATGGATGCGGCGCGGCATAGAGGATGAGGTTGAGGATGAGTGTGTGGAGATATTGTCATGCTGAAAGCAAACGTAGAAGGAAATTAAGAAGCGTCTAAATACATTTGTATGTGCTTGCTGCAAAGTCTGTGGATGTATGTACATACATACATATGGAGGTCTCCAAGGAGCGGTATATTTTTTTGGATCACACGGTGTGAACGTGTGAACAACGTGCCATTACACATAAATATTTTCAGAAGAATTTCCCAAAAAAAAAACAAACAAAAAAATGAGAAGAACACATACGCGCATAAACTCAAGAAAATTGCATACCTGTAGGCGTGTAGCGCATTTGTGTGTGTGTGTGTGTACAGCTTTTTTGCACGACCTACATAAAGCGGTCGTTGCAGGAAATTAAGAATTCCATGCTGCAGCTGGATATTACTAGTGGTAGAAGAGAAATTAGAGAATTCTTCCAAAACAAAAAAAGCGTCGATTTTCTTTTTGAGGTTGAGAGTAATTTTTTAGATTATAGTTAGATTAAAGAAAAGACAAGCAAAACACGTATGTGTGTGTATTTTTTGTTCACTTTGATTTTATTAAAAAATTGCTTTTAAAAAGTATACTTTTCAATTTTTAAAAAATATAAAAGGACGAGCAATAATGTCTATAAAAGCAAATGTATTATACCTGTGTACTATTATTATTATTTGTTACTTTGTATTTATAATAGTTAAGTTGAATGAAAAATTATTGAAAAAAAAATAGTTTTAAAATAAATTTAAAAAATTCCAATTTACTTGTAAATAAAATTGCGTACATTCGTTTAGTCGTAATTTCTCTTAAGAAAATCAAATACGTATATTTGTTTTACATTGTAATAAAAGTGTTTATTAATAGTATAGAAAATTATTTGATTAAAAAAAAAATTAAAATTAATTTATGCAATAAAATTGTTGCTTGCAGTACAGCATGTAATTGTAATTTGTTTTATTTTGTGTATATGCTTTTAATAATAAATAAAATTAAAGCCCAAATATGTTTACATATTTTTGATTGTTAATTTTTAGTTTTTTTTTCTCATAAAATATAAAAGTATGCATATAATTCGTCTACCTTTTACTTTAAAGAAATTTTTAGAGCCAACATTAAATTATTGTAGTTTTATAAAACATTCTAAAAGTATGCAACTATACAGAAACTAGAAAAAATTTAAAAATTTTTATTTTGAAATTTTGACGCCGCGCAAATCACTATATTGTGGTTTTGTTTAAAACGCTCAAAGAATTCAACTGTGCATAAACCAACCTAACTAAAAATACATTGCATACTTTTAGGATGCATTTCGAAAACGCGTAACGAAAGTTTGACTTCCACATAAAAGTACATAGCTCTGCAATAATGCAACTTAGTCAGAAATATCAAAAAATAAAATGCTAATTTTACGTCGCTTTGTTGTAATATTTTTGGATTTAACTGAGTTTAAATCTAGTATCATAAAAATATGCAAGCAATTGAAATTTTGAAGATAATTAGGCACAAATAAACTAAAACTTTTCTATTCGCACGCCAATGACGAAACTCATCGCATAACTACGATTCGAATTCTTATGAAAACCCTCGAGATTTGTTTCTACATAGCTATCCGAAAAGAATGCTATTTTTTGGAATAAAAATCCGATCTAAAGTATAGTCATAAAAATATAGTGGCAATTTTCATTATGAGAGAGTACCTATAGTTTTAGACGCAGTAGCTAAGACAAGAGTCATGCAATGATTTTTATTATCGGCGTGGGAATAAAAGCTGTAAAACTAAATGTAAAAACGAAATAAATTCTTCCCAGTTTCCTAACATTTTTTACGATCCTTTTTAACACAGATTATTGCATACTTTATGGGTGCTAACTAAAATTTCTATATTTTTAGTAAATTATTATTCACTACTACTATCTATCAAGGCTGTTCTTGAATAAAAGTTTTAGTTCTTCATTTTTCGAAATAAATATTTTGAAATACTTGGATTTATTTTTAAAGTTCCCCCAAAAATTCTAAGTAGCTTTTTCACTAAAAATGAAGAAATTCATGATAATATTTTTATCTTAGTGGAGTAATTAATAGTCGAAGCGACGAACACAGCTTTGTTCTTTGCATTTTCTCTTGCTTATTTTTTTAATGAAATATTAAATAGTTTCATGACTGCGACATACCTAATCGGAAGTTGATTTTCGGTCGCTTCGACGAAGTTTGCCTTTGCCATGGAGTAAATATATTATTACATTTCTAGGGTTAAAGTTACAAAAACATATACAAAAAAGAAACGAAAGAAAATCTTATCAAATTCAAAAATATTGCATGCTACTCAAAAATGAATTCTTTGTTGTAAAATTTGCATGTGCCTATAAATATTCTACTGCTGGAAAAAATGTACTTGCTCCTAGCGTTACTTCTGGAATTGAACAACTTCAAGTTTATTTTGTGTTCTCTTCTTGCAAATTTTTTAGGCACATGGCGTATTCTTTTAGGTGTTATGTCTTTAAAATTTCTAAAAAGATTTTTTTAAGTTTTAACCATTTTTGAAGTACAATTAACGCGTTGTCGAAAGCAACTCATTGTCTTTTAAAACTTAACCTTTAATCGCCTCAAAAACTCTAAAATAAAAAACGATAACTCAATACTCAAATTTTTCATTAATCAACAAAAACAATGAAGTATTAAAGCAATTTACATAAATGCAAAATTAAACCATTGCTCAATTTACATATCAGATGCTAGAGGAAGACTAGACCATTTTAAGTCTGAACTTTTATCTTTCACAAATTCTTGCAGTATTTTATTTCTACTCAATTCATACGATCGCAAAACTTGCTAACAAACCTTTGACTAATCTATAAGTACATTTTCCAAACATTTTGTTCGTAATATTTTTTCAGCTTTTCCCCGTTTACCGGCTTTTCTATTCCTCCGTTTCATTCTACCTATATTTCAAACTAAACGGTGATCATCAAAGAATTTTTTCTCGATAAAAAAAATAAAAATATGTAATTATGAATAGAAAATGTAGCACAAAAATGTAAAAAAAAAACGTAATTCATTCAAATATGTGAACATTTGACAAAACAGCTTATCTCGATTTGGTGCTTTTTGATATTGAAAACTAAATGGAATGGATCTTATGAAGTTTTCAACTAATTTATTATGCAAGCCAGCAGTTGAAGGAGTCATACACATACATAGAAATTAAACTCAAATATTTAATTGGACCATACAAAATTGAAATTTATTACTCCAAACTAGCGTCAAGTAGTTAAGTTGTTTGGTCAAAAGTACACAGAATTAAAAAAAAAATTTAAAAATGGACAAAAAAATTCAAATAATTGTGTACTACAATATTTACGCCAAACTAGTTCAATAAAAACTATATACTCAAATTATAAGTAGAAAACCGTAAAAGATATATCGAAATGAAAATGCGTTAAAGACATAGTAAGGAAAACAATTTAAAACAAAGCCAAATCTTAAGGCAAATAATTTGCGAATATGAGTGTATAAACGTTTACCGATTGTAATGTTCGCCCCTGCATTGAACAATCGGCACAAACGTTTTTGAATGTATCGATTAATAGATAAAACAAATTAGTGATGGTGAAAAAAAGAATAAGCTTCGTGAATATTAAACTAAGATTCTGCTTCAAAAAAAAAGGATGTTTAAAAAATGAGTAAAGAAATTTAGAAAAATTGCAAAGAAATAGTAATCGATAAAAATTGGTGATTATTGAAGTAAATTTATGCATGAAGAAATGGAAAATGGCAAAGAAATAATGTTTCGTAGATATAAAAAAAAACTGGTAAATCATAAAAAAAAAAGATTTCCGAAAAATAAGATCATAATTTTTATCAAACAACATTACATTCACTCCTTAATTCATTCCGTAAATTTATCGGTAGTCTGCTGATGATTAACTAGCATAAGTTATGCGATTTTTTTTAAGCATAAGACATACTCGATTAATCGATGTAAGTGTATAAAAATTGAAAGAGTCTTAATGTACCATTAATAAAAATATTGATTGTTTTGCTTAAATTAAACACAACAAAAATCAAACTCAGCTTAAATAGCTTTCTAAGCATACTGAGGAGCTCAATCAAACTATTACTTGCTTTACATCAAGCTATGCACTAAGGTCTGAGCTTTAAATCCAAGGCGAATTCATATACATAAGTTGAAGATTTTAAAGCAGCTGATGCCTTCATTTTCCACTATATTTTTATTTTTCCTCTACCCATGGCATAAAAACGAAAATTAATGGCATCCATTCTTCTATTCTCTTTTCTCGTGCCATCCTAAAATTGAATTCGCCTTGCCATCATCTTATATGAATTCGCCTTGCTTAAAACCAGAAAGACAAAGATATTCACTTCCAAAAGTTCCTTTTTCTCGTTTTTGCGATTTTTAATTCGCATATAATTACACACACTTACCGATTTCCCACGCTCTGTTTCCTCTCTAAACTCAAGCTCTGCGGCCTTTGGTTTCTCACATACATTCTGCTCCGCACTATTTTCATTTACTAGGAATATCTCCCTCGACCGGTGTTTAAAAAACATCTCTACCGCTATCCGCATCTAATGGTGGGTTCTCACACGTTGGACAGGTAAAATAAACATAGAAAATTATTCGATTTAAATCTAAGTGTCATACCTTGCGATAGCAAAGAAAAGTATATAAATTTAGATTTCGTTTTTTAGACATATTAGCTATAATTTTGAATTTTACATAATATTTCTAATATTAAAAAGTATCATCTACGTATTTAGAAGAAGTAAACAGGCACAAGTACTTATGAAAAATAATGGCTTAATGTAATCATAAAAAATCTAGGAAAATATATGGTTAAATTTCACAATACATTGTATACACATACATACTTATATTTCAAAATATGTGTACATACATACATATATCTTACGGAGATAAAAATTTAATACTGTAATTAAAAAAATAAGAAAAAACGGTAAATCCAAAAATTAAGACAATCTTTTTAGCATCGGAAGGCCTCAACGAAGGATTTATGTGCCACATTTATTTTGTAGTTGTAAGTAATTATTTTTAATATATAAATAGAAAGTTATGTAAGGATTTTAGATGATTAACCACTCATATTTTTTCAATTATTTTTCTCTTCTTTGAAAGTCGCTGCGATCGGGAAAAGTAGTTCTAAATGTCACCATATACTCGGTCCTCGTAGTCGTAGGAAAGTATCGAGGAGGAATACCCGAGAGTAATCAACTTCGTTTTTCGTTTCCAATAGATTTTATTTTTCATTAACAAACTCAATTTATAGAGAAAGTTTCCGCTCCTCGAAAAGTCCTATCTAGAAGCAAAATATTTTGGAGGGAGTAAAGAAATTTGCAAATTACGCGCCAACTTCTGTCGGTAACACTAGTTGTGTTTTCGTACACCAAGACTTGCAATAAACCGGCAAAAGAGAGACAATTGAGAGAGCGAAAATGACAGCTGAACTTGCAAATTTTACTACATTTTTACCGGGTAAATTTCTACGACTAGTACTCTATTGCTAGTAGAAATTTCTCAGTAAGCCAAACAGCTGATTGGAAGTAACAAAGTCGATCATAAAAAGAAAGAAATTACTAAAAAGGGTGAAAAATAGGAAATGTAGGTTAATATATAAACGAACAGCAGTTTATAGTGTACGTACATATAGTATCAGTAAAAGTTTCATAATCTGTATGTAGTCCTATAGTCCTGAATATTCAGCTAGAGTGCCTGCAATTAATGCTTTTTAGACGTAAGTTATAAGTTGTGGAGCTTTTTTCTGTATTTTAAGTCTGCTTTTTTGAACATCGCGCCAAACAAAAATCAGCTGTAACAAAAACTTGCAACTTCTTGTTGGTTTGGCGTTTTCGTAGTTTCTAGTATGTTTCTCTCTCTCTGAGAGCAAATTTTGCTTATGCTCAGAAATTTCGTTATTGTATAGTTTTTTTTTTTACTGGAGAAGACGAAAACACAGCTATTTCTCAATAAGAATGAAATAGGGTGAAAAGCTGAAAGACACTACAGTAACCAAAAAGAAGAAATCCTCACAGAACAAAGGATTTAAAATAACAAAACAGTCTGAAAGTTTCAAAGTTTGGCATAGATACATACTCATGATTAATTGAGATTTTAGTTTCTTAATTATTTTCTAACGCCGTCTATTTCCCGTTAAGGAGGGTGAAAGTTAGCTAATTTTTTAAATAATACTTATAGGTACGGTAGGAAGAGTAAATAAAAGATCTTTCACCTGATATGTATATTTAAATCTAAAATTGGAATAATTTTGAGTAAAGCGAAAACCCCGAAATTATGGCCAATTTTCGAATAAAAATTTATATTTTTATAAATATGTTTCATGTTATATGTACGATGTTTTATAGTTAGTTGACTTCCGGACATGCCGAGGATAGTCAATTCTCTGGAGTATTATACATATAGTCGCACCGTCTACAGTAATTTTGCGTCCCATTTCTTTCTGCGCAATCACTCAACTCAACTCAACTCCAACTCAAAAGACCTCCAACCGCTCTAGATCATAGAACTTGTATGTATTATATGAAAAATATACATATCAGATGAAGGGATTTAAATAACTTTTCAATTTTCTTTTTTTTCGCAACGGATCCTTTTCTTTCTTTTGTCCAGCTTTTATTTCGTAACCAAGTACATAAGTAGAACGAAATGTAGGTGCAATTCAAGATTGTGGTATATTTAAGAAAAATTTAGATAATTTCTTTCTTGTTTAAATATTTTAGCTAATTATTTTTGGATTAGTGGCAGTATTTGAGGATATAACCAAAAAGATAAAGTTATTATTTTAATTACTGGTTTAATTGTCTAAAAGGTTTGAAATTTTTATTTTTAGTTGTTAGTTTTTACTTATGTTTCAAAATTTTCCTACAAAATGCTGTTAATTTTTAAATTTCTTTATAATTTAATTTAATTTTGCCTTTTTTAATTTTATTTCACTTCATTTAGTTTAGATTAATTTTATTGTTTTATGTTTTTGTTTCCTTATTTTGATTATTAAAAAAAATATCGTTTTTATTCATCTTATTTCGTTATATTTTATTTCCCCTTTGTTTTCGTTTATTTTATTTTATTTTTGTATCATGTTTTATTTCACTTCTTTTCGATTTTTTTTTATATTAAATTGAATTTTATTGTATTTTAATTTGTTGTATAGCTTTAATTATTAAAAAAACTTATAGCATTTCTTTTCGCATTGGTGTATTTTAGTTCATGTTTTTCGTTTCCTTTTATTCTATTTTATTTTGCTCAATTTTATTTTACTTAATTTTAAGTAACCTCAATTTTTAGCTATTAAAAAAATATCGCATCTCAATATTTTTACTTTATATAAAAGACTACTGTAAAAATATGTAGCCAGCCTTCCAAACTTTAGTCAAAGAAAAATAAAATTTAAATTAAGTACTTTACTATATTTAAATGAAAATATATAATTATTAAATCAAATATACACTCACATATTTACAAACCTATATACATACATACATATATGTAAATGAATAAGCATAATCCTACGTATGTATGTATGTCTCGAAAAAAAAACTATAGCTAGCCTCTTTGTAGGCTATAGCATAACTAAACTAACATATAACATAATGTAAGCGTAGCAAAAATACAGAAAAAACTTTACTAAAATTATTATCTAAACAAAAGTATAGAACTACTAACTGAGCAGAGCATTAGTACCTAAACAGTCGAATAACACCTATTTCACAAAAAGCATTTGAAGCATTTGAAGCATTTACCAAAACTCCAAAAAACGAAGAATAAAATAAGGATTGAAGTGAGAAAATCAACATAAAAATAAAAACTAAATTCAAGACAAAACAGCAGTTGAAATATAAATAAGAACAAATGTAAAATTAAAATATGAAATCAAAATAAGATCAAGTATTAAATTTCAAAAAGTGTAGTTAAAAAAAAAACAAATTGCATTCAATTTTAGAAGTCTAAGTTCGCCTAAAATCACACAGGGTTGCAAATTGAGGTTCGCAGAAAACAGGTTGAAATATAACTAAGAATAAAAATGAAATTAGAAATAAGAAATAAAAAATCACCTATTGAAAATAGAACTAAATGTGGTTAAAAGAGGACTACTTTTCATTCAAATTTAGAACTCTAAGATCGTCTAAAATCAAACACGGTTGCAACTTGAGATAAAGTGTGGTATAATATATTTTATTCATGTGTGGAATATTGTTTCGAAAATAGCAATACAAGCAAAATATACGCATATACCATATGCTTAGTTGAGTTGGAGAATGTGGTGTCTAAGATATACTATATTTTCAATAAAGAGGCCGGAATAACGCCCATTTTCCAAAATTTTAAGTTTTTCGTAGTTCCTACCATGCTCAACTTCAAGTTCAAGCAAATTAGCTTTTGTACTTGCATTTTTATTATTCACTTATAGTTTTAAAACAACCCCCCGTTATATAAATGTATGTATATTCTTTCCTTACTAGATTCTGTATATTGAAAATTAAACAAAATAATATTGTATAGTTTCTGTAAGATTGAAATTTTTGTATATTTTAAATGGTGAGCGTGTTTTTATTGCCCGTTTTCTCCATTTGGAATATCAATCCATCTTAGTTCCGTGATCCAATAATTGAATCATGCCTTGGAAGTTCATGGGAAATTTATGTACCGAGCTTCATTGCGATATCTTAGCATATCTCGATTCTGTTACAATCAATCGTTAGGTGTAATTATCTTCGGATTTACAAATCTTCTTATTTAAAAAAAAATCTCCTTTCAATTACATATTTGAAAAAAGTGGCGTGAACAATCAATGAAACTATCGATACTATCGATACTATCGATAGTTTTTGACTATCTTGTGACCATCGATACCTTTCAATACTATCGATAGTTTTTGATAAATATAGATATAAGTTGTGTTCCAGATGTACATGATTTAAATGTTTCTTTCTCTTTCTTACTCAGTACCGTGCAAAAACGGATAACACCGTTTGAAACAGGTGCGTTTCCACGTTAGTCGGTTCTACATACCTTACGGGAACGATCCGGATTTATATCCGGCTAAGGACTTTAAGCATTTCCAAAAATTTCACGGGTGTTACAACAACAAAAGCAATATGGTAATACCAATGAGAACGATTTCCAAGCCCGGTTTTAAAAAATAGGGTTTTGTATCGACGAAAAATATGGCATAAGCCGCTGGATTTTAAATAATTAAAATTGATCAAAATATATAAATGTTTCTTCATTGAATTGAAATAAAACAAAATTTTGTAAGTTTGATAAAGAAATTTCTTATAAGTCTCTCATTGATACATTTATCAATTTTGCAAGAAATATTTTTTTACAAATACGCAAAAAATAAAATGTAGCTAAATTATGACTTTAGAATGCTATCGATAGTTATCGATGGTCTATAAAAAACTCTCGACTACTATCGATAGTTTTAGACCATTGACTTTGATTGCTTTGTCATGGCCGCTATTTTGGGTCTTGGAGCTTTCAAGAATGTTTACTAAGATGTGTAAAGCGGAGGGTTTTACTTTAGTCAGAAAAATTATCATTAGAAATGTGTATTAATAACAAATATAAAAAATGTAAATTACAAATAACAATTAGTAAAATTAAGTAAACATGTTTTGAGAAATTTGAATAGTTACTCGTACATGTAACCTATAAGAAATATTTATTAAATTATAGTTTTGAAAAAAGAAGAGATATATTTATCAACTTATAAACATATTTCGTTTTTAAAGAATACATTTTAAGACGAGTTGTATATTATTAAATTTTACTAAAAGAAAACTATAAATTAAACAATCTATAGTTTTTTTTTTTAATTTACAATTTAAAGTATAAAAGTTTACGTAAAAAAGCAAGAATAACATTTATATATAAGTTTCTTAGTAACAGTAACGTATTATATATTTATCGAATTCAATGTATACAAACATACATACATATAAATAAATTTGTTTAAACAAAATTAAAAAAACTAATGTTAGTTTCTAGTTTTTAAATAAGACAAGCAGAAAAAATGTAATCGTTGAAAAACTTGGAATTTTTAAACTTATCAACTCAGTAGTATGTGTGTTAAATAACTCTCATTATTGCAAAATATATATCTGAGTGAAGCAAAAACACTTCAGAAAACTTAAAAAAAACCGACCACATTAAAAGCAAAAACAGCAGAATTTAACTTAGTGCACTACTGCAGAAATTAGTGTACAACATATTAACATTTAGAACAACTCAGAATATTATGAAATACTTGAATATCTGATTACAATAAAGGTATGCAACATAAATATCCAAATAAGAGGCCCACGTAATGAAACTTACAAAACAAGAAAATTATACAAAGTTTAAAAAAAATACCACGTTTGCAAGATATTTGAATGTATACCTTCAATGTTAATAAATTCAATTGATATTCACTGTAGTACCAAAACTTTTTCAAAACCGATTATACATGCATATAATAATAACCGAGAAAGTCTCAACTCTTTTACTTATATTTAGGTATCTTATGAAAAAAAAGAACTTCAAAAGTTTGAAAAAAACTGTATAAAAAATGCTAGTAATTATTTAAAATTTCATTGAAACAACATTATGCACACATGCAACAAGCTAAAAAATAATAATTAAAATTTAAAAAAAAACGCAGTTTTTTATTCTGCAAAATTTAGTTAAGCTGATATTTAACTTACACTACTTTATACATATGTACATACATATGTACATTTTTCAATATAAGAAATGTATTTAGAATATAAAACTCAAACTAACAAATCATCGTAAAATGAAAAAGAAAATTTATTCCAGTAATAATAAATTGAACTCTACCAAAAAAAAATTACTAAATGGTTTGTATTAATTTCAAATAATGTCTGGAACTATGGTGCCCTGAATACAGAGGGTGGCGCCCTCAGTGGTATCGCTACTTTGGTTTTCTCGTTTTTTGCAGTTCTCAAACCAAAGTAGACCAAGCATTTTTCACAAATAGGTGCCAAAGAGTCACTGTTTTTAGAATTTCCTAGATTTATTTATTAAATCTCTTATATTGTAGTGGGTAGTTTCGCAGCAAATCTTCTTTTCGAATCATCGTACGATCCTCTTCGAGATAAGCTGAGAGAGGTAGAGTAGATCATCACCAAGAAATCCGAAACGGACATAGTATATTTATTAAGGTAATCAGCGATAGACTCCGTAGAAATAAAACACAAATTAAATCTCCAGAAAATCTAGACGACCGAGTCAAATCTCTGGAAAAAAGCTTTCATGTTTCAAAACAACATAGCCTCCGTGGTTGTACAAGAGCCTGCTCGACCTCAGGTCCAATCTCAGAAGTCTTTAATGATTCCAAAGAATATATGTCTTACCTGAGGGAATACAAAAGAGCATTAGTTATGTGAAATAGAAATCTTGACGGGATCATTACAAGCGATCAAAGTGCACGAAAGAGGCGGCACGCCTGGGCAAAATTCTTGCTAAAGGCCATTCAAATGAAATATTCGTATAACGAGCTGACAGTACATAGGCAAAATTATCAGCCGAAACTCGGGGCATTCTAGTAGATACCCACTTTCCGGATTGTCCGCTTGAGCTGTGAGACAGTGCTCAGGAGAAAGCCGACAGCGCTGATGGGTAAAATCTTAACTGAAAAGAAGATTGCTTGGGCAACTAACAGTTTTTCACCATTCAAATCCCCAGAGGTGGATGGTATTCCTATTATGCTGCAGAATACTCAAAAATCTTTGGTATGGGAACTGCAGGAAATCTTCATTCAAAAATGCATTTGCTTGACGACGAGGCACAGCCCAACCCACATCAGAACAACATCTCCCTGAACTGAAGGTCTAGAACCAGTCACACACGACTGAACCACACAATCACCACTGGAACCGACAGCTTACAGGCAGGTCCTTAGCAATATTCACAGAGAGACAATCACGACCTGCATCGGCTATCGCCCAGTGAATGTCGTTATGGGAGTCCATCCACCACCTATTGCAGACGAGGAGTCCCAGCTGCCTCGCGAGTCCCGCACTGCTCTGGCCCAACTATGATCTGAATTTGTTGTAGACTCAACTGCTACTTATCTAGAATCAACCCTTACATACCAAATACATGTCCAGCATGTGGAGATTCCCGGCACGATACGAAATACCTATTCACATGCTCTCTCTACTCATCTAACACCCCGCTCTCTTTGGTCCGACCCCGTCGAAATTGCACGTTTCTTAGGTATCCCTCTAGATAAGTTCGACGACAACGACCATGGGTGAATCCGATCTTTACAGTGGCTAACCGCTACACCAACTTAGATGCTCAGATCGGCCCAAACCATAAGTCGTTTGCTGAACTCCTTTTTACAGTTTACACTTTATACGTTGTTATTAAAAAGGTGCGAATTACCAGAGTATAAAGCTTTCAAACACTGAATGATTTGTGATTTGAAATATATAACGTTGGTATAAATATGGGAAATAAAACAGTCGGAAGTATTGTCTTAATATTATTACAAAGAAAAGGATGTTGATAATACTCTTAATTTACGAAACTTCAAAAAATTTTATTATACGTCAAAGTTTGTTCTTGTATTATGGCGTTATCTCAACGTTCTCTAACCTAATTGTTTGTTGGGATATTTTATAACAAAATTGCCTTTAGGAGGATTTGTGAAACACTGTAAAAGGAACACACAAACAACAAATTACAACAGTCTATTGTGAACAGGTCACATCATGGCTCATAACGGCAAACAAAACAGCTGATTGTGCAATGTATTAGTTTCTGCGTAAAATTAAGTAATTTTTTCATTAATATTGTAGCACAAAGGTAATATAAAACTAATTCTAAATATAAAAACAAAAATATTAAGTAAAGCTCAACCACACAGATGTCTTTTCTCACAAAATTCGGTGGTCATATATACCGAAGAGGCTTGGGTTTGTTGAATGTCGCTTGCGCTGCGCAAGGACCATTTGCTATCACAAACAACCGCAGCTATCACATAATGACCAACGGTCGTTCACTGGGCTCAAATTGTCCTATATCTACGACAAGCAGTGCTACTAAGCCCATAACTGGAGCTGGTGTGTATGCGGAAGGGAGCCTACAGCGCCTGCTTACGCCAGTTACTACGCTCCTAACACAAGTAGCTGGTTTTAAGGTTAAGGGCCGTTTGCGACGTCGATGCAAAGATTGCTATTTTGTGGTGCGGCAAGAGCGTGCCTATGTGATTTGTCCAACACACCCGCGTCATAAACAAATGGCTATGAAGAAACGTGAAAAGAATACGTGGATATTAACGCATGCCACACAATCGAAGGTTAGGCCATATTGATTTGCTTCAATGACAGCAGTGAAATCCCAATGAAAGTGCGTTAAATACGAGTTGTTTTATGTTGTGTTCAAAAAACTTTAAATAAAAAAAGTTAAACAGCAGCTGTTAAAATAGTGTCAGTAAATAGGTACAACGGCTACATCAAAACTATATTCAGTTACAATTTGTCAGTTGTAGAAGAATTTCATTTAAATCGCGTTAGACACCTCCAGCACTAGTGATAGTTAAATAAATTTGTCACGACTCTGGCGCTAGTTTAAAAGATACATTTTTGTAGTAAGTAGTTTTACCAAATATTTATTTGCCAAAAAAAGTTTTTTTTTATCCTTCAATAATGAACATTTTCTTTTACTTTATTTGTATTGCTCCTCATTTCTTCTTAGTATCACATTTATCTTTTTTACCCTTCTTTTCTACTTTCTTTGGCTTGCATTTATCACCTCCATCTCCCTTCTTGTCCGCCTTCTGCACAAATTTCACCAAATCAATCATGCGCGCCGAATAGCCATACTCATTGTCATACCATGAAATCAATTTGTAAAACTTCCCAGTCAATGCTATACTAGCCTTTGCGTCGAAAATGGAAGAGCGCGGATCGGTGGTAATATCAGACGATACAATTTCATCCTCCGTATAGCCTAGTATGCCCTTCATTGGACCTTTGGAAGCCTCTTTGATTTTCTCCTTAATGCAATCTAGCGAAGTCTCTTGTCCCAAACTAACCGTGAGATCGACCACTGACACATCCGCGACGGGCACTCGAAAAGCCATACCCGTCAATTTGCCATTCAAAGAGGGTATTACTTTGCCCACTGCCTTAGCAGCGCCTGTCGATGCAGGTATAATGTTTTGCAAAGCACCACGACCGCTACGCCACTTCTTTGACGGTGCATCGACACATTTCTGCGATGAGGTGATGGCATGAACAGTGGTCATCAAACCATTACATATCTCGAAATTATCATGTATTATTTTAGCCAATGGCGCTAGGCAATTGGTTGTGCAGGATGCGTTCGAAATTACTTTCATATCGGGTTTGTAAGCATCCAAATTTACACCCACCACAAACATAGGTGCATCGGCAACGGGTGCCGATACAATTACCTTTTTTGCGCCACCCTTTAGGTGAGTGCTTGCTTTCTCGGTCGAATTAAATTTGCCAGTACATTCCAACACATACTTTACACCAGCATCGGCCCACTTGATCTTCGAGGGATCCTTTTCGGACATAATTTGAATGCATTGATCATTGATGACCAATTGTTTGCCTTCCATGCTAATTTTACCTTTAAAGCGACCGTGTGTTGAATCGTACTTGAGCATGTACGCCATGTATTTGATGTCTATGAAAGGTTCATTGATCGCCAAGACTTTGGCCTTACGACGCATGGCCTCGCGTAGCACTAAACGGCCAATGCGGCCAAAACCGTTAATGCCTAGATCGACCATGAGGATTATTTTTCAATTATATTTTACACAAAAAATTTATTTGTCCAAAAAACAACGGTGCAAATTTTGAAAACGCTTTATTGCAGTAAAAGAAATGTAGAAAAAAATTAATGTCAATTAATTTTGAAAATAATTTCATTACCTACAAAAAAAATAATTTTATAAGCATAGCATCAATAAATTTAAGTGGATTCCTTGGTTAATACTTCTAGTAGAAGGTAGGTTTCACTTAAAAAGGCCACCCTAAATTATCTGTTGGGTAAAAATCATTTTTTTTTTTTTTTTGAAAAAAAATGGTCGAAATCGTATTGAGGTTTTTAAATAGAAGAAATTGCAGCTGATGGTTTACTGTAAACGCATTTGACTTAAATTTTTTTCAAGAATCATTAGAGTAGTCCCAAGGCGACTTCGGCTGCAATAATGGTGGTGCGACTAGAACAGGTGATTTTTTTGTTTTTACTCTTATGGCTTAAAATGTCAAATTTAAATTTTTTATACATTCAGATCATTTTCATTGGACTGCAATATAAATTTTTGAAAAAATTTGACATTCCAAGTCGCAAAAGTAAAAACAAAATACATGTACATTTTCTTTTTTATACTAAATTTTTTAAATAATTTGGCAGTCGAAGGCGCAATATCAAAAACAAAATACATATGTATATGTACATTGGTTTTGCCGATTTTGACAATTCTCAATTACAAATAAGCGTCAACTAAAATCGAATTGTTGGTTTCTGAAAACAACTTGATATATTCGTTAGTACTATTGGAAAAGGTGTAGTAAAAAATTAAGACAAGCATACATTTGGGTATTAAGTTTATTTGCCTTGCAATTTGGATAAAAAGTCCATTAGAAAATTATAACGCCCCTTAATTTCAACCAAAGAACGCTCAGTCAGTTTGGCACGTAGGCGTTCGAATAGCTGCTCCTTCTCTATGCCCGCACTCAACTTCATCTCAATCAATATGAGCTTATCCTCTTCGCGCGTCCAAGCAGTAGGCGTTTGAGCTACTGATGTTCGAATTTCATTCGTTGCCGTTGCGTTTGCCTCTGGCGTTGTGGCAGCTAGCGTGGCAACAACATCCAACTTACAGTCTTCCGTATAACTATCGTTTGTAGCATTTTGATCCACTGCCTTTGGCGATTGTGTTATCAACGCTGTTGTAGCTCCACCCATGACCTCCATGTCGATACAAGCCTGCGTAAATGAGTGTGTGACCTCTGCACTTTCCGGTATAAACTCCATATCATCTGAATTATCAGTGAGCTCTACTTTGGTGACTGTGAGCAGTGGTTGCGTATGCGGCGATGTTACACGCTGCTCCTGTGTCTGCGTTACAATACTGTTTGCTCTCACGTTCAACTCTATGCCAGAAACGTTGGTCGACTTGGCATTTGCCACGATCGAAATCCGCTCTTTATTATCAATATCGCTGTCATTATAATCCTCCGAAATTAATGATTTCAATTTTTTGGCGCAAGCGATGGCCGAACTTTGTTCGTGTACCACAACCATTGGCTGCATTTGGCCACCAGTTGTACGTGCACGCGTCGCAGCCACAGGCGATTTGACTTTTTTCGTAGGTGATTTCCGTCTATCGCGCAATTGTTGTAATGTGCACGTTGTTGTTTCACTACTGCTAGCCGGATTATTAACTCCTGAAGTTTGTGTAGTGGTTGTTGAAGCCACGCTGAAGGTTGTAGCAGTATTTGGGGAGAGGGATTGTGTGGATGTCGAACCTGTGGGGTTTGCATTGGCGACGCAAGTAGCACCAGGTGTTGGATGTTTGCGCGGTGATGCAGCTTTAACGTCATCGTTGAAATTTAACATTGATTTCTTAGCGTTGGGATGATGTGGCGCATTACCGCTGGCATTCGGTGTGCTAGTGACCGGTGCAAAGCATGTGTTGCTATAGTAGGCGGGATTCAGTCGCATGGCATGCGCGCGTAAAGCGGCGTCATCGCAAGTCTCCACGGATGAGCTGCTGTCCTCCTCGTTGGTCGTGTCTATGATTAGGGCTGCAAAGTGAAAAGGAAAAAAGTCATGTGAATTCCAAAAAATTACAATTTTAGTAAGAATCAAGTCAGTGCCAGTACTCTACTAGTTTTCAATATTTCTGGGATAATTAGACCGGTAAGGGGTTAGTTGATGACCTTAGTGAGATAATCTACTACCGCTTCGCCCTGATGTTTTAGCATCAGCATGCATAGACGTTCAGTGTCAATGGATTTCGTCTTCCTGATGGCTACCTGAACTTCGTCGGAGGCAAAAACAACTTAATTGGCGCTATAACCGCTTAAACGATTTTGGCCGAACTTCTCCTACAAGTTGTGGTGTGCGTCTTGACGTTGTAACACAACATTGGTTCATTGTCGCGTATTTTTGCTTTTCAGAGAGAAGAATTCATAAATTGCTGGCTCGCGCATCTCTACGGGTCCGACGAAGTGCCATCATTAATTGCTAGGTCCCATTCAAACGACAGTCGATTCTAAGTCGAGCTGAATGGCAAGGGCAAGAGGGTTGTTTCCACGCTTTAAACTTTACACCGTACCTTTGGACACTTCCTCTTCCTCAGACTTCTCATTATCATCACTGCTGCAATCTGCTGCAGCATTCGCAGCCGCTCTGTCCACAGCAGCAGTCAATCGCTTCTCGCCATGCTCACGTATGCCATGAACGCAATCAGGCAATGGTTGATCCGCCAACTCTTCGGTATCACATTCATTGAGATTTTCCGGCTGATAGTTGCTTGCCATGAAGGAAAGTTTAGCCGGCAGCGTCATTTTGTTACCATAGAAAATGCGGCCGTTGATGTACTAAAAGTAAAAATTGATAAGCTCTATTATACATCGATTCTTGGTCAGGTTGCTTACCTTCAGCTGGCAGTTTTGCGCTTGATTTTGCTGTTGGTGGTGCTGCTGGATTTCACAGCAAGCTGGCGCTGCATCATGTGGATCATTTAGCGACTCATACAAATTGGGCCTAATTTCTACTTCCTTCAAATTAACTTGTTCTGGAGTGGAGAATATTCTAAGAAGAATTTTGAAAAAATGAGATTACATTAAAAATAAAAGAAAATAAAAACAGGTTTCTCACCTCTCCGGCGGTTTGGCCTGTGAGAACTGTTGCAAAAACCAATCGATTAGAAATTGATTGCCTTTGAGTAAGGGTAGAATTTTCGTTTCCACCTTTTTAATAGTAACCTCCGGATCCTCCGCCAGTTCGGCTAGACAATTATAGATTTTTCGTATCTGCGCAGGTTGTTTATTGAAATAGATATTCAATTTATTGATAAATGTAGTCATGTTGTTGATCATGAAATGCTCAAAGAATTTGCCAATTTCTGCAGCTTCGGAAGGCAACAAAAATGTGAGGAACACCTGAGCCAGCTCAGGATGATCGGGTAGAAAGAGTCGCTCTAATTTCTGCAACAATATCAAAATACGATAACTTAAAGAACTTTTTCTCACAATAAAAATTGCTTACGTAATACAAATCAGCAACCTTGTCCCGTCGCGGATCGAACGTTTTTAGGATGTGATTGAATCTTTTACAATCTTCGGCACGATTTGTCGATTTCAATGCCTCCTCTACTTTTTCATAAAAGTTAAATGCATAAACTGAAAACAAGCTACTACTTACACAACAATTTTTTTTGAAATTATTAACAAAAACTACCCACTTGCATCTTTGCGGTTCGCGTCCTCTGCGCTGTCTGGTAAAAGCATATGCTTAAAGTTTTCCTCCTGTCGACTGGCCTTTTTGCTACGCGAACCAACATTCGCCTCCTCTTCTAGCGCTTGTTGCTGTGCAATCTGCGCACGCGTGCGTTTACCGAATAATTGTTGCGAGCTATGCACGAAAAATTTGGCTGTCGGTGATGTTTGTGCTGAGCTGGCCGAATTATTGGTCACCGCTTGTTCATTGGCAGTAGCAACAGCACCTGCGGTACCCGCTGTGGCAGCAGCATTACGACAAGCCATTTTGAGCGCTTTCAATAAACTTGTGTACAGCTCTAAAGCTTTGAAATATCTATAAACTTTCAGAACAACAGGCGCACGTTTGTAACACTGCTCCTTTTGTTTTAGATTAAAGCGGTAATTGTTCAGTAGTGAGACGCAGCGTCTCTGCAGGTTGTGCCGTTTTCGCCTTTGTCGTGCAAGTGTGCGGCTTGCTCGACGCACTGAATAATAGCGAGAAGAGTGGCCGCGCACGCGTCGAACCGGGTAGCGTCGTTGGCGCCGTAATGGTGCAAGCCTTTTTTCTCTTTGATTTGTTAGGCGTTGTTGTTTTGGGGAATTTAGGAGCGCTGCAGTATCCTTCAGCTCAACAACAGGTTGTAAAGATTTTGTACTCCAGTCGTAATTAAATGATATCAGCGATGAATTTAGAGGTGGGAGTGTACTAGGCAATGGAGAGCATCCTAAAGTGGAGCTATTCAATGTGTCTTGGTTGGAAGGTGAACTAGCCGGCAGAGCAAGTGCAGTTGTAGTGTTGTTGTGTTGATGCGTTTGGCCATCAATTGTATTACTACTAAAATGGTAATTGACATTTATTGTCACACTATTTGCAAAACTTCTTCTAGAACGCGTTTTATTATTATAAATTGTATTTCCTAAGTGGTATAAATTCGCTCCACTACCGTCTGGGGTTGCAGCATTTGTCGCGCTATCTGGCAGTTGTATATCTTCACCTAAAGCCTCGCGTACGAATTGCAAATAGGATGCACCAGCTGCTTCCGATGCTTTCACACCTCGTTTTCTATTAGCCGCACGTTTCTATATTAAGGAAGCCATTTAAAAATATGATTAGTGAAGTTGAAAAAAGTATATTTTCTGGAATAATTAAATGTTTTAACCCATATGCTACTACCGATTTACTGCGCAGCTGTCAAAAATAAACAATTGCAAATTTTCGCCGAAAACGACATTTGACTATTGTGAATGATGCGCGTGTAGGTAGAAAACAGGAATCGGAGTTATCGATATAGTTTGCGACAGATTTTTAACTTAGAATTTAAATGATTCAAGTTTAGTTTTTCAACTTTTTCTCATATATGGATTATCAAAAATTACTAGACGCTGTAACTTAACTTAAATAAAAAGCATTTTGTTAGAAAATTCTGCTTTTCAGATGCCGTCGTCGAGGAAACAAAGCAGCGCAAAGGTTCAGAATTTCCTATCGAACTTTTTAAATATGCTGATAGTCAGTTTGAGAAATCAGAGTGGACTGTTCAAAATTTAGTGTGTTGAAGATAGAAATAAAATGCCTGAAAACACAAGTTTGTTAATCTCTAGTGCGATTTTAATAAATCCCATGGCTGAATCCATTGTAGCTAAATTTTTGGTATTATAAAATATGGCATTACTGTGCTTGAGCCGGTACGAATGAAAAATTTCAAATTATTTGCTACGTTTGAACCACGATGGATTGGGCGACAGTTTTTTCGTAGATTTCTGAAACTTCGATAGATTCAGTGTCAACATTTTTGTCTTTCAGGGCAGCCAGACGATTACAATCGTGCAGATTCTGCAATTGTTGCCGGAATAAAAGGATTTTTTTTTTTGCTACATGTCTAAGGAATTGTTGATTGACATTTAATTGATTTTAAATTTTATGAATTTTGCAAGTGCTTAGCGCCAGTACCGGTAATGTGTAACTACTAAAAAAAACTCTCCTATCGATAGTGGATAAAAACCGTCGATTGTAGCTAAATTGAATTCATCGATAGTGCCATCAATAGTTTGGCAGCTCTAGTAGACAGTAAATTTCTAAATACATGGAGCTGCAAATTTACAAATAAGTTGTTATTTGGCAAAAACAACATAATCCTTCATCGATATTATTTCTTTCGTTAATCATTGCGCTACTAGCAATAATAGGGTGCATATAAAATAGCGCGTTCATATATTGTACATCCAGAAGCTGTGAAATTGTATTCTCGAAACTGACCACGTCACAACGTCTGAAATCTGACATACAACTACTATTTGAAAGCTGTAACCAAAAACTGGTTAAATTTACAAAATAACCAATTAAAGCCATGAGTTCAAAAGTAACCTTTAAAATCACATTAACATCGGATCCCAAGCTGCCGTTCAAGGTACTGAGCGTCCCAGAAGGCACACCATTTACGGCGGTGCTGAAATTTGCAGCGGAGGAATTTAAGGTGCCAGCGGCAACAAGCGCCATTATTACAGACGATGGCATTGGTATTAGTCCACAACAGACAGCTGGCAATGTATTTTTGAAGCATGGTTCAGAATTACGATTGATTCCTAGAGATCGGGTCGGTAATAGATGTCATTGAATGTGATTGGCTAGATAATAGTTTTTCTTTTTTTTAATTACGTTAGCTTAACAGTAATTACGCATATTTTTATACAATACGAAACCAATTCGAGTTCCAGCAATTGTAAAAATTAAAAAAAAAATAATCTCTTTAAATCAATGAAAATAAACCTACTTTGAAAGTACTGCAACGAGTTATTTAATGTGGAAATTGGTGCGTAGGGTTTAGTTACTTGCGACTTAAAATGTAAGCACACTTCGTGTGCGTAGTCGGACTTGGACCGGCATGAAGCCGTTCTGCATAAAAAATACTGTGGATGGCATTTCCCGAGTTTCTAATTTTACTGAAAAAATGTTCATTTTACCAAATTTTCAAATGTGTCCCCAGGTGTCTGTGTTGGCGTCAGAGGGGGAGGATGGATTTTTCTGAAATCTTCGAAAGTTCTCTCTCTTTTAGGTGTCATGCCTCTTTCCTCTACGCCCTTTCAAAGAAAACCTTGGTATAAAAAACTAAACATTTCCCAAATGTGTTGTAACAGAAAACCTAATCCTGAGAGTTGAAGTTTTCTGCAATTCCTATAGAGTTAGGTTAGATACTCGAAAAAGCTTTTAGGATTTTGTCTGCTCTCAACGATCTCGTCTGACGGTTGGCCCAAAGGAATTAACTTTGGTGCGTGGGGATAATATATTGACTTCCAAAGTACCTGCAAGGCGGCTCGTCCATTAATAAGTGGCAGACTAAAATGGTGCTCTCTAATCTAAACAAAAATGGGTCGCTTAAACGACGGTCTTTGGAATTGTCATTTGATACTAAACAAAAATCTGCCTAAGTGGGAACAGAAACTAAAATTTAACGAATCATGCCCCCCCAATTTTAAAATAAGAATAAAAAATGAATGCCCCTCTACTCACTTTGTCGATATGCTCTTGCCAGGCCAATGGCAGCTCTTTGTAGCGATTTTTAGGCAGCAATACTTTGTTATTTTCAAACATAATAAGTTTGTGCTCAACAGGCGGTGCACGTTTGTGTTCAAAATAATACTGGAATGGTAAAAAAGAAAAACAAAAACAATTTGAGAACACTAATCAACACATCCATATACAACGACTCACCTTCACAGGATTATAATAATCTGCCTTCCTCAACGACTTCACATGCGCCCAAACGCGTCTCGATGATTTACCATATATAGAATCCTTCGCTAGACGCAACACAGCAATCTTAACATCAGTGGTTTTCTTCGATATACGTTCACCCGTTTCATGTATACGTTTTAGATGCTTTTCCAGACCCATAGCGATAAGTTGTGTCTCAGCAGGCGTAAACATTTGATACCTTGACGTTCGGGAAGTGAAGGGTATTCGCGGCAAGTATTGCGGATACATGAATACTTTACTATTTAGTATTAGATCCATAATGCGTGGGTGAAAACGTGGTATCTGACGGCAGTTACTTTTGCTGTTTTTAAGTGGGAAAATTTCAGTATTAAAACTATAAAAAAAAAAATGCTAAGCAAGCAAAAAAATTTATACTTACGTCCACTCAATTTCGCTATGTATAAATCTGGAAGGAAGTACGTATGGTTCGTTAATTAATATACTTTGTTATTAGTTTGGCAAACAAACAACTTACTCCATCATCTTCTTATTCTCTAGCGTATCTTTATTCAAATCCTCCTCCCATTCCCTGATTAGCTTCATTGCTGATTTTAGATTCCATGCCCTGAACGATGCATCATCTTGCGCTTTTTGTTCCAGCTCCGTTAACATATCTTTTGCTTTGAACGATAGCTGCCAATAGTTCGGATGCGAGTAGCTTTGTATAAATGTTTGTGTTAGCATTTGTACATGTATGCGCAATTGTTGCTGAAATATATCGTGCTGATATTTGGTGAAACCCAATATATTGCTTGGTAGCTCCTCCACTTGCGGCGGATTGTTACGAAGATTTTCAAATTTTGTTACATATTCGGTAAAAATATGTCTTCTAACTGAAATATATTCCCACGTAAAATTTGTATCATAGGGCACACTATAAAGTGTATCAGTTTCAGCGGCACGAGGTGGAGTAGGGGGTTGTTGTTGTTGTTGTTGTTGTTGATGTGTTTTATGTTGGTCCGGCGCCCTTGGTCTTTGTATTCTAATTAGCGGTGGTGGTCCTATCGCATTGGTTGAAGGTACAACACGCGCTAGCTGATAAGAATTATCTTGACCAGGTATTTTAACGGCTATCCAATCAGGTTCTGTATTTAAATTAGTCGCTGGTAATGTTACAACTTGATTTGCCTCTTGAACTGTACTATCTGTATAGGCCACTGGTACTTGCAACTGTGTTGTCGCTGTCTCCTCTAAACGGTTAACTGTATTGGCAGTAGGTGTAGACATTATATTGGGATGAAAGGAGTAATCGTTTTGTCGATTACTAATAGGAACTAAAGGCGGCACATCATTTGTGAATCCTTGCTGCATTTGTAGTTGTTGAGGTGGATTGTATTCAGGCTGTTGTATTGAAGTGTTAAAATTTAGTTGGCGTGTAACCTGGCTGCGCTCCACGCACTCAGCCTGCTCAACAACTGAGGTAGCTGCTATTTTGCCTGCAGAGCCGCTACGGGTTTTGCCATCAGTAATGGTAGACTGGCCTAAGTGACTTTGCAGAAATTTGTGCGGTGTATCTAATTCGACACTTTCCAGTGATACACCTTCATTCATCAGACCATCGAAGAGTTCAGCAACCAACTCGGCAAGCTCCTTTTTAGGTATGTTAATGTCGCGCAACTCTTCCGCATCCTCTGCAAGTAAATTAATATAAAGTTTAGATAGATATTAGTACTGCGTTTGCCAAGATATTTTTTTCCTGTGTTTGCAACATGCCGTTGGATTCCAGAAACAAGTGTTACAATAACTGTTACAACAACAACAAAAACAACAACAACAAGTGGTCTAAAGTCTCTGCAAGCGGGTTAGAATATCTGCCTTAATTCCTACAAAACGTCATAGCATGTATCTCGAAGACATCGTATCATGTATCTAATACAATAAGACACTGGCATATTTGTACTAGTGCTGGGAATTCTATTCCAATTTTTCAACCGTCCGATATTATCATAACTTCCGGATTTGCAGATATCCGTATACTAGAAATGAATGAAATGCCACATAGTGCACACAAATAAATGGTTCAAAAGAGAACACAAAAAGTTTTCGGTATTGATCGCAGATCAGAAAAATAAACCGCAATTTAATTTCTTGAGAAGATAGGTATCTTTGTGGTATAGGTAAATGGTAAATAATATTAAAGTACCAAGAATTCTATAAGTCGCTATCTCAAACGTCATTCACGAATGCTCTTATTCCATTCATTCACTAACGGTATGTGCGCTTATTGGCAGTCGTGGAACAGTAGACACCGGTAAATTATTTACAAAAACTGTTCATAAATTCCTTGCTTTTTTTTTTTTGATGACAGAATATACGAATATTAATCGGATCTTCTTAAATCCGTTAGGACGTTAGTTTTTTATATCCGTTTTTAAAGTACTTTGAATCTTTCTTTTTTTGTATCCTTCCGAGAGAATGCTGTATTTATAAGTAAACAAAGGGACTGATTGTTGTTGTTGTAACAGCATAAACTATCCCTCATAACTTTTTGGCGAATGATTGTTCGAGACACTCCATTAATGCCGCACTATTGCAGTCTTTTTACTTCTCATCAACTCGGTTGAACATGCCCTGCTGATAGTTTACCAAAATACGCCAAAAGTCTTAAGTTATGCGAAGAACTTTTGGCTTGTGCAAAAGCTGCAACGTTTTTGAATGGAGCGTGCCACTTTGAAATATTGTGCAATATTATCATAGTTTACTGGTAAGCAATTTAAATTAACAAACCTAATATCTTCTCCGCTGCTACATACTCAGGATCATTAATGGGATCGTCATCATCTGTTATGAAATTTGAATCTGCAAATCGTTGAATTAATTTTAAAATTAAAAGATTTTAGTTGGAATTAAAATAAACATATTACTTAATGGCTTTGTAAAATCATTCAAAAACTGCATCCAATCCTCATCGTTCGCAGCCAAATCAACATCTTGTAAATCAAAATGCTCCACATCGGGTGGCACAAATTCAGACTCAAGATCTTCGATTGCAGTTTGTTCTAGGCATAATTTTGAGCGCGTGCGCGCGGCAATACGTACATCTTCACGCGTACCTTTTGGCATTTCAAATGGTATTTTGAAACAGCCATCGTCTGTAAATTTAATTGGCGAGTCTTCAGCCTCTACCTGCGATAAAGGTGTTTGAGGTGTGCGTGGATTGGAATCTAGATCTGAGGCAGTAGTATTTGGATCGTCATCGGACTGTAAGTTTAAAATATATTAGCTATTTATTTATCGTGTCTTTTTTTGTTGCTCACAATAAAATCCTCTTCCTTAAATTCGTACTCCCCATCGTCTTCATCAGAATTCAATTCATCTTGTATAAGCGCAGCAATCTCTGGCTCTTTGCTCTCAGTCAGCGTGGACAAGGTAATACCCGACGTTTTATTTAGTTCGCGTGCTTTGGCGCGCGTCAATTTTAGCACTGAAGGAGTGTCTGTGATTATAATGGCCGGCTGTTCAGAATCCTGCCGTTCACGTGCCATTTGGTCTTCTGCTTTAAGTGTCACCAGCGCAAGAATGTGTTCATTTTTAACGAATTTCTTAAAATACAAAATATTTAATTAATAAAGATTCATAATTGATTTTAGATAATAATTTACCTGCAACAAAAGTCGCATTTCTTCATCGCTTAAATCTTTGTCTTTGGCCACTTTGCGCAGCTTCCTTTCAATGGCAACTGCATCATCAAAATTACAATCCTCCATTTCAGATTCTATATCACTGTCGCTAATTCTTCGAACGACACATCGCTTCCTAAAAAATAAAAATAAAAAGTATTATTGGCTTCCTAACAAAACACCCTACCGGCTGTGCGAGCAACAAACAAACCTCTTTCGCGCCTTGCTACTCCCAGATAAAACAATTGCATTGCGCACTGAACTATTGTTGCTATTCTTTTGTGCCGAATCACTTCCACCACTTTGCTTTTTCGCACTTCCGCCTGGCATAGTATTGTTGTATACTAATACGAGATTTTATGATATATAATCAACTAAAAATACAGTTTTTGCTTTAAAATCGCAAACAAATTTCTTTTCGCAACTATCACAAATTCTGTAGCGGCAACTGTTCACAATAAACCTTGTTGTGGACTCATTCACAATCGAAAAATAGGAATGCCACTGGTTCAAAGACCGTAGATTACAAAGAAGTTGCATCACTCCCATCATTCCTGTAACAGAAAATCTTGTCAAATTCACCAGACTAGAATTAATTTGACATTTGCTGATTGATATTAGAATCTGATTAGATCCAATTGCTTTCTAGTGTGGTGAAAATGGATGAACATTCCTGCCATAGAAAATGAAACACCGTGTAACTTTTTTATAATTACGTTCTTTGGCAGCATACAATTCGGAATTGGTTTTTTTCGAGAAATTCTATCGTGGTTTTCTTTTTTCCAAACTCAGAATTACCAATAATCAAATCAGCCGTACTACTGATGTTCTGGAATTTACGACTTTTTGTAAACAATTGCGAACTTTTATAATTTTCCAACTGTTTTGTCAGTAAAATGCAAAAATTAGAGGCATATTATATAATGCCGACTTTTTGTCACATGTTGTAGGAATGCAAAATGTACATGTTTAGGTACACAATATATAAATATATACGAGCATATCTGTATTCATAAAAAAAAATATTTACACGTTTTCACACTTTTGTCTTTCTATTATTTATTTAATTGGAATTTTTTTTATAAATCTAAAGTAGTTGCATGACAAAACCAGGTAAATAGAAGCTTAAATCTTTCTGGAAAATTTATAGCAACTCAGCAAAATAAAAAGAAAGAACACATCGTCGAATGCTACTTCATTTTCGCGTTTGTATAATACTTTCCTAATGCCGATATTCTGTAAGCAGTCACTAGTAATAAATTGAGCCTTTTCGGTGGTGAGATTGGTTTTGAGACTATTTGGTATTCAGTACGGCGTTCCAAGCCTTTAGTCTTAAAATAAAGTAGTGACTATAGACTGCTTACAGAATATCAGCATTAATTTCACCTGGCATTTCGATTTTCAACCGAAGTGTTTATGGTTTCCTTTTATTAAACAAATTTTTGATATGGCATCTCAGAAAAATTTTGACACCCAGCAGCTGCTCATATTTGCGGCGTTGCTTATCTTTGATAATTACACATTGGCGAAAATTTGTAAGTTTTATCACTGCCCTTATTAGTAAAGTTTTTTAATTGTATACAAATAAAAATTACAATCTTGAAAAATTTGTCAATTTTCAGAATTCATAAAATTTTAAACTGATCTCAATCCCATAAAGGAATCGGTAGTGCCAGAAAATGAACATACCAGCGGCAGACATAGTGCTTTATAGCGTGCTTGGAGTCATCTTATTGGAAAATATATTTGATTTATACATTACTTATCGTCAGGTAAAGTAAAATATATACATACATGAACCATGTTTATCAAATAATTATCATGCGTTTGGCATTAAGTTTGTTCTTAAGCAACGACGAAGCTGGGGGTAAGCCCCCTCTGAGATGCGTCACTAGTAAATTTTTAAAACAATACACTTGCAAATTTTTGTATACGCTATATTTTAGACTGTTTTCTACGTCTAGTTACTATTTTGTTTCAGAACTAGATTCTATTAGAGACGTGTCAATTTGCATTGTCACGAACTACTTTATGACAATGCAGTAATTTGTTTCACTTCATACATTTGTAATTAATTTCACGTTTTACCTTGTTTAATTACAGATACAAGTATACAAAACTGCTTTGAAAGTACCTAGAGAACTGAAAGACTGCATGAGCGATGAGACTTTCCAGAAAGCGCGCCTATATGGTTTGGATAGAGCCAATTTTGGTGTTCTCAGTACCATTGTAAAAGATGTAATTCTAATGTGCATTGAACTCTATACCGGCTTCATTGCAGTACAATGGGCCTGGGCCATAGACTTGGCGATTTTGTTACATTTAGACGGTGGGAATGAAATAATTGTCAGCTGCATGTTTGCCTTAGTGACCAGCGTACTAGGAACTTTCAAAGATTTGCCATTTAAAATTTACTCTACATTTGTGCTAGAGGAAAAGCATGGCTTTAATAAGCAGACTGCAGGCTTTTTTGCCTGGGATCAAGTGAAGGGCTTCATTGTCACCCAAGTGTTGATGGTTCCTATTATCTCGGCAACTGTTTGGATTGTGCAGAATGGTGGCGAGCAATTCTTTATTTGGCTTTGGATCTTCACCGGTACCACATCGTTAGTTTTACTCACAATTTATCCAATATTTATTGCGCCACTTTTCGACAAGTATACACCGCTTGAGGAGGGTCCACTTCGTAAATCAATTGAAGATCTAGCTGCCACGCTAGTGTTCCCATTGACCAAACTTTATGTAGTGGAGGGTTCCAAACGTTCCTCACACAGCAACGCCTACTTCTATGGCCTATGGAATTCTAAACGCATAGTACTCTTTGATACACTACTACTCAACAAAGGAAAACCAGATGATGCTGAGCTTAAAGAGGAAGATAAGGGCAAAGGTTGCACCAATGAAGAAGTACTGGCAGTGCTGGGTCATGAGCTGGGCCATTGGAAATGCGGCCATGTAACAAAGAATATTGTCATCGCACAAATTCATTTACTTTTATTGTTCGTTGTCTTTGGTTACTGCTTCACGTATGGACCTTTCTATGAAGCGGTCGGTTTCCAGCCCGGCACGCGTCCCATTGTTGTCGGCTTGTTGGTAGTGTTCACTTATGTAATGGCACCCTACAATGCAATTGTAAATTTCGCTATGACTACACTTTCCCGTTTCTTTGAATACCAAGCCGACGAGTTCGCACATGGTCTGGGTTTCTCAAAACAATTGGGTCAGGCATTAATCAAGTTGAATTTGGATAATTTGGGCTTCCCGGTATACGATTGGTTGTACTCCGCCTGTAATCATTCACATCCAACACTCTTACAACGTATCGATCGTCTTAAGCAACTGGATGTTGAAGACAAAGCGACAAAGAAGGAGCAGTAATCGTTGAGCTGCCATTACATCGGGTTGTTAGACGGAGGAAAGGCAACTATTGATGCAGAAGTAGATGCAACCTTCATTTTTAATCGATACAAAGCACTGCAAATAGCCGTTATAGTGTCTAGTGCTATACTAGTCTACCGCGAAGTTCTATTGCATAATCAGTAAAAATAATTTTATATTGTTTTATTTTTTTTTTGGTATTGTATTTTTATATTTCTCAAGTTGTATGCGTACGTTGGATGTACAAATTTAGATTCATTCGGAAAATAAATGGATTAGAAGCCACTTGGTTTTTAAATAATTGGGAGTAAGCATTAAATTTAATATTCAAAATCTGTACTGCGGACTGGGACAAAATCTAATAAGAATCAGCATCGGCCCCACGACAGTCGGTTCTATGATACCGGAACGACCCGGATTTGCATATATCCGGCCAAGGACTGTCACTAGCAGCGTTCCCCAAAATTGTATAGGGAATATTTTATGCTGTTACAACAACAACATCATAATTATCATATAAAAACGATCTATAGTTAGTGTGCCCCGATCCGATTTAAGCGAAATTCCTACAGAAATTAATAAAAGATCGAATATTTCGATTTTTATACCCGAGCGCAATGGTGTCCTGGGTATTTTAACTTTGTTGTATATTGCCGTTATATGAGAGTTGCACGTGGGGTTTCTTGCAATTTCTATAATTTTCGAAATTATGTTTACTAAGCATGTACCAAATTTGGTAGTGGGATATGCGAATTTTGCTCCAAATTGCCACGGCCATTTTCAAAATATTTTAATCCACCTATTCCTTGACCCAACCCAATCCTGTATTGCAAATTTGAGTAAATGGCCTTTTACAGTTTTGTAAATTAGCGTTATAAGTGATGGATTTTGTACGATTTCTTCAATTTTCGAAATTATGGTTATAATAATAAAATAATGAAATTTGAAAAAAATAACTTTTGCATTTACGGAAATATCGTACCGTTATGTGGGCGTAGTTATTGTGCGATTTCACTAATTAAATGCAATGTGTGTGTCAACGAGAAAAGAAAATGTAACGTTTTTTATATTCTAATAGTTAAATGTTCTTTGATCGTTCCCACGATGATCGTGGAACCAGATACGGGAGGGAACGTGCGGAATTTATATTCAGACAATAATTGCAATTTCAGCAACATCTATAATTGCATGGGGAATCTTATATAACAACAGACTATGTATACTGATGCTAAACCATCCACGTCAGTGTTTCCTTACCTTTTTTTACCAGGAACCACTTTGATCTCATTATTATTTGCAGGGACCATATAAAAATAAACTACATACATACATATGTATTTCTACGTAAAAATAAGTAATTGTAAAATTCAAAGCTAACATTAAATAACCATTTTTTTAAACTGAAAACAAAAATAAACACTGCGCAACACTGCGAAAACTAACCTGTAATATATTGTGCGCCTAGTTGGGTAATAAAAAAAACTGTATACTCAAAATCCCAAATACACCCGTGAAATCTGGAATTATTGCAACAAAAATAATGTCCGGGTATATCATTTCTGAATGGTTCTTCAATTGTTTATATATTGCTGAAAACAGGATTTAAACTCGTTATGGAATTTACTCTACAATAATCAACAAATAACGGGACTCACCGCAGTCCCATAAAATGGGGAATGTTTTATGATGTTACAACAACAACAACAACCTCACCGAGCTCGTCAACTTATTGGTTCCAGAATCTTGGGAAAGTGGTAGAGGAATCTTATCTTCGTCGAGACCTTCTTATTCCAGTCCTTCACACATTAACTAGGTCATCTACCAGCAGTACGTCAGCATAGCAGCAAGCATTCAGATAAATCGCGGCATAAACTTTCCGGTTTCTCGCTTGTGAAAGCCCGATCTGAGTGGTACTGGACCTGTCTAAAGTTTTCGACACGCTGCTTGACGGCATAGAAAAGTCGATAGGATAGTCGGTTATAACGATACCCGTGCAATTCTGGTTCATGTTCGATCAAATACATTCCCCATAATTTTGCGTGTAATGTTTAATGATATACAACAAAAAAAAAAACTCATAATCATTGCAATAACGCGGCTGTAAAAAAAAAGCCACCAAATATTGGAAAAGAACCGTGAGAAGAGGATCGACACACACCATCTCTTTGTCGACTTTAAATCAGCTTTCGCCAGCCCGAGGAGGAGTTGCCTATACGCCGCAAAGTCTGAAATTGGTATCCCTGCAAAACTAATACGATTGGCAGTGACCTGCCCTTACCGTTAGATACCAAACGAGCTTTCAGATAGTGTGACTCTCCGTCATGCGACTTCTTTAATCTTATGCTGGAAAAGATAATTAAAGCTGCAGAATTAAACTGGTCAGGCAGGTATTTTATAAGAGTGTGTAACTGCTGCCGATGACATCGACATTATTGGTCTCAACAACAGTGCAGTTAGTTCTGCCTTTTCTATACAATATAACGGGGCGAAGCGAATTGGTCCCGAGGTGGACGAAGGCAAGGTACTTAGTCTCCTGTCATTAAATAAATAGCATTTGCGTCTATGCTACAACATCATTGTTGACAATAAAAATTTAAAAAAAGTGAAGTAATTAGCCATAGCGAAACATGCAGGAACCGCATAGCTAATGAGTGCGCGCTCGGCAGGGCACATTTGAAGTTATTAATCTAAACAGGGGGAGAGTGGAAGCTTTTCTGGCTACCTACGAACTTCTGTTAGACAGATGGGCTCTATGTTGACTAAGCGAACACTGGGTAAACACCACGGCATGCAGAATTACAAATACCCTCCGGCCGGTGGTGGACCGTAGGGGTCGAAGGAGCTCCGGCCGCTAACAAAGGCACAAGTCTCAATCCTCGTAGGAGTGTTCGGAACGGACATTATTCGGTAGGTATTAATGCGGTTAGGCTGAATGTAGTATCCGATCCTCTTTCCCGCAGCTGTCTGGAGGATGACGAGAAGGAATTATCTTTTAATTTCCTAATAAGGTGCCTGCCTATGCGATGCTGAGGTTTAAGCACCCAGGCTCTCACTTCATTAACATCTCGTAAGAGCTCTCAGGGGTGGCAACCAACAGCTTGCGGAACTGCAATTTGGGAACGCACCTTTTGGTAAGGGTATACCTTACCGTTTAAACAGTAGTATAACAATGGACTCCTTTTATATGGCTAAGTGAGTTCCCCCTGAGAGAGTGTCACATCAATCTAAACTATAATCTGAGTGTTTTTTTTTTTTTTAATTTTGAAAGCTCACCTAAATCTTAATATTATTGCGAAATGGTTTGGTTTATATTTTAAAATGTAATGAGTGCTAAAATTCCGAGGGGAAAAAGTACCCATTTTCTGGAAAATTGCTATAAACATTATCCATATGATCAAATTTCTATAATACGTATAGAAGTATAGTAGGAAACAAGTATTGTTTATTTGAAATAAAATCATGTGCCGGGTATTTAAAGTTCGGTTTCGCCTTATAACTTTTTTTTACTTGTTTACTATTTATTTTTGTAGTGTTATTTGGAAATAGTATGCCAAGGTACAAATTTGTACATGGGACTTTGGATTAATTGGGATAAACATATTTGGATGCTACTATATAGTACACATTTGTATGTACAAGTGTAAGAGGCCACAACTAAATAGTATGCCTTAATTTTTGAGTGGAAAACAGATTCTAACATACAAACCCACCCACATATTTGTTTGTACAGAAACATTTGTGTTTGCTTTTCCATTATTGTTTGAGTGTTCTGGAAATATACATATACTTATAGTATGTACTTTCATTTTAACAGTTAGAAAAAGTAAGAAGTATGAATTCAGTCAAACCAGTTGTATTTCAAACGTTCAAGTTACGCCACCACGGCTGCCAAAGTATTAAAAAAAATGAAAACCCTCCGATTTTTCACACTTATCTGCAGTTTAGTTATTTTACTTGCAATCAATTGCAATGCTTGGGTTATACCTTTGGAAAAGTACGACCTCAATATGAGGCAAATGGAACTAAATGAAGAGGAAAATGATGGCAATGCATTAGCAGCAGAAGATACGGATGAAGGTGACCTTGAGGGTATAATTGGCATACGAATAGTTAAATTCACCCGTAAAGATCCATTTATGAAAATGTTTAATTTCGATATGGATTTAGCACGCAGATATGCCTATAAAACATGGAAAAAGTTGCTCAGCACATATGTGCCTATAATGGATGAAGAAATCGAAGTGCATACTGTACTGTTATCTGAAGGGGAAAGACTACCGAACGGAATGCAGAAAGTACAAAACGAAACGGAGGAGAAAGCATCAGAACAATGATGATTTGCGTAGTGGATTTCGATATAGTGTAATTATAAGTTTATTTTATCTACATAATCTCAATTTCATACAATACATATGTACATACATGTGTAAATAAATATGTATGTACATTTATGTATATAGTTTTGTAGCACATTAAAAATGAGAAATTATTTATTTTACACATATGTACTTAATATTTGCGCTTTTGTTTTAGAAGGCGAGTGAATGCCTTTCTCTTTCTTTTTTAAAAATTCTATTTCCTTCTGTCACCTCTGTTTTCTCCAAGCAACTATGCTGATTTTCTTTACTCCCAGAACCAACTTGCAGCGTCGTATTATCAAACGCAAAATCGCCAAACGAACTGGATCGGTTCCAGGACGTATTCGTGCTCCACACTTGGTTACTTTCAGGTCTGGCCTGGTCACTATTAAAACGACCACGTTTTGGTGTACCCTGCACAGTTGCGCTATTCCGCCAATGGAAAAACAAATCGAATCCAAGGCCCCCAACAGCTTCTTCTGGCTCAGTGTCCCAATTGGCTGTTGCGCTTTCATTGCTAACTTCATTGCTTCTGCCCACACTGTTTCCAGCTTCTATCCGTTGCGCTTCATTTTCACATACGTTATTCGCATCCAGTTTGTGCTCGCATCCACACAGCACTCCATTGTTTGCAGTCTGTTGCTGTTTAGCAATTTTCGGTTTGCAACAATATCTACGCATACATCTAATTAGTGGCTTGAGGCAAAATATGTTGTAGCAAAAGTCGGAAGCACCGCGTAGACAAGCGAAGAATTCGGGCATGAAAGATGGATTTATGGCAGCATAGATAATTATATTCAAGCTTAATTGCAGTGCGTTTAGTGTTAAGAAAATCATATCCAGATGTGTCAACAAAGCGAAATCCATACGAGATTCATCTCCACCGAAAAGCAAATTAAGTGCACATTTGCGTGAGGTCAAAGCTGCGGGCAATTCGCCAACCAAATATAGTACAATTAAGATGATAATGGTGATAGTTAACTTCATTTGGTGCTGAGTTCCGGAAAGGAAGTGAAATGGATATATCGATTAATTGTAGTAATCATATTTAACAACAAATATGATTATTATTGATTATTTCTTAAGATTACTCTATGTTTACTTGATAACGTTTTTGTGTTATTTCTGCGCTCCGATTTCCATTTTGCTGGAACTTCTTGCTTTGCTTGGTCCAACGGCGAAAGGCTAGAATGATGGCGACATTGCCGACCACGAGGAATATAACCGGCAGAAGCGTTAACAGTATAAAGGAAACCCAATTATGGATTTTGTAGAACCTGGAAAAAAAGTATTAATTTTTTACAACTAAAAATAAACAAGATATCAATCAGCCAAACATTGAATTTCGACAACCATAATAAACGACAAATGGACGTTGGAACAACAATACAAATTTCTTCCACTCTAGGTATTTGTTTTTTACGTACAGCTGCGGGCATTGAAATCCGGACAACTAAAAATGATGTTTAGAGAGAGAGAGAGAAATTTGGAATCGAAAGTTTGCCTTCAACTCTAAGAGTCTACTTGGTTTTTCCAACGCAAAGGAAACCGTCCTCTTCCTCTACCACCACTAGCTGTTACCGCGTTGAATACTTTCAGGGCTGGAGTATTTTCGTCTATTCGCACGACATGTCCCAGCCAACGTAGCCGAAGAAATTTTAATGCGCTGGACTATATCTATGTCGCGATAAAGATCATGCACCTCATCGTTCCATCGTCTGCGGTATTCGTCGTCGCAAAGACGTATAGGTCCATAAATCTTTCTCTCGAACACTCCAAGGACCCTCTCATCCAATGCTTCAGCACCATACAATAGGACGGGCTGGATGAGAGAGTTATAGAATGTGGTTTTGTTTCGTCGTTGGATTTCGACGCTGACTGTTGTTGCTGTTATCGATGGTTCCCAGATAAACAGAGACGTCAACTTGCTCGAAATTGTAATTGTCAACAGGGATCCTGGAGTCAAGGCGCGAATGTGCTGACTGTTTATTTGATGACAGGAAGTACTTAGTTTTGCCATCGTTCACCTCCAGACCCTTACGTTTTGCTTCTTTAACCATTTTTAAGGGATTCACAAAGTGGCATAATAATAATAATTTGGAGGTGTAAGTGTAGCTTGATGTGTTGTGGGTCTTGATGTTATAATACAGTTTAAAGCCGCCTCTGAACGTCAAATGATTTTTGTGAGAAGTTTTTACATGACAGAAATGACCTCGGATGTTTGCCATTGCCTACCGATGGGTGACCGGTATTAGAAAAAACTTATCTATACTTTTTGTCGTTACATGTCCCGGCCAGGACCACTTTCGAATATGATTTGGTCTGCGCACCACTAGTGAGTGAACGAGCGAGGAGCTCCAAAGCAATATTGAGAAGATAAAAAATTGTATGAGTCGAAGAAAGGAATTGCAACGGCTACAATATACATCGTACGGACAACGAGCGAGATACGATAGTATCAACTTATTAAAGAAGACATCGGGAAATGTCGAGCTGTTTGTATTGAATGTTTATAACACTTGCTGTCCGCCCCGTTGAAGCTCGTTTGGTATTAGTTGATTTTAGTGCGTACCAATTGGGCTTCAGCCTCCCCTAGACGAGTACAACTGTCACCCTAGTATACACCAATAATGATAGAATACAAGATTGAGCTGATTGTTGTGAAATTCGGGAAGTTAACAAAATTTTCGGGAGAGGGTTAGCAGTACCACTTCTTCTGTATTCTTTTTTCACTATAAGTATACATATACCACGTTTACACTCAATCACTGACGTCATAAAAGTATTGTTACACGAACAAAACTTCCAAACGCCATGTTCAGTTTATGACGTCAAGTTCAGTTACCCTCAACTCCATTGTATGCTACTCATCTAGTAAAATTGAGGGCAGCTTCCTCTTAGAAGTGAATTTAAAGTGTTTCTTATCCGTATTGAAAAGGCTACGCTTTCATTTTCGGGCAGTTCCCACCACCATCGAATTATTAAAAAAATCGAGTCCTCAATAAGGCAGAATACATTCTTCATATCTCATGATTCTTCCGCCATCCATTGAGGCTCATTTGGCAATTTCTCTTAAACGTCTTGATTCTTCGGATTCAATGGCGTTTTAAGCGTTTGCCGCCTATTCTGTCGCATTTCAATGTCCGCAGCTGTTTATTCACCCATGTATGTGCATTCCGTATGCATGTGTGCATTTATATCGAATAACTAAAGTATTGGAATTTATCACAAATCGAATGCAATCAAATAAATGTATGTAAATACATCAATGCAAAACAGACCACTAGAACTGTAAAAATCGACAATACGCTCTACGTATACGTAACGGACAAGTGTGTAAAACAAATCACCGGAAATGCAACACATTCAAACGGTAAAAAGATGACAGTTGCTAAAAATGTGACAACCACTTGTTTGCTAACGCGCATAGTTAAATTTTTTAGTTTACTTACGTGGTGTAATATAAATAGTGTGTTTGAAATGTGCCATCGTCACTGACCGAGAATACAAAAAAATATGGAATATTTAATACCACCGATATAAGAATGAGCACAGCAATAACACGATGTGCCATCTTGCGTCGACAAAATCGCGGTGGTCCAATGCCACTTGCAATGCCATGTCTTAAGTAAATCCAACGGTCACAGCTTACGCTGGCTAGCATTAAATTCGAAGCGCCTGTACTAATACCAAACAGCGGCGTTTCCCATTGAAAATCAAACTTCGTCCAGGCAAGTCGTTTATAGAAAACGCTACGCGAAAGTGAGGTGAGCAAGATGAGCAAGCAGGAAAAGCAATCAAGCCAAGCGAGTGTTGCAAGGTAAGTGAAGGCGGACGGTGTCATTTTTGGTCGCATAAAAACGATAGCATTGATAAAGTTGGTACATAAGCCGAAGCACGAAAGCACCGATATGACAAAAACGTAAATTACATATTCCACTACTCGCGGTTCACTGCGTTTCCAGACACAATTTTCCACCGGAATCAAAACTTCCTGAATAGTCTGATTAGAGTTAGCTGAGGATAATGTTGACTGCGCATAGACGCTGTCACTTTCGAAGCCTTCGACGCATTGCATTCTTAGCAATGCGTTGCAATATGTTAGTAACTTTTTATAGCACTTCGCGCAATCGTGTGTTTGTGTGTGTATGTGTTTCCTTGTACTTGCGCGCCCTATTTGGCGGTGTCAACTATTTGTCTATTTACTTTCCGTGCCGCGTTCACGTCATATAGGCGTTTAGTTAGTCAACTGATTTCACAAGTGATTGCGTTGAGCGATAATGCCCATTAGTGTCTAGTGAAGTGTTATCAGCGTGATATGGTTAGATGATAAGGTACGTGTATAGCACCTGTCGAGCGCCTGTTGATATACTTACTAATTTGATTATAATGATAAGCCATACGTGAGATTGCCTGGCTATGCGCCTGTGAATATGCTAAGGTAATTTTGTTGCTTATGCTGCTGTTTTACTTAGACCGTGGCTAATGCTACCAATTTAAATTGACAATCAACAAAACAGACCGTTTTCGGAGATTAGTAATGAGAGGTTGCGTTGTGTTTGTTGATTGGCGAACTTTTTTTTTGCCTTTTGAGTTTATTGCCACCCTAAAAGATTGGCGTGCTGTGCTGGTTGTGCGAATTCGAAAATTCTCTCACTCTGCCTATGGCACAACAATTGCATGATGATTGACAATCGAAAGTAGTAGGGCAGTATAGCTATAACCTTACAGTTTATTTGGGTTCCCGTTTCCTGATTCCTGTAGAAAATCACGAAATTGACAATTACACGTCAACAGTGACAAATAATAATGGTATCCAAATTGCTTGTGCCACCCAAAGTGTATCTGAACATATGCAAATTTAATTAGTTTTCAAAAGTAAATGTGATACTTGTTTTTACATAATCTTCTTTATTTTCAGTAATTCAATATTATTATATGCTTAAGCTTAATCGAATATGTATGTCTTATGAAAATGTCTTATTATATAGTACTAGCGATTACCCAGCGTACTTTGGTACGCCTCAAAAAGTACAGCTATTAAATTTTATGTATGGATTTGTGTACTGAAATAATTTATTAAAAAAGAAACTGGAATTCGACTTAAAAAATATCAATATATACATTAGATGTCTCACCAAAAAAGTTGCTAAATTTTACACCACCGTTTTAAAATTTATTGCGTTTTAAAACTTCTGCCATAATATTTCGAAGATTTACGTGAGTTCGTTCGATATGAAAATTCCTCCGAGAATAAGTTTTTTTGAAATAATTTTTTTAATATTACAAAAAAAAAACATGATAGTAAAACATTGTATGCTTAAAAGGTATACATAAAAATAACTAAACATTTTTCCAACGGACTTATAATGAGATTTTTGAAAAATAAATTGGGAAGAAATTAAAAGGGTGAGCAAATATCTTTAGCAAGTTTTATTATTAGTCTCAATTGGTCCAGTTTTGACTCAGTTATTTAAGTTTTTCTTAAACCACTCGTTCAAAAAAAGGTCAAAGATACCATAAAAATTTCATTAGTACGTTGAATTTATTTTTAAATATTTTTTGCAGAACTTTTAAGCTTAAACTGCTGCATGATCTTAACAAAATTAATATGAAATTCTATTGTTTTTCGCAAATGTGTCAATAAAAAAAAAATAATAACTGTTAAAATCGGTGCAGTACTTTGAGAGCCAAATCGTTACAAATATTCTCCTTATAATCAATTTTATATAATAATTATAGAAGTATATAAAGTAAGTTTTTAGACTGCTAAACCTAGGGGAAATTTATCAAATTATTTTCGAAATCACGTTGTTTTATGTATGTATGCAAATTGACTTCATTACTTCACCTGCAATTAATTTCTACAATTTAAACTTTGGCTTAGTATAAAGTGAATGAGTTAAACGAGTTTCACATTATTGCAGGCATTCATTTACGCACTTGACATAATAATATTGCCGCTCTATATAATATATTCCGAAAAATCCTATACAACATTTTCGTACATATTATGTTCAATAATTTTATAGCCGCATTCTCAAAATTTTTTCCCATTTGCTGTGCCAATTTTTAGACATTCGGCGAGCAAATTTCGCAAATTCGCCTTTTCTCATTCTTTCATTTCGGTAGCAGACGTCTCAAAGCGCTAGTCATGTGACGCGCATGCGCCGCATACTCAAGCAATCAAACAACACTTGAATTACGTTGTAATTGCACCGATGAAATGCTCATAACTTCATTGTCCTCGCCGTCGATATCCTCTATGCGCACAGCATCATTAACATTACCGCTACCGCCTAAGTTAACATTATCCTCATCATCATCATCGTCGTCCAGTGTAGGTGTTTTAATTCGATTGCGTATTATTATATCGCGTTCGGCTGGTGGTTGTAAATGTAGCGGATTTGGTGCTATATCTACAGCATCCATGTCACGTCCCTGTAGTCCAAGTGTTAAATTAACCTTGGATTGTTGTCCAACAGTCAAACCAGAATTTGTGGGTATTTTGGGTGTGGTGGCGGGAGGACGCAATCTTGCTGGATCGAGCAGTGAGTGCATTTTAGTCTGTTTTTTTGGTGTACGAGCTGGTGATGTTTTACGCGAGCCGACCAGGGATTTCAGTTGTTTGGCGCTGGTGAAGATTTATTACTGTAAGTATTTTAAACTCAGAAAAACCCGCCAGCAATATGTACTCACGCTTCTATCAGTTTTAGTAGCAAACGATGATATGATTCATACTCCTCACAGTCAAATTCATTTGGATCGTGACGGGCATGTTCGTACATATCGCAAAATTGATGTATCATGCGTTGTTGTCCTGAACCATTCAATGTTGCAGCGGCTAGTGTTGTGAGCAGGAAGGCACGCAAACTATCATAAGGATGCCGCATGCTGCCATCGCTTCGCATGATTTCCGTTTCTGTTCGAGAAAGTGAAAACGTTAAATGCATATGTACATATGTTTTCATGAAATTGAAGTTTCACTGTGCTTACCTAAAATTTTCACATCATCCACAGCTTTCATGCGATAGTAGTAAGGTGGAAGCGGCTGGTCCGTACGCAAAATGTATTTGTCATCATTCCATAGCAATCTAGGCTCTTGCGTTATTTTCTGTATGCAATCGAGCCGCCGTTCAATCTCCCTTCGCAGCGTCTGTTTTAAATAAGAAATTGATAGTACACATAAATGCTAAATTGCAATGTACTAACCTTTTTTGCATCATTGCCAATAGGTACATGTGGACCTCGTCGACTTCGCAGCGTAAAACGCATAATTTGTCTTTTTGCGAATATAAACAACATCACAAAGGTCAGCACGCCGCCACCAATTATGATGATAATCATAACACCAGATAGTTCTTCCATTTTGCAGTAAACGCCCTAGCGGAAGTGCAGTTTAGGTGTGAAATTGTATGTGTCGCCACTTTACGTAGGAAAAGGGAAACTTTTCCTTTTAATTTAACTAATTTCTATTAATTTTAAAATAATTATGTTTACTTTCACGCAAACAATACCACAATTTGTTTATTTGAGTAAATTTCTGTAACAAATGCCCACTTCTTCAATAGAACAGCTGTTTGTTGTCAAATAAGAACGACAGCGTCTATTGTGAATTTCAAATACACACACATGCCCATCTTTAGGCTGAGTACATTTACAACGGGTGGAAATTTATGTGACTCCAGGTGACCAGATAATTGGAGTGTTCACACGAAAATTGTATAAAAGTTATCCAGCAATAAAATTTCGCAGAATTTCACTGCAGTCCCTCTTTGGGGCGACTAGCGAGTTTGCGACTGCAGCGAGAAGGAGAAAGACGAACTCGAGAGGTGATGGAAGTGATCAAGTCAGAGCGTGTTGCCGTGTCGCGCTTGGTATTCCTTGCAGCAACAGGACAGCGAACATTTTTTTCTAACTTTGACTCGCTGTATCTCGTAAACGAAGCGAGATATCGAAATTTTTTATTCTTGAGTTCTACCAGAATCAGTCATCAAATCGCGGCGCCCCAGAAATCGTAGTCTCCTCCCTCTTAAAGAGAAAACCATCCGAAAAAGTACATGAACGGAAAATTTTAAACATCTTCCAAGTTTTACCAAGAGCTGATTCCTTTTATTGGCTATGCGCCAAACTAAAAATAAACTTGAGAAAAAACCTTTGTTCATGCATTTTAACTCACCTTTTCCATTTAAAATTTGGTTTTCTATCTTTTGTGTAATGAAAATAAGCCGCGAAATAACACTTTTTATGTTTTTTGCATTAATACATTTTTGGAATCAGCTTGTTGCTGTAGCGGTCTCTAAAATATACCGATGACTATGGACCTCACATCGCTTCAGGCCTCTGACAGGTCCCACACCTCTAATACGCCCTCTCACAGGGGCGGTGACGGTTAAGACCACGGTTCACCTGTGTGCTTATGACGTTTAGTGCTATTGTTGTACTTTGCATCTTCCGGAAGCCTAGCCGGGCCTAAGTGGTGCGTTAAGTAGGGGAGCAGCATAGCTTCAAATGTTGTTGTTGTTATGGAAAGGGCACCAAAGTCACTCTCGGTGAACTCCGCGAATCCGGACCAACCAGCCTTTTTATTGTTGATAAAAGTCTTTCAATCCGCGGCAAATTTGTCGATCGTGATGACTATGAGTAGGTGGTCTGATGCAAGCGATATCATAGGTCGCCACGTTATGCTATTTATCAGCTCTGCACCAGCTTTTATTAGGTCAGCCGAGCTACTTCAAGTACACCTAATCCTAGTGGGAGCGTGGTTGTTCATTCTGCAGAATGTCGCATAATCTATCTGCTTAGCTATTTCATTTCCCCTACGATCTGCTGGTTGGCTGCGCTTTAAGGTCACCTACAATCAAACGGTTGAGCACCCATCCTAAGTCGGCTATCTCTTCGATCTTGCTCTCGAGACTTATGTACATCGAAAAACATGTAGATAGGGAGCGTAATTTAACATTTCATTTTGAGGGGAAGTTGCAAGTTCGTGCTGGGTAAATTTTTTTGCCATCAATAATTTCCAATCAATAAAAACAGCTGATTTTGATTTAATATTTTGCCAAGAAATCAACAGTGATTTTTTTAAATGCAAATATATACTATGTATATAAATATTATACAATTACCAAAAGAAGTAAATAAAAGTTTATATAATTGTAACACTAAACCTATGTATACCTGCAATCAGAAGATAAAATAAACATCGTTTATGTAAAGAAAATCAATCTGTATCAATCAATCGGTAAGAGGAGATAGGCGCGGTACCACAATCAGCGCCACTTTCCATATTCATCTCACCTGTTATTTTCCCAATTGTCAATCCATGTAATGAAAAAAAACTAGGCACACATTTTAGGTTTGGTTTCTTTTATTTAAATATTTCTTTTGTTTTTCTTTGTTTACATAAATTTAGTTTCATATATTTATTAGTTGTGGCATAAGTGGTTTTCATACATTCACAACATATCAGCAAATTCAGCGGTTTTTTTGTATATTACTATATTTTATAATTTGTAGCACGTACATACATTTCTTTTTTTTTTTTTTTGTTATTACTTATGAGCTTAAGAGTTTTAATTTTTTCTAGCAGCGCTTATTTGTTTTTTTTTTCTAATACTTTATTTACTTTATAGGGATATTTTTACCAATTTTATAAGATTTAATTTTTAATTGAGAAATTTTTGTTTTTAGTTTAATTAATTGTATATGCATACTATTTTATCGAGAGGTGCAAGTTTAGTCGTCTAATTGAATTTATAATATCTGATACTTAGCTACTTTAGTGAAATAAATTTGTTTATGGATAGTATAAATGTAAAATACGAAAACTACGTGTTTACAAAATTTTAGTTATGTTTCGAATATAGCTTGTGTTGAGATGATTTAGAAAAGAGAAAGAGGAACAACTTACGAAAATGAAGTATTGAAAATTTTTATTCTTTATTTTCTAAACGCTTAAATATGACATGCCGAATTCACACATTCCACCAGCTATAACTACACTTTGCACAAAACGTATCGATTACTCGAATATCGTTCCATTCCTATTTGTGTGCATGTCTATCTGCCAACGACAGTTGAGTGCAGCCGCGTATAATTTCCGCTTCCTATCCGCTTTCAATTGCGGTTAGCTTCAATTTGTGTAGTTTAAAGTATTTTGGTTTCAATTAAAAAGAAGCGATGCACAACACACACTTTGGGGCAGTTAATGGAATGGGCTACATAAAATCGGCATGCCGCCAATTGGGCTTTTAAATTTGAGTTCATTAGCCTATGGTAAGTTAGGGGCAAATCACACGTTTGTTTGTAATTTGTAAGTGTGTATGTATTTATGTCGGTGTGAAGTGATATTTGGAAACATATCCTTGCCATAAAATGATAGATAGCACCGTTAGAGATACAGTTTAATTTTGCTTTTACAATTTAAGTTTACATATATATGTATATATATATATGTGGTATATAAGTTAGATAATTTTTATGTTTGTTTCATTAGCTGTATTCACAGTGTGCTCAGAAATTAAAGAATTCGTTGCAATGTGAATTAACGAATTCTAATATTAACAAATTAGCTGTGCATACAGTTAATGTTAATATTTGTGTATTTTTAATATTTTATAATTTTTTTTTAAATAGCTGCTGATTTTAGTTAAATTTTTCTTAAGTTTCCTAGTTGTGTTTTGAGTTATAGTTCTTTATAGTACAACATACTTATGTATATAGTTACATATAACTATTTTAGCATAATTTTTTGTTTGATAAAATAGCCATATGGTGTTTAGCTTCAACATTTATGTATAAGTTTTAGACATTTTCTAATAATTTTTTGTATTTGGAGACATTAGTTTTGGAAATTTGTTTTTGTGTTTCAACACTTATTTAAATGTTTTTCTATAAGTGTAAGCTTTATGCTGTTGTCTTGCAATTCATATTGTATTTGTTTTGTAGTTTGAAGTGTTCCTTTTCATAAATTGAATTAGTTTTGTTAAATAGTAAATAACATTTTGTTTGTTGTTGACTTTTAATTTCGTTCCCAGTTTTTTTATTTTCTATTTTTTATTTCTGTATGTATGAATGTATACCGATCAACATTTATATACTTACTTGCACAAAAATTCTCAAAGTGTTATAACTATAAATTTTCGCTAATTTTGTAAATTGTATTGTTTGTTTTCAATTACTTCAAGGTAGCTTTCTCTCGCTCAATAGTTTTACTTAGCAAATGGTAGCATCAAATGTGAACAGTATGCAGTTGTAGTAGTAAAATGGCTGTCTTGGCCTTTCAGAACCATCAGCTGGAATAATTTCAAGTCACTAAAAATGTAATTTTAATTTTTTTTTTTGTGTTTGTTTTTTTTTTTTGGTTCGTTTTTAGCTTGCGCATAGGGAAACTTTGTGTTATAATATTAAGTCCTTAAGCATAACCAGCGTTGATCTTCACTTTGAATTATCGTTCTACATTTATACTTTCCTAGCTCATAACTATAAATTAGTCTACCTATTTAAACTCTGCAATCTCTTCCATTACTTAGACAAGCTTTTGAATCGTAAAAGCATTTTCAATAGAACGAATTCGTGCTGTGTGCATATTAGCATAACAATGTCGTTACACAGTACTTGGCTGCTTAACAGACTCTTCAATTTTGCATCAGCTGCGTTTAATTTTGTTTTCAAGTTGCCGTGGTTATCGCATAACCAATAGCATCAACGTTGTATGCCAATCAAGCCGACAACCGCAAACACTAGCTAACTACATAAATAGTTAGACAGTCAACTATTCAGAAACCTTTGCACAACATTTCTACTTTCTTACTTTTCTGAGCATGCAAGACGCACGCGTTTTATCAACTGTTAATACTGATAATGATTGAGTGGACAAATACCAGCTGTGCTCTGGTTATTAGCTGTCAATACAGGTGTGGTGTCTTTCTTGCCCATCAGTATATTTGACATATAATGAGGTCATCATAAACTGGCGGCATACAAGCACGTATGTACGTCCTTCGTCATTGTCCCGTGTGTTTGTCTCGCTAATATTTGCGTGCTTACTTAGTGTGTTTATGCCCCCAATCCTTTCGCCTGTCTCATTAAAAATATATTTGCCCAACCTTGCTGTGGATTTTGACATCGTTTTTAAATTTCATCTAGTATTGATTTACGTTTAGGACTCGTGTCATCATCTCAGTATATCGTCAGTAAAATGAAACATCACATCAATGCCGACAGCTCGTTTGTTATCGAGCGCACTTTACTCATCTCCGCTTTTGAGGTTTCCCTCTTTTCATTCTCTGCCCATTGCCGGCTGCTTGCCAAGCAAATGCAGTATAATGGTAAGGCAATCAGTATCGCAATCTACATTTAGTACACACTTGTATGCATTTTTTATGTTAAAAGTTATTGTTGACTGGATAAGAGTGTGTGGCGGACGTCGAAAAACAAATCAACTTCTTAGGTTAGATTTTTGAAAGGACTCACAGATTGGTTTAGTTTGTTGAGTGGCATCAAAAATGTTAATATTTGGTTTTTTATTTTATCTGACGATTTTTGGTAAATAGCTTTTGTTGAATGTTGTTGTGAACAGTTTAATTGAAGAGAAGAAGTTTAGCTAATATTTGTGATATTAATTTAATACAATAGCTCAGGCAGGCTCCATGTGAACCTATGTTTATGTGTAATTTTTTAGGGTATCCTTACCCCTTCTTTTGGTAATAACAAAAAAATTTGTTTACATTAAAATTTGTATTCATTCTAGTTATTTTATAAAGAAGTTTTTCTAAAAATTTGTTTAGTTTGGAAACTTAAACGAAATATATTATTTTGATCTTAAATAGGAGCAATTTTTTTAAACTATAGCAAGTAACATATCTATGACGGTATCGAGAAAGAATGCAAAACTACTTTAAGGCGGTAAATACTTTAATTAAATAATCTTCAGATTTCTAGATTGATTGTAGGGCGAAAGAACTGTCGAAACGACATTCCACTTCAATGAAGATGAAACAGCAATTGAATATCGATAAAACGCAACGATAACTTTGGGCCTTTGTCAATTGATAGAAAAATACTCTGGAAAGTAAATTTTTGGCAACTATGGCGTAATAGGGAAATATTTTACAGCAAGCATATCCAAGAAGCATATTGTAAGGACGAGTTTTCTGTTCATTTATTGCTAAAATATCCAATAAATAAATAGATTTCAGTTAGAAAATAATTGAAATTGCTGCATTTCATTGCTAGCTTAACTCGCTGATTTTCGTATGCATCAAAGCACTTGTAAAAAATTTGCAATAGTAAAAAATACTAATTGGCACAGCAGAAATGTACAATTTTCACTTAAGTGCCTACCTAAAGTCTTTCTCTCAGAGGACTCTACTTATCTCTCGAATTTCGAAATATGTTTTTTACGGGTATTAAGTGATATTTAAGAAATGTTATGCTTTGACATATTTTTAAATTTTCTAAAAATTTTTTACCATAAAAACTCTACTTTCCGGAAACCGTTTGTGAAAAATCTTGAGCATAATTTTAATAACTTTTGTAAAGCTGATTGTAGGCTTGCTTGTACTCGAATAAGTATTAAATACTCCACTTTACAAAAACCGCATATTAAAAATCTTCTAATTTCAGTTGCGGACTATTTTTGACAATCAGCTGATTACATAAAAGCGTAAGGAAAACTATTAAATTGCTTGCTGTAAATATTTTTGTTTGAAATCTAAAAAACTACACACAGAAATATAATATAAAATAACTATTTTCAAGTACAATTGATTTGTAACTATAGACTAAGTATTTGAGCTTTTAAACTATACCGTTTTCGATTTAAATTAGTTTACGAATGGTTTGTTCTCCGCTCAGAGTTGTATTTTATAAGCTTCAGTTTGCAGTGACAGGTACACATTAGAACGGTTAAATATATAGTATATCTTTTATAAAGGATGCACTTTAGTATGTCATAAAATCTTTTCACCGAAGTAAAAAAAAATGGTTGACATCTACATAAAATTTTTAAAGAATATTCTTTTACTGTTTTTGCATTACATATTTTTTTTATTTTTGTTTTACACCTTTAACAAACTAACATACATACCTAAAAATTCGTTTTTTATACATATGCCACATAGTCAACATATATGTATTATTTGTATGAATTATAAAATATTTATGTATAAACTAATACACATTAAAGTACACATATATAATTGCAAATACAAGTTTTTATTTCTTTATGCAAATTCATAATAAAATCGATGTTTATATTAGTTTTATTCAGCTAGAACATACACATTTATTGGCTGGTTTGTTTTACTTTATTTTTATTCATTTTCCTATTTTACACGAATGCATTTCAGGGTTTATAGTGGCTGCTATAGTTTATTTAAAAAAAAATAAATATCTTTGTATAAAATATAAGGATAACTTTCTATTGATATATGCACTTAAGAAAATTTTGAATTCAAGAAATAATACTAGTTTCAACTAATCTTCCAATATATTTACTATAGAGTAATATTTGAACACCACTAACGATCGATTAATCGATAAAAATAAAGTCTGTAAAGAATATCTACGATTGATCGTATGATTTACTTCTGTAATACAATAAATTTGTTTTGTTGCAATTTTACACACCCAAATTGTCATTTATGTATGTATGTATGTTTTTTCTGCCAAATTTGACACTTAATAACGCTAGTTAAAATTTTACTGCTTTTAAACTAAACTTCCACTTGGTTATTGTTTCATTTTGCTTCACCTGCTTTGGTTTTAAATTCCCCATATACTATTTCATTGACTGCTTTGCATCGGCAGCATTTTAAAGTAATTAATTTCCCTCGATGAATGTTTTTTTTTATTATATTCTTGTGTTTGCTTTGTCGCTCGAAATATATTTCAATTGAGCTCTCTATTTGTTTGGCTCAACGTTAAATTTTTAATTTTATATCTAAAGCGTATGGTTTGAATTATTTTGTAAATTTATGCTTCACTTTTCGTTTTGTTGTTGTAAATAATCATTTGTCTATATACAACAATACTTTGCGATTAATTGCATTGATATAAATTGATTTATTTTTTATAAATTTTATTTACTGGATTTTATTTTTGTTTTCCATGCTTTCCAAGCTTACTGATTTGTTGGTTTATTTCCTCTTTCGACCACCTCGTTCTTTTTCTACCATTTCTGCGCTGCCACTATTATTTTATTTTTATTTTGTTTACTTCCCTGCTACTATGCTATGAAAATGTCTGCTTACTTTTCATAAGACTTAAATACTTTAAGATTAAAATTGTTCGTTTCCACACCATTATCAAATTTTATTGTTATACAAATTTATGTTGTTGTTGTTGTTGCTGTTGTAAGTGTTGCGTGTGCCAAAAACTTATTGTTCATCCTCTGGTGGCATTTTAGCCAAAGTCAGCAGTATCATTGTCAGTTCTTTTCGTGAGATTTTACCATCCTTATCGTAGCCGACACCACGAAGTATGGTCTCCTCGAAGGCTTTCAAATCTTGTGCGTCATAGTCGTCCTGGGTTTGTGCGAAAAAGAGGAGAAGGAGAATAAATTTAACTTACCATTGAAGCAACAATTGATTTTGATAGCAAAAAGCGAAGTCAAATTTTGTACAATTCATTCACTTGTTGCATTGGGGGACATACATACCTTTTTCACTAATTCAAGCAGGTCCTTGAGGAATCCCTTTAGCTCTTCATTTTCTATTGAGCCGCTGTTATCCTGCAAGTATCGAAAGAGATAAAAAATACGTTATAAATAAAACTATTTACATTTATATTATATGTGCGCCTGTGTAGCAAATAAAGATAAATCGCTGTAGCGCACACAAATCTATTAAGTCACGTTGGACAACAAATGAAAAACGATAGATGAAGTTAAATTGAAGAAACTAAACGTAATGAAATCTGATCCTTGCAAGCGCCAACATCGACGACTACACTCCAAAAAAAAACAATGTCTGAATTGTAGAAAAAGAAAGAAAAATGGGGATGAAATGATGCTTTAAAAATATTTACAACTTTTGGCGAAAACAGTTTTCATTTTATGTAGTTTTTTTATTCAGTCGAGAGAAAATATCAAATTTTTTAAATAGAGGAAGGTGTGTGGCACGATGCAGGTATTTATATTTCTTTAGACATTCTGCAAAAATTGCATCGATTTCTAGTATGAACATAACTTTATCAAACCCTACCAAATTTAAGTATAACATCGAAAATTATAGAATTCAGGGGGGAAAATTAGGCGCAAATCTCATATAATCCTCATATAATGGTAGTTGACAAAATCTCAAAATATTCGTACGAAGATTTTGATTAGAAAGATAATTGTGTACAAATCAAAATTTTGTAAAATTGTTTATATTTCAAAAGGATGCATATTATATTGAATGTTTGACAAAAGTTTGACAGTTTATTTCACAAAAGAGAAAACGCGCGCTGGGTATTTAAAGTTCAAATTTATCCGAATTTAGATCCTTCCTCACTTGATATAGAATAATATAAACCATTAAAACCGTTAAAAAAGGATCTATCTTGTGTAGTACTTTGGTACTCTCAAAAAATGTAAAAATTAATCCACGTTTAGCTACCACCCTAGTGTTCACGCTTTTGGTTTATTCAGCTATAATTAAATCAAAATGTTTTCTATTTGCAATTGCTATTCTGTTTACTAGATACTATGAAATTTAAATAAAATAATTGATCTCAAAGGATGCTCAGCGAATTACCGAATAAAAGTCACTGATGATCTAAGTTTCAGTCACTAATCACTCAAAACCAACGGTGTACTGAATGCAGAAGGTGACACCTTTAGAGGTACCGCTACTTTGGTTTTACCGAGTCTGACAATTCTCAACTTCAACTAGACAAAGGTTTTTTTTCACAAATTAGGAAAAACCATTTTCGTTTTTTAGTATTTTGCAGATTTATTTACGATATCTCTGCCTATAAATCCATATTTTTACACTTTGCAACAATTAAAACACGTTATTTACCGAACTATACGAAGCTATTCAATTTTCTCTCTCACTTCCTTGTTTATTAAAGGCCGTCACTGTCACTTTGCCGCGGGAAGGCGCAATCTTGTATTCTATCATTCTTGCTCAAAACATAAGTAAAATATTACCTTTCAAGTAAGTTTATATTCACATTTTTAATGGTGATCAAATTAGCAAACGAATTATATGAGTATTTGTTTATACTGATCATTTTGCAAAACCATTTCCCACTATTTCTTTTACTGTATGCCAAATTATCCTATTGGCTTCATTGATATTTAAGTGAGCTGATATGAGCAAACATCGGCTGCAACAAAAATGCAAAGCAAACACATAGCGTCAACTTTGATAAACCATCTTCCAACCACACAAGTGCGGATTTCAAATAGAATCCCTAAGCTGAGCAACTCGCTACGTACTTATATCTAATAGTATAATGATTGCCTAGGTTGTGGTCGGGTGGATTTTAAGAAAAAGGCAAATACCTAATCCAATAAAAGAGAGTGCGTGTATAGAGTTATTTCGTTGGTGGCACCATAACAAAGCTTTAAACATCAAGCAAATCCAGTTGTGGTTGCGGCAATGACTTTGGTGTTCAATGCGCCATTCAGATTGTTTGAATGGCAAAACAATTGACCGCATTCAACTCAACAAAAAGTGGTGGTGGCGCAAAGCAATGTGGAACAGCAACCAAATCACTATACTAGCACAGTGCACGGCACAAACAATAAATAATGCCATTTGTGCAGATACTTTTGTTTGTATATTTGCACCGATACGAGTACACTTCCGCTGAGTGTTGGTTGGTTGGTTTAGCAGTGTAAATGTTTTGTGTTACTAATTCACAATTTGCAAATTTTTTACTTTTTTCTTACTTTATTTCTGAGTTTTTGTGTAATTGCAAATTGAAATGGTGAAGTGTTTCTTCTGTATGGGTATATTCCCAGTTAACCTTGAGTGCGAAGTGTGGAATTGTGGTTTTAAAATTTAAATTGAAAATGCAAAATGGGAAATATAAAACCTGTTTTCCCTATAAGCAACCAATTTTCTTTTGAAAAAATGTGGCAAATTTATGTATGAAATAAATTAAAGGAAGTATACTGATTATTCTTTTGTTGCTGAATGCCACACTGTACCAGCTATGCAGCCATGGAAAGAATATCTCGTAGCAAAAACCAACCAGTAGAAATAAAGTGCAGGTTTTTTTTATAGAGTTTGGTGGAGTATGGTTCTAAATTTCGTAAGAGCACGAAAGTGGGAAAAGTTTTTGATAGCCAAGCAATTTTCAATTTCGATTAAGTATGCTCTGGGGTTTGAAGAAAATATGTTATTATTTAAACGCGTCCTATATTCAAGAATGGTCGAGTTCACTGAACAGCCTACGATAGCCGATTAAGGGTTACAGGCTGTCTGAACCGAAACCAAATTCATGACCAGCTGCTTGAAAGGGGGGAGTGAAGATTGGACGTATTTAGGGAAGCATCCATATTTATATGGATGAGCACATGCTTGAAGGCAGAGTTGGGGGCGGAATTTTTTCGTCATAACTTTCTGCGGAATGTTGCCGATGTCCTAAAGAAATTGCTGAGCCATTTCCGACACAGATCGTGTGGGCTCCCGGTCATTGCGACATACGGAGTAACCGTGAAGCTGATGTGCGTGCTCGTCAATACACGACTCTGCCGTACACTGATATCAGTGAATCACTTGGCATTCCTCTACAGACATCTTAGTTATTGATTAACAAGAAATTAGTTAGGATATCAAACTCTCAGGTGGCAGGCAGAACCCACTTGTTGCCTGATGAGGTCCCTTAGGAATACGAAGTGGTTTTAAGGGAACAGTAGTCAGTTACCAGCCCAAATGCGGTACCACAAAGAGGCTTGAGCCTAAATGAGTCACACTAGGGATTGCTAAGCTATGTATATTCATATAACACTGGATGTGTTTTCGAAAATAATATATCAAACAGCCCGGCGAGTTATATAAAGTTGAACGAGAGGAGACTGAAGGAACGACACGGGATTAACCGATCTAGGCTGGGTTAGATAGCTGAAATAACAAACCTTTGCCGGGAAAACTCCGTGCCATTCCGGTACGTAAAACTGTTGCGAGAATTCCAGTTAATCGCCCGATATTTCTACCTTCCCTAGTAAAGAATTTTAGAATTTCACTCACCATCTTCGCCCAGCAGTACATCAGCACGGTTTCTGAAAAAAGCACAGCACCAAAACAGCCCCACCACAGCACAGAGGCAATACTCTTTACTACATGGACGAAGGAGCTTAAGCTGAAATTGTGCCTACAGGTTGATTATGCCGAAATTTTTCTGTAAACAACTCGTAAATCTCAGGGGTCACTTTCAGCAGCTTGCTCTTCTTAACTATACCCACAACTTTAGTAGTCACGAATGTACATATCCAAAACCAGGCCATTAAATCGCTCGTCGAAAGCATTTGAGGCAAGGAGAAGGAGACATTATTGGCAACAAATAAGGCGAATGGCTGGCTAGATTTAGAACGTGGTACTTCGGGGCGCCCCGAGAGACCTCCTGATGTCACCTGTACATTACTACGTTATTACGCGTTATCATTCGCTTAAAATATCATATAGTTCATTGTTCTAATGATTACGATATTTACCATCGTTAAAGTGTCCTCAGCACAATATTTCACAGGAACGTTCATATTTCTGTATTCAGGAATTGGACGACAATAAGTATGTATTTTTGACATTGTAGAAAATGTCTGATCTGATTATTGGGAGTTGTTTCTATATTGCACGTAAAACGATCACAGAATCTTTTGGAACTTGAGAGTTTTGAATGGCAAACTTATCGATGCTGTATCGAAATTATATTCCTAGTTCTGTGGAGAGTTATTTTTTTGCTAAGCTCATATAAATTTCGCCTATTTTCTAAGACTAAAATCTTAATTTCTCCACTTATCTAGCCAGTGTTTTTTGAATTTTAGCATTCTCCGATTTTTTTTAAGCCGCATTAAATTTGTCCTATGTTGGTATTTCGTGTTTCATTGCCTATGTAAATACAACATAAAAGTCAAGTAGCTTCACTGAAAATGACAGCATAGTTTTGCATTTTTTATTTTGAGTCTTCTAAATACATTTCTTTGCTTTAGCATATTTTTCCCATTGCTTTTTTTAATTTCACCATAAATCACTTACAGCTCTCCTTTTATTTATTCTTTTCGTTATTTATTTATTATTTTTTGTTATTTCACGCATGGTTTTTGATAAAATTAGTAAAATAAATTTCATTGAAGCGCAAAGTTTTATTTATGTGTTGAGTGCCAGAAAAACAATAAAAAAAATGCAGCGGACAATTTTCGTAAATCAAGCTACAACAAGAAGTACAGGAGAATGAGGTAAAACGAGAGTATTTCCTTTTAAAAAAATTTACACTGCATTTAAAATTCATTTCATTTACAATTCAAATTCGTTGTAACCAGTGGACGACAGATTGCGTCAAATCACTTGAATTGTCGTCAATGGCAGGACAAGCAGTTAGTTTGCTATTCAATCAATCTATGTTGTAGGAATGAAAGCATTGAGTTGTGACACTTATTGGATTTAATGCTGATTCGCATAAAAAACAGTATTGGGTTTTTATTACTTGATAAAAATGTATATCTTTGGACAACATCAAGTAAATGGGGTTTAATCGAATTCCTAGAGAATTGTGAAAGTCGTACGACGCGTTGCTTGTTAGCTGAGTAATCGACTTTGTTGTTGTCACTAGGCTATCAGCTGTTAATAAAATGCAGTTAGTTTAGCAGGTAGAGTGCAATTAACAATAGTGAAATTAAATAGTTTACTGAGTTTTACCTACAAAATTAAGCTAACATTTTTAAATTATGAATTAATTGTTAAGTTCGCTCTTGTATAAATTATACGTGATGAAGAAGTGAGAAAGAATAAAGCAAAAAAATGCCAACATGCTGTACTCAAGAAATAACAAACACGTCTCGACATATTCTTAAAAGCTCTCTTAAATTTGCTTTGCGTTAGTTGGCACAAATAAATTTATGGCTTGGCATTGTTTTGCATGTGAAAGAGACTTGTTTTCATTCAAGTATAGTTCAGAAGTTGGAAAATGGCAAACAAATTGGTTGCGTAAATTATAAAAAAGTAAACTAAGATGTAAAAGGAAAATTCATATGTGTTTTAAAAGCAGATTTAAACTAAACGAAAAAAAATAAAAATGGGGAAAACACAACTTTTTGATATTTTAAAGAAATATAATGAAGTAAAAAGAAATCGACAAAATAACTAGACATAAAAAGAAAAAAAATCAACCAACTTGAAACGCTGGCACATAAACGCTAAAGAAAAATTATTCATACGTAATTTTTCTTTCATGACTTTGTTGCCTAAGTACATACATACATATGTACATATGTAGAAATCTACAATGGAATACAAAATTCAATGCAACTTACCCGATCGTAAAGAGAAAAAACTTTCTCAATGTCCTCTTTTGTCAGCTTGGCGGCACCCTATTGTATACAATTACCCAAGCGTCGAGATTTGCATAGAGTAGATAGAGTGTTGAGTGTGCAGTTGGTGAAGGTTGCAATGGAGTAGAGTTGGCGTTGAATGGTGCAGCATTTACCAAGGTGGCCAAGGTGGTGAGGGCAAGACATCAAAGAGTTGGTAATATAAAAAGAGAAGAATTACGTTTGCAAATGAGTACCATTTTTTTAATTAAAGGCGTATTTTTCTTGACTTTATGTAACGGTTAAATAACTTTAATATTTAACAAGTAATAAATGTAGCCAAATATTAAAAATATACAGTGAAAATATTGAATTTAAGTATCTATATAAATACATGTATAATTGTAAGAAAACAGCTGTTGTGAAACTAAAAGATATGCGAAATATTTCTTTGTTTAAATCTATGAAAAGAAAATTGAAAGTTTTAAACTCTCGTATTCCTATTATTCTGACCATAGGCTTAGTATATGCTCCAACCTATCGAAAATGGAAGTTTCAATCCTATGTCAAGATTTTGAATTTTTGTCTACTCGACTAGACTCACGACGCGTCCCAACTTTAATAAAGTTTATTTATATTTTTTTAAATTTCTACTTACTTTACACATATTTTAAAAAATAAGAGTTAAGATGGTTAATTTATTATAAATAAACCTATTAAGTAATCGCGCTTGACTTCGCTACTGCAAGTTTGGATACTAGTTTATTATCAAAAATTGCATGAAATAATAAGTTTTGTAATGGAATAAATATTATACATTTATACATATAACTATGAATTTAATATCAATAATAAAGCCTTTTTACATATATACAGTATTTGCCATATTTTTGTGATATTTGCATCACTCATGCCAGTGTTTTGTATTTCATTCTCATCTCAAGTCTCCTAATATGAGAGTTTCATTAGATACATACATTTTTTGTGACTTGAGGTAATTTCGGTTTTCAGTAAGCAACAGTCTCAAACAATTCCACCAAAGACAGTGGTGAAGAGCAGTATAGACAATCAGCTGATGATAAGTTCAGCTAGAGATGCACCAATCAACCTCAATGGATATGTGTTTATCGAAAGCGTACAATATATTTTTTTAAATTTTTTGTCAACAGTATTAATGCTCTTTAAAAACTAAAACAATATGGTCATTATAAAATGAACATTGAAATGAGCTGGTAAAAGTTCTAATTACTGCATTTCATTTGAACCGATTGTTTAAGATATGTGTAAAAATTTAACCAGACAACAATCGATAAATACAGCTACTCATCTAGATATATGCAAAGTAAATAAATGCAAACAAATGGTATTTTCTTGTTAGTTTTATTTTCTTTGATAACAAAACTGATATTTGCTACAAAACTAAACAAAACATGGCGATCAGCTGACAAATTTGTGACTTTACTTTGAGACTAGAGACGCCTTAGTGAATACCGAAAAGTCTCAAAATCGATCTCACCATTGAAAACTCTCAATTAGTGACTAGAGACTGCTAACAGAATATTGGCATTTGTATAAAATAAATGTATCCAGCAACGAATTTTTGAGCGGTTTTCTGCTATGCAAATTTACGATATTGCCATTTTGTAAAAATAATTACAGGATGTCCCAAAACTGCGCACTAAAGAGGATAGAAAGAAAATGAAATTTGTAATTAAATTCTCATCATCAACTTTGGTGAACGAAGGCCTTTTATTCCATTATGAAAAAAACTTTAAATTTTTATTTGAAACCGATTGAAAACTTCAAATTCTCTTTCTGAAGTTTCAAAATTAAAGTGCGCAGTTTTGAGACACCTTGTATAACTAAAAAAAATATTTCTTCAGGACAAAGATATCGATGATTTTGGGTATTTTAATTTTTTACCGTTTACAAGGAGATAAAAAGTCACATACTCAGGAATTACGCTCGATAGAAGGATTAGTTGGACTTCCGATCTTGACAAAAATCAAGTGGATCAAGTGGACTTATAGACGACTATTTGGTTGGGCAAAGGGTCTGAACTCAGAAATTACAGCCCAGGCCAGGAAGTTTCAAGGCAAAGTTCCTGACAGAAATGGATTCCCATATCTCGAAGCCAGATCTATACATTGATATACTAACGCGCCAAAGATGGATGCGGAAACACGTGCAGAATTATATGAACCTGATACTAAGCTTTAAATCACAATGAACAGTGACCCATTTTCTTGCAAGTGGTCAGAACTATCTTTTCAGACAACAAAGCTGTCATTAGGACCCCCACTAAGCAGATATTTACGTCAAAGGTACCTCGAACTGCTGGCATCGAGGAAAGCAGTTGCGCCCTAGTGAATATCTGGTTATGTTGAGAACAAAGGTAACAAAGTCGCCGACTGCGTGACCGGAAAGGATCGGATATCTACTTAATAAGGGCGACCTTCAAAGTATTCTTTACTGAGTAAGTATACTCCGAGCGGAGTAAGTATTAGGAAACTGTTGAGAGCCTCAGGCAGGTGAGGCTTTTTGGCTGTCGTTTCAGTATATTGCATCACCTGACAGGCCTGATGACAGGCTTGTTGCCATTTTCTTAACCGATTACAATCTCCTGCATGGCTACATGTACCGGCTGGTTCTGTCTACTGAAATAAAAGGACGGGTATATTTGGACAATGATGAGGCATTGGAGAATATGTTTTGTACATGCACAATCTTGGACAGATAGAGATTGAGGTAGTTCCACTCATGCGTAGTTCAGAATTCTTCTATCAAAATTAAATTTTTTTTAAAATTTGAATATTAATCGTCCGAAATCGCCTAGGTGGTTATACTGCCAATTAATTTTTAGAATTTTTTGTTTAAAATATTTATTAAAAATTTTGTTAAAAATGTTAAACATTTAATGTAATGTATGAAAACATCGATCATAAAAATATTTAAAAAAAAGTCACCTTGTGGTCAATTGTTTGAGCCATTTGCATATTTAATGACTCGTTGCTTTCTTCTGTTTGTTGTTTTTCTATTTATTTTCCTGACTAAGTTACTTAGTGACCCTTAATTGTCAAGCAAAATAATGATAAACGAAAAATCATTTCACCCACTGTATATATTTACTTCTATAATACATAGATTTATTTTTGTATATAAAATTCCAGACGCGCATAAAGTGCAAATATTATAAAGATAGTGATAATAACTGAATATAAAAGAATGAGTTTGCGTATCTGTTTAATTTAATTAGAATTTTTAGAATTTTCACAGCTCATTTTCTGAAGCTAATTTATTTTTATTATATTTAGGGCTTTAGTGTATTTTTCTTTATTAAATGAAAGGCAAAAAATATGCGAAAAACAAGTAAACCTTCTTAGAAAGCCATTGCGCAAAATATGTCGTAAAATAAAGCAAGCAAAAAAGAGCCCACAAATTTTGCCCACTTTTGCAAATAAAAATATATTAGGTTTGAAATTATTTATACATACAAACATTCGTGCAAACAATTCAGCATGATATTATACACATACATATGTAATTGATAAAACTGAAAGTACAAAATTACATTGCTTTTAAGTTTTGAGTATAAATCACATGCTAATACTCTCACAATCAGTTGAAGTGCGACTGAATATGTTTAGTACATATACTATGTATGTATATACTAAATACAACCATATGCTACAAATATTTTAATGTTTACATTTTCTCTGCATGCATTTGTGATTGTAGTAATTCAGTGCTAACAACATTCAAATTTACATTTTAAATCAAAAGCTTGCCATGTTTGTGCAAAAAAAAGAAAACAGATGTGTGTATTTGTTTTCACTTTCATTTAGTACTTTCATTGTGTTTGTAAACATAACATTACATGTCAACTAAATCACAGCCATTTAATAATGCCCATTTTATTGCTACACTTTTAAATACATGTTATATAAAGTATATGAAATTTACATTATGCATATTTAAAATTGTTGCACACGGCGTATACGTAACTAATGACGTTGGGTGGATTAAGTCGCTGGGATTGCAGCAAAATTTGTACGAGAACTTCAAATGGATTTATTCATTGGAGTAGCGGATTGCGCATGAAGCTAATGTGGAATGAATGTGAATTCTTCAAAGAAATTTCGTTAGAATATTTTCAAAAATTATATAAAAGCTTTAGCAATTAATTAGTAACTAATAAAAATAATCTAAGGTTGATATCCTTAGACTGCGTTTTGCCAATAAAGGTGTGCAACATTATAGAGCTTACTACTAGGTACTTTTTGACAAGTTTCTTAACTGTTACTTGCAAATTTTTTTTATTAATTTATTAGAAACTTTTAGAATAATTCAATTTTTTTTTAAATTTAAAATAAAACAGTAATGAAAACTTTATTAAATTCATTCTTCAAACTTTGTGCAAACTGTAAAAGAATTCGAAAAATTTTCATTCAAATATCAAACTTTCAGAATTTTGGGTTTGCATTTCAATAGCCTATTAGATTTTGCAGCTAGAAACTATCAACGATATTTTATATTTTTATGCATTTTTTATAAATATTCCCGTTGGATTTGTAATGATTTTATAAGCCGGCCGTGCATTTTCTACCACTAAAAATTTTATAAGCTAAATACATATGTCTCAATATTCTTCGGAAAATTATGATGACAGTGCATTCATAAATTTTCTAAAGAATCTTATTAACAAATTTGAAGTTTTGAGGTAAGGTTGCTGGGTTTTATTGAAATTTGCACAAAGTATGAAGATTTAATTTACATTGTTATTGTGCTAGAATTAGTAAGTAACAAATAAGGGATCGAAACTTGTTTAAAGTTTCCGTCGGCATTTAGTGATGAAATTGCAGTAAAGCAATTTTTGAAAATTTGACAGTATTCGCTCTCAAAACAAATTTTCAGAAGAATTACAACAGCGCTAAAGAACTCGGGAGATACAAAAACCGCAGATTCTATTAGTGGCTGTGGGTGCCGATTCAGGAGTACAACCCTGACATATGAACGTAAAGTATTTTCCGATTCTTGTTCTTGTTTTGCAATGGGGATTTGTTCTCTAATTTTTTTTTTGTGCTTAGAATAATGATTCCCTTCATATAGTATTATAAATTCCTAGAATGGTATTAACTAAATAAACTTTATGCTTAGTATAATTACTAATTTTTTTTCACTGTGGAGGGCGACGGTTACATTAAAAGTGTCACTGAAAAGCTTATAACATATAAAATATTTAGGAAAAAGAGTTGACACTTATTCAAGAATTTAAATTAAATTATATTGATAAGTTCACTACACATTTTTTTCAGCGTTATTTTCATTTAATTAATAAGTTAACTGAATGTCTACTGAGGTGCTATATTGGAATTGGTCAAAATCGCCTAGGCGGTTATAGTATTAATGAAGATGAAGAAGTGCTATAATGTGGGCGACAAATTAAAGAAGTTTCAAAAAGCTTGATTTCCAAAATATTTTTTTCAAGAGCATTGCCATCGTTATAATAAATTAAATTAATAATTTTAGTGAAACATCACAACATAAATGCTACATGAAAAATGTTAACGAAAGCTTTATTTCAAAAATAATTTTGAAGACAGTTGCCACCTGTTTAAAAGGGATACTCCAATTTAGTTACTAAATAAGCTGAAGTTCTACTTTATTGGTGTCAATCGAGAGAAGTTTAAGAAAGTTTAGTATCGAAAATATTTTTTCTAAATTAAATTAATAATGAAAGGGAAATACCACAATACGAGTGTCAAACGGAAAAAAGGTAAGAAAGCTTTATTAAAAAAATATTCTTGGATACGAAAACGAAATGGTCCCGAGGCAACCCCGAAATATATCTTACATATAATTACTATAGAAAGACTTTTAAAATATAATAAGTTTGAAAATAATAGTTATCGATGACTTAAAAAAATGTTCTCTAAGAAATGCGTAAAAATTAAAATTTTGAAAAAATGAGACCGGTACGTTAAAATCGTATTAATTTCGTTTTGTTATTATTTAAATAAATAAAAGTGGTTTAAGTTTTCAAAATCAATTGTATTATATTAATTGGTTTTTTTTTTGGAAAGAACAAGCACTGCTTATTTGAATTAAAAATATGCGTCAGGTATTTTTTACCTACCTATATATAGTAGTATGAGTAGAACTTGGGTGCTAATATTACGCGATAAATATGCAGTAGCGTGGCGAGAATTATTATAATATTCAAATATGAATTACTGCATTAGCGGCTGACTGATTTCTTTAGTTATGAGATTTGTGAAATATTCCATTTGATCAATAATATTTTAAAGCCCATAAAAATGTGTGACTTTATCTGGACTCACACAAAAATTCTAATCAAATAGTTTATGCGTTAAAAAATCGGTAGAGTTATATCTCATGCCACATTCGTGTAATGAGTTTTTGAGAGGTAGAGTAAATTGAATTGATTTTATTATTTAATATAATCCGCTACGAAAAATTGAAGAAAAATTAAGACGATTGATCTTGAGAAATGTATTTTTTTAAATCGTAAATTGTTTTGCTTGATTTTAATAGAATGCTAACAAAATGTATTTTATATCGCGGCTATAGATTTGAAAACTATTTAATCAATTTAAAATTGTGTTTCCTTTAAGTTATTTTATGTGTGATAAATAAAAATAAAATCGATAGCTGTTAAAACAGAACAAAAATATATTTTCAATCATTTTACATTTTAATTACTCTTTTTTTCATATTTATACTTCAGCTCCTGCCTAAAAATTCTAAACACTTCAGTAGCAGTTTCCTTAAAGAGCCTTGTGTTGCTTTCAACAAAATAGAATTTAAAAAAAGAGCAATGACAAAAATTTTAGCCACACTCAAGTAATAAATTCTACAGCCAATTAAACGCATTGGTAAACAACTGAACTACTGCAAAGGATTTATTGGGTTGTAGCAAGAAAAACGATCCAGAAGTTTGTGAAATATGTATAATTTTCGCAGTAAAAGTAAGTAGCCGAAAACTCCAAGAAATATGCCCTTCTACTTAGAGTAACAAATATTTAGTTAGGTAGTAGTGGCAAGTACGAACCGAAATAGCTCAATTAGCAAGATATCTACTGTGAGTAAATGGAAACTGAAGATAACGTCGAAATAACTTGCCAGTCTAGTATTTTTTAGGTGTCAGTTAAGAAAATACTCTTAAGATGAGTTTAAGTGAATAGAAGCAGATTCGCAGGCTAATTGTTAGGCTCTTAAGTAGGACAGATGTAATAGACGAATGTATTGATTTAAATAAAATTAAAAGAAAATAATAGTAAGTGTTTAAAACTCGAGAGTGTAAGGTGTTAAAAATTAAGATCTTTTAATGAAATTTATAAATCTGTTAATAAAACAAGTTGGGTAGTATTCCAAAAATCACAGACACTCTTCAAAGCAAGACTTTACAATGTGAATTGCGGAATTGCAATTTGGCATCGTTTCACTATCTTTAAAACCTCTTAATTTTACTCAACTAGCAATAACCCCCGGAATCGGGTGAACTCATAGAGGGAGTAAGATAAAATTTGGCAATTTGAGACGTAAATAGCTTATGATGTGAATTAAACTGATATTTACTTTAAAAGTTAAAATAATTAAATAAGTTAATTAAAGCTCATATAGCAATATGACAAGATGACAGATTTGGATACGATTTGACACATATATGTATAATCAACAATTTGTATTTTCATACAAGGAGTTTTTTGTTAAAAATTTCAAATTCAATGAAATAAATTAATGAAAGCGAATATTGCAATATGGCTACCAACCGTAAGTGGTTTAATAAAGTTGCATATCCAAAGTGTTTTAAAAAGGGTTGCCACCTGCTTAAAGGTAGACTAAGTTAAACTTATAAGCTAGCTGAAATTTTGAAATATGGAGTTGTATGGTTAAAAAAGGCTTAGTTTAAAAAATATTTTTTGAAGAGGGTTGCCTCTGTTCAAAAATGATAAATATAGTTATATCAGTAAGTTAAATATTGAAATATGGCTGTCAAACAAAATAGGGTTTCGAAAATATTTTGGCCACCAGCCTAAAAAAGTAAATAAAATTAAATTAATATTTAAATTAAATGTTAAGGCATTCAATCTGTTTAAAATTATTAATTTAATTCAATTTATAACTGAAACGAAAGGTTTTTGAGGAGGGTTGCCATATTTTGAAAAAACATATATTCAGTTTAATAGCCAATGTGGCATTAAATTATATAATGGTGTCAAGCTGAGCTTACTTTTAGAAATTAATTAAAAAGGGGTTTAAAATTCATATTCAATTACATTTATTAAATGAATCAACCATTGCAAAAGAGGTGTGAAATGATAAAGGTTTAGGTTAGAATTTCGGCGAATAAACTATATTCCTAATTGCCGTTAGTTTCGAAACAATTTTGAGAGGTTGCCAACTGTATGAAAAGCTAAATACAAATAAATTAATAACGTGATTGAAATGAGGATATTTTGGGTGTATATCAATATACAAACATTTTGAAAGTAGTTTAGGAAGAGAGTTGCCCATTTTCGGAGATTAAAGAGGTATATTGTGTTTATTTAAGTAAAGTTCAAAATTATTAAGTCGTTAGCAAAACTAGTGTTAGTATTAGCTTGAAGGCACATTTTTGACCCATAAAATACTTTTTTTTTTTAATTTCTGTATGTATATAGGAAAATACTCCTTATAATAGGGATTTTTTTTTACTATATAATATGTCAGAGGATGTGAACGACTTTCAGCAAAAAAAAATATAAAAAATTATAAATTTAATTTATTACCATTGTATGGAAAAAGTCCGTAATACCAAATTTTCAAAAAATTCTCAAAATTCAACATACTCAAAAGTTGTGTATAAAGTTTGAAATTTTAATTTATATGCGTTTCGTCTTTTTACAAACTAAAGCTTTTTACTTTTTACGGACAAAATCTCTTAAGAGGTTATAGCGCCAATTAAGTAAGTTAAGTAAAGTTTTCACAGTTAGCGTGAAAAGCATTGTAAATATTGCAAAAAAATCATCATGCGGTCAGTTGTTTGAGCCACAGTAAATGCCTATATTTTTTTGCTTCTAGCCTACCGATTTGAGATCTGATAATTTTAGGCTAACCAGCACTTTAATTTGATATATTAATAAATGCCCAAGTTAAGCTGAGGATTTATATAAAGATTTTTTATATTAAAAAAAAATAAAGCGAAATTGTATATTTTACGCTAAAAACAGCTAGCACTTTCTTTACTTGTTTCTTTGTTTTTTGTGTTACTAAATTCCCTAATTCGTCTTTCAAACTTGCTTTAAGAAAACTTTTTCTGCAGAACTTTAAGCCACACAGATCGTCCTCCCAAGCCGCAGATGCGATGGTCTTATCAAAAATGCCTGAAAAAATACGTAGACATATCTAATCTCGCAAAAAATACTCCGCAAGGCTCAATTCATGTCGCAGTAGTTGGAGCGCAATGTTGCTGACATGCTTTTTTTTTTTTTTTGTTTTTGTGTATTTTTTTTTTTTTTTTGAATAGAGAAAGTTGTTCTTTGTAGATAAATAAATCAATTTTGTTGCTGATTATAAAAACCAACTTCATTAGAAACCACCACCAATTATTTTTAGTGCCTATGGGCAAAGCAAGAATGAAGAAAGATAAAATCGTGCAGGAAGATAAGTCGAGCCGGCCAATGCTGTCCAGTTGCGCCAACGATTAATGTTGTTAATTTTTTGTTTGTGCCTCGACACAACCTCCATTGTGTATTACACAAGCCCCTTAGCTGGACAGGGGGATGCAAGGCAGTTGGATATTTAAAAAGGGAAAACATGCGGTAGCTTTGAATAGTTACAGCGCCGCTGTGGTCATGTAATTTGAAATTTGATAACAACTTCGTGTTCTACATTATATGTACAAAATAGTATCATTGTTGCTACTGCCAGTGCCAACAACGTTGCTTGTACAACAACTTTTTGTTTTTCAATTTTTTCTCAAATTTTCTTTACATTCGATCCTCTGGCTATGTGTAAGCCTTGGTTGGCCTCACGGTGTCGACCGTTATCTCTGCATTGTCCTGCTGTGCCGCAACACACAAAGTCGCTGTGTCCTGTTGTGACGGTCGACCGTCCTATCTCTCACTCTCGTTTTTTGTACACACCTACACATACACACACACATGCGCAAGTATGTACGTACAAACAGATAATCGCTAAATAATCGGGTGTCACACGCTTAGACCCGCGTCGTTGCAGGATCTGTAGCGTAACCAGAGGCGAGTAGTAATTGCTTTTAATTAAAACAAAGCAAGCAAGTGTGAGAAATGCAAGCGGGGGAAAGAAGTGATAAAAAATGTCGAATGAAAAAAATGTTGCGACATGAATGAATGTGTTGGAAAATTTAGACTTTGTAGGAGTGTAATGATTGCGATTTTTGTGGTTGTGGATTAAAGGCTTTGCAATGCTTTTAATTTATTACTTGTTGAAAAATGAGAAAAAAATGTGTGAAATTAAATTTAAAAAAAAGCGTCACTTAATTTCATTTGTCTTTTTTATAAACTATTCGAAAAAAGTTAAACGCAGCCACACCATCGCCAGAAAATGTAGTAATGTCTAACGGGGACTGGCCTACCCAGATTAGATTTGTTGAGCTACAACAAAGAATATTAAAATATTTCATTTCGTTACATAGTTATAGTAAAAATAAAGTCGGCTTCAAAGTTGGTAGCAGCTTTATGCCACAATTTTTAATGGGATATCTGATAAACAAAGCTTCATTTAAATTTAAAGCCGACTTAATTTGGTTTATGATTACACACCATCTTAATGCATAAAATGCAAGTATCCTGTTCCAAACCAAATATCGCTCAAACTGTAAATTGCATTGCCTTCAGGCTGAAAGTATGCCCAAAAAAAAACTCTAACAGTTTTGATACCTTTGTAATATGTTATTTACGCGAACCAAAAATGGTTGGTCCTCGTTGTGCTAGGGGCCTATAAAAGTTAACAGTAATGTAATAAATTCAGACTGTATGTTAAAAATTCGAATGCATAAAATTGAGTATCGTGTTGCGATTAAATTTTTGTCAAATGATGTTTATACACTGTCGGAAATCAAACAACGTTTGGCTGCTGGCGGCAGGCATTCTTTATTTTTATATTCCAACTTAAAAAAATGGGCGAATTAATTTCGTTCAGGAAGAGAATCAATTGTTGATGATCCGTGCCTGGTAGGACCATTCGATAATATTTTGGCTGAACACTTTTGCAGGATACAGTACTAAAAGGTAGATGGCTGAAAACTAAAGAATTGGCAGTTATAACTGGAGTTGGAATAGTCAACTAATCGGCTTCTTCAAACTTAATCAGAGTTTCCCAACCTTTCCATTGAAGGTCAACAACTTCCAACCGTATTCACCAGACGCTGACAGCATATACAGACCAACTGCGCCAGCCACTACGCACCGACGTTAGTCATCAGGTACGACAGTATTCACCAACACCAAACTTAGTGATTGAGCAAAGCACCCGCTGCCAATGACAACATCAGGTTTTCTTTCACTTGGAGAGATACCCCAATGGACTAACCACGTTGTTGCTGAAAAATTTGTGCCCAAGGGAGTAGCTTATTTTACAAGGGTGTTCAGTACAACAATAGCACTCAATGCCATAAGCACGAAAGTGAACTGCGGCCATACCCGCAAAAACTCGTGGAAGAGGACCGTCCTAGTAGCGTTAGATTTGCCAAAGGGTTTCAACACTCTAAGCCACGCAACGCTGCAAACTAATCATCTGTGCTCAAAAGTACACGTTAATTGCTCCAATCTGATTCGCTTCTTCATTGACACAAACTTGATTTTCTTACTAAGTCCTCGGAGGCCCTATTTACACCAGGACGAAGGCTCAACACCAGCCAGCATGTGGAGATTCAACGAACGATACTTATCACATATTCATATATTTACGTATTTATCTAACACCTCTTTCCTTATGGTCCGACTCCGTCGAAACAGACCATTTCTGTGATCTCCTGTCACCTGATGATAATTTAGTCGATCCTTACTCAGCGATCGACGCAACCCATTACACAATTTTAAAAATATTACTTTGTCGAATATTCAAACAGTAGGAATTAGATACCAAATATCGTGTAGAGAATCTTAAAAAACAGTGACTGAAAATAATAGTTATGTTTTTCTTTTTTCAGAGAAAAAAATCATTCGGAAGAATTCGTTGAAAACAAAACTTGAACATACTGATCTAAATCAAATCTATACCTCCATTTTGATTATATGAGAAACTTATAAGTAATGTGAGAGTGGTGGGAAATACTTGTATGAAAAATAGATCCGCTAGGTAGCGCTAAACACGAATCGAGTTATAAAAAAATCAGTAATATGGTTTAATATTGAAGGTGCTGGTGCAATATGAAATACTTTTATAAAAATGCGATAGGTGACGCTAGGAACGAGCTATGCAGAACTCCTCTATTTAAATGTGATCAGATTTTGATGAAATTAATACTTTAACGAAAAATGAATCCGCTAGACGGCGCTCTAATCGAGCCATTCAAAAAATCGGTTAGCAACGCGGTTCTTCTATAAAAAAAACTAACAGAAACTTTCTGTACGAGTATTATTGATATGGATGGTAAGATATGATTTCGAAGTAGTAAGCTGGGAGCTAGAGATCTACACATACTAAGTATACATATACTACTCGTATGTCTCACACAAAGCACATCTAGCTAGACAAAGACAAGTGCTTATATCTTTTATATATTTCATTAATATTTTCTTTCCACTCGTTCCAGTTAGATAATTTAGACTTTGTTAATAACAATTAAAAATTTTCTTTTCAAAGCCAATCAAGTTTCATTACGATTTTTTACACCGCCTATCAAATCAACACCGATTCTCTATTGGCCTACAGGTGCCAATGAAAAATGGAAGCCCATTTGACTGGCATTGTGACAAATTAAAAAACTCTAAAGAAAGTACTTAATTGGAAGGTGTAGAAAATAACAAATTTAGATTCTTTGAAAACTTTTCTGATGTCTACGACATTTGCATAATTAATTGTGTTCCCTTTTTTGTGCCTTGCAATTAAACCGCAGCCTTAAAGGCTCTCAGCACAATGGGATACCTAAATAAACCCCACTTATCACCTTCTTCAAAGTGTCAACTATATTGAATTGCTTAATTTGATTATGCAAATACTTGCTATGGTATGGCAGTATGTATGTGCGTAAGATTTTAGTTAGATCAGCTACCAAATGATGAGCTGAAGCGTAAAAGGCAGCCAAAAGTGAATGATAGTTAGTTTACCTTAATTTGGATTTTTGTTTCATCCCCGTCCTGATGACATCAAGACTTTTAATTGGGACAGCATGACTTTTTGGATGATACTCTTACAAAAGTTGAATCAATTAGGCTCACTACGAGTATTTTCTTTGTCAGCAGACTATTTGTTATAAAGTCATTACAAACATTTTTGGCTTTCACAAGAAAAAGGAAAACTGTGAATAGTCGGTTTTTAGTCGTTTGCACTAAAGCTGTGAAGTCTAGATGCTAAATTAATTTGCTACTAAATACTTTGGGTAGAATATGGAAATATTAATTTAACTTTAAATTCCACATTTCAGACGAAAAATGAGGTAAGCTGTAAAAATATTCAAAATAATTATTAATAGCAAGTAAAGAATAATTAACTGTACCTAGAATATTGGCTTATTTAAACTTCTTATTTATAAAAATGTTTTTTTGGAAAAATGCCCTTAGACTAAAAATATTATTAAATCCACTATTTGTAATAAAGAAGGCTTTCAAGGATTTCCAGAAATATTCTGTTAGTTTCGGATTTCAATTTTAATAAAAGGTTTGCCAAACCGTTCGCTTATCCTTTCGTTTTTCACAAAAATATTCATTACTCGTTTTGTCGCTAAAAGTAGTTTCACTAATAATTTTTAAAAGTGTTCCAGCTTTTTATTAATTCAGTTTTTTTCTCGTACATATTTAGTCTGAGAAAGTTCTTTTATTTCAACTTCACTTCCCATCTAAGTACTACTGCTTTTTAATGAATGAAAATATTTTACTGAAAATTTTTCAGGTTCGAAATATTTTTTCCTAAAAATTTAGCGCTCAAAACATTTCACTAATAGTACTAATAAATATTATAATTTTTAAAAGCGCTAAATTATTATTTTTTTTATTTTTATTATTTTTCTCCCACCTGGTTTTGGCGGTTTACTTTAACTTATTTTAATTTAGCATTGGTACTGCTATAATTTCTTTTAATTTCTCTTTATATTTAGTTTTGAATTAAATTTTAAAATAAAAAAGTATTCATAAATTTTAGATTTGGAAAATTTTCGGATTTTTGGAAAAATTGCACGAATTCGATTTATTTTTTTCAATTTCAAATTTCTAAAAACTTAACTCTTAATAAATTTTAATTTCATATAAATATTCATAATTTTTTTAAAATAAATTTATAAAATTATTAAATGGCAGTGTGTCGCAAGCAAATTTTTTACCACTCTTTGGTTTTTTTTTAGTTTCATTGTGAAAAAAGTAAACTAAATATTTAATTCAAAATAACAATTTTTTTTCGTTTTTTAATTCTATCAATATTTTTAACCAATTTTCAAACCAAACGTTTGCGAAAAATACTATTTTAATATTTTTACATTTTGTGAATTAAAATTTGCATGTCATTTTGGCAGAATGTTTTTTTCATTATAAATATTTTTTTTATATTTATTATATAACTGATCTTAAAATATACTGAAATAAAATGGTTCCTAATTGAAGAATGAGATACTTTTTAAAATACTTTATGTTAAGTTTGTTTTTTCCCCGAATTCAAAAACTCATATCTTTGAGTGGAAAAAACGTTTTGCAAATGCAAGTTTTTTTTACGATTAGTTAAAGATATTGCATACAGAATTGATACGACAAAAATATGATTTCAAAATTCTGACATGTTTTTTTTTAGATTTTTAAAATATGTTTCTTTTTATCGTTTGAAACATCACGTTTAAAACTAAGGTAGAACCATTTTTGTAGCTATTATAATTTTCGAGATTTTTAAATACAAAAATTAAGCCAAAAGACTATAATTTTTTTATATTTTAAAAATTTCGAAATTCAAAATATTACTATTTTTCAATTTTTTTTTAAATTACATTTCTTTTATCGCCTCAACTATGGCCTTTGTGGAGAATGAAAATTCTGAGTTAGTTTGTTTGTTTTAAATGTTTAGGGTATAAAAAGATAATTAAGAAATTTTCTACTTCGAAAAATATTTCCAATATTGAAACTTTTTATAAAAGAAAGCTTCACGATTTGTTTAGAAACAAATTTAAAAACGTCAAAAAGCTTACTAAATATGGTTTTCGGATAATTCTTTGGTAAAATTGGAATTTCAAGAAATATTCGGACTTAATTTCATAAACAAAACTTCAAAAATGCTGGATAGTTCAAGTAAATTATCAGATACAAATACTAAAGCCAAATATCAAGCTCCAAACAAAAACCGCAAGAAATATTTTTCATTCTTTCTGTTGCTTGATGTTAATTTTCTTGAACAAACAAATATAATATATTAAATATATTAACTATTTTCCGAGACCTTGAGTTCCTTCTTTATTAAAAGCAAATTTGAATAGTCTAAATTCTTAATTCACGAAAATCTTCGGACACAAATATTAAAAATGCGAACTAAAATTTTTTAATTCGAAAATTAAAAATTTTGGAAATATTTCTAGAGATTGAGGTATTGTTTCTTAAAAGTAACTTAGGGAAGTCTAAATTTTGAACTATTTTTGATACAAATATTAAAGAAAATAAATGGGGATTTTAAGCTTATCTTTCGAAAATTTATAATTTTGAAAATTTTTTCAAGAGATATTGAGTTTATTAGAAGCAACTTTGGAAAATCTAAATTCGTAATTCTTTTTGGTATAAATATTATCAAAATTAAAAAATTAAATTTTGAAAATATTTCCATATACATATCTTGAATTTATTTTTTAATAAAAGCAACTTTGGAAAGTCTAAATTATTGATAAACAAAAATTTCCGGTTGCAAATATTAAAGCTAATAAATATGAATTAAAAATTTTCTATTCCAAAATTTTAAATTTTTCAAATATTGTGAGAGTGCTTGAGTTTTTCCTTCTTATAAGGAAATTTGGAGAGTCTAGAAATTGGTAACTTTAGAAATAGTTATTCGCCCCTAAAAATTGTGGGGTGGATACTAAAGAGGATTTCACTGCTGTGAAGCTATGTAACCGTTTATTGTAAACTTTTTTTTTGCTTTGTGTACCATTTCAAAAAGAGTCTCAGTTAATACAATCGCTTTATAAATTACCGAGGATTAGCAATAAAAAAGAAATTTGCATTTTCACAATTCACATTATCCGCCTAGTTTTTGCGCCTCCATTCCCTAACTTCTATTTTGCGTATTCCCTGCTATCGTCCGACCAATTAATTGCTTAATTTACTTGTCAACTATGTAACGTGTTTGCCTCCTTCCGGGCGTTTAAAACGAAAAAATCAACCAAGCATTACGCCAAACACCAATAGCTACCACACTTCGCAATTAGCCGCCATAAGCTGCAGTTATTTTTGAAGCCTTGTTTTTCACTAAACCAACATCACATTATCATAATTAGTAATTTACTGCGTTGATATTTCTGTATCTGTAATTTATTGCCATGCATTGCAAACAGATCGACAAATATAATCAATTGTAATTAGAATGTGTTTGGATAGCTTATTTCTCCCTCAGCATTTCATCATAGCTCCATGCAGTTGTTGTGTTTGTGGAATAAATTGTGCTAACAGAAAAGCAAAGGAAAGCGAATGCGATTTAATGAATGGCTTTTTATGCGTCGAACGGAAGGAAAGTAATTTAAAATTTGCGCTAAAATTGACTTAATGTCTGTCAGATGATTTTATTTTCCTAGCTTGTGTAAAATGAATAAATTCAGCGGTTACTCATACGCCGTGACAGCCAAGCACTTATTATATTTTTTTTATGTTGAGTTATGTAAGCGGCACTGATTGAAATTGTTATTATTGTTTTTAAGTGAATTAAAACTATTATTATTGCATAATGTAATAACTTTTGGGTAACTTGACTATGGCATTTAAATTTAATTTTCCATTAACACATCCATTACGAGCGCAATTTGCGTTTATTGATATAATCAAGGGATGTAATGTATTCCATTATTATTATGTAGCAATTGATGCGCACAGTTTGCTTTATTACATACATAGTTTTTT